>CM060115.1:16431690-16834190 GCA_030522415.1 Channallabes apus | reverse complement strand
TTCTCACACTAGCACGGTAGGAGTGAATTATTTGCCAAGTTAATAATTACTGTTATTATTTAATAATAAATGATGTAACCGAGATACACGCTGCTCAGTAACAATGTAGCTTTGTGTTTAATTCACTTTGAAGTTAAATGTTAAACTCTTGTATTTTAAGTTAGTTTGTAGTGTTTAAATGATGCACCAAGTTAAAAAAGGAACTTTTACATTTAATCACTCATGTTCGACTCAGTTGCTGAACCACTGCTGAATAAAGCTAAGGTATATACAGTATATCTATCTATCTATCTATATCCTAAAATTGTAAAAACAATATGAAACAGGAGTAAAACTGTGAGAAAACTGTGAGAAACACATGATCTGAGGAGAATTTCAGCTGGAAAATTAACAGATACTTTAGGTACCTCTGAAACCCATGTTGTTAAAAGTGGTATAATACATGACCTTTAATGTGTGTATTGATTTTGTATCATCTGTCAGCTTCCTGTCTGGCTTTTAAAAGATCAAACGGACGATAAAATCCCCAAACAAACTTTTAAAAATATATTAAAAAAATAAAACAACCGAATAAAATCCCAAACGACACTGCAGCCGTCTAACTAACGATCAGGACACGCTGAAACAAACTAATAAAAATAAACAGTTCATGTCTGATGTCTCCTGATCAAAGCGAGTGAGCAAACAATAAAGAAACTACCAAAAAAAAAAAAAAAAAACAGCTCGAATGTGTTACTTCTAAAATAGCTAGAGATTAATTAAGTAAATCAGAATTAAAGCCAACTAATGAGTGGCCAAAACATATGCATACAAAAATACCAAAACATAATGCGTAATAAAAAAAATACAATGCTAGATAACATAACAGGAACTTCCCACACAAAGTTACATTTGAAGAAGAACACTTGCTAAAATACTAATATTAACAAAAATAAACATTTAAAAAGTGAAACTAACTAGTAAAAATATTACGCAATTTAAAGTCAATAAGGATTCCTAAACAAAGCTGGCAAAATAACATTAAAATAAAACACGCTAATAAACCTAGCTAGCTAGAATTACCAATACACAATTAAAAGTCATTACGATGCGCGTGTGTGTGTTTGTGTGTGTGTTTTGAAATGTAGATACTGAAATCTGAACGAGGCAACTGACCTACGTGTTTCTTATGTTTGGTGTCGCCACTTTCCATCACTTCAGGCCCCGCCTCCAATCCAGACAGTTTCCTCTTCAGTAGTGCACCCTTTTCTCCCAGCTGAGGGGCGGAGCTTACCCTCTTCAGCCCCTCTCCTTTGGCTCCGCCCACCACATGAGCCCGTAACGACTGAGCTCGGGTTAGACCTGAGGGCTCTGAACTCTCCTCCAGCGTCTGAGCGACACAAAGAGCACTGAGCATCAACATGCATGATGTTACAACATGGGATTGGAGAGAATCGCACAGGTATGTATGTGTGTATGTGTGTGTGTGTTAGCGTGTTACACACTCACCTCGACACCCTCACATGTTGGAATCAGGAGTTCACGCAGGATCTGCAGAGAGAAGAAAATAAAAAGCTTGACCAATTATAATCCAGCATCTCACCATGTGATGATGTTTTGGTTTGTTTATTACATACGTTCTGTACTTCCTGTCTGGCGTCCTGGAAGTCCTGATCCACACACAGACACTGGAGGAAGAGCTTTACAGACTCGTCCACTCGACCCATTTCCTTTAACAGCTTAGCCTTAGCGAACACCACCTGAGAGAGAGAGAGAGAGAGAGAGGGGGGGGGGGGGGGGGAGGTGTGTGTTTGTGTGTTATGGTGATAAGCATCATGATGGTAAGCTGAAGTAATCAGTGATTTAAAGCGGTCGTTTGTTGCTCACCTCAATAGATGGAGTGATGCTCATACACACGTCAAAGTCTTCCAGAGCGTGACGACAGCGCTGCAAATGCTGGTACGCTTCAGCTCGACACACGCGCAGTCTGGTATTACTGGGGTCTGGTGGTGGGGGAGAACCAGAGAGAGAGAGAGAGAGAGAGAGAGGAACAGGAACAGGGAGAAGAAAGGCAGAAATAAGGAGGATAGAGACGTAGAGAAATGGAAAGAAGAGGGAATAATGGAGGGACAGAGAGAGGAGAGGAGAGGGAGGGCGGAAAGAAGAAAGAAAACAGAGTTACGAATGACAGCAACAGAAAGAAAAACAAAATGGTAAATGAGTAAGAGAATAAGAGAACGAGTGAAAGAGAATTAAAGAAGCCAGACAGAAATAAGGAGGATAGAGATGCGAGAAATGGTGAGAAAAGAGGGAATGGTAGAGAGACCGAGGGAAAGAGAGAGAAGAGGAAAGAAGGGATACACAGTTATGAATGAGGGAGAGAGAGAGAGAGAGATTTAGTTAAGGTGAGTGTGAAAGTTCCTTCTTTGCTACCGATCATTAAGTACCCTGGCAGGGTTTTAGTGAAAATGTGTGACACACACACACACACACACACACACACACAGTAGGAAATGAGTTCACTGACATCCTCTAATCAGAGAGTATTAAAGTCACTTGTGGGCGTGGCCTGGGTAAATCAGATCATTCTCTCTCTCTCTCTCTCACACATCGTCTAGACCACTTTATCCTGTGTACACGGTGTGTCTGACTCGGTTCTCCAGGACCAGGGTGTGACCCTGTATAACCCAGAACCCCATCAATCATCCATCCATCAATCATCCACCCAGGCAGCACTGACAGCTCCGCACGTGGACGCAGATCTCGCGAGACTTCACAACATCCTGTTCCCGAGTCTCTTATTTCGTTAATTTTTTAATTATTTCATTTTAACCTAAATAAACGCGTATCTGCTTCATCTATTGAGCAAAAATATATATGTTATAAAACTCTCTACCTCCCGCTTTACCTTATGGAGCGCGTTACGCAACTTTACGATCCGCGCATGCGCTTTTCGCTTTGGTCTTTTGTAACGGAGGGCATCGTGCGCATGCGCAGAGCAAGCCGGGCTTCATTCCACAGCACATACTCAGGCAATAAAAAAAAAGTGTGACAAAGAAATGTGTGTCTGTGTGAGATGATACTGCTAAAGGGGCTACGGAAGAGACGACATTTAAGCTCCTGAGTGAGAAATTGATTCGAGAATTGGTAACGATGAATAAAAATCATGATCACTGTGAGGGAATGTGAATAAAAACTTGCCTGATTCCAGTAGCTCTGTTGCTAACGAGAGCGCGTGACTGAAGCGTTTGCTCCTCAGCAGCTCTCTCACTTCTGCTATCCTCTTGGTTTTTTGCATTTCCTCTGGAAACCATTTCTCTAAAAGTCCACACAGGAGCACGTCGGCCCGGAGCAGATGTTTAGAGCCGACCTCCTCCTGGCACTTTCTACACTTGGACATAAAGCCCAGCTGTACGCAGCTCCTGCAGTACGAGTGTCCGCACGCGACGGTGACCGGCTCCGCTATGAACCGGTTACAGCCGGGACAGTCCAGTTCTCCGTCCTCCTGAGCGCGCGCTGCCCAGGACACGCACGCTTCCTTCTTCCTGAAGTTGCGGACGATGAGCTCCACTAACGCGCTGATGTGCTCGGGTCGCACCGACTCGGTGTCGCACCTCACGGCTCGGAACAACGCGTCCAGCGCTGCCCTGAGGCGACTCTGCTGCTGGAGCCCGAGCGGCTCTCCGCGCTCCTCCTCAGTCCAGTCCCGCTCGGGGTCGGACGGAATAAAGAAACCCCCTCTGTCCGCTGACGAGGAGACACAGTTTTGGTCCGGTTCTTCAATCGACATCCTTTTGTCTAAAAAAAAATGTGAATAAAATAATAATTTAAGAATCGTGTAGAAGACACATTATTATTACTATTAAATCCACACAAAGCCGGAGATACTGGTGTGTACACGGATAACCTTAATTGCGCGTGCCAGCGTGTTACATAAAAATATACGATCACGTGACCGCAAAGGCGCGCTCCCATTGGCCAGCGGGATGTCGGTTACAAAACCGGAGCTTGTCAAGTTTTGTAACTGATACCGGGAACGCGCGCGCTCTTTCGAAGAACTGTGATCTGATATTAATGCCAAAAATACACACATCTGTAGGGAGAAACTGTAAATTACGAGTTTTTTTTAAATATATAACCTCAAATCTTGTTCCTTGTAAACCTGAGGGCTTCCCGAAACAGGAACTGGTTTAACTGTAACCTTAAATAAGAAACAGAGTTTAGAAATCACCCGTCGTATAAATGGTTTAAAGCGAATAAAGTGTCGTTTAAATACAAAACCAAAACAGTTACTGTAGTAACAAACGTCTTTGGTTTCGCTCACATCCTCAGTTTCAGCTCGGAGGCTCCTGCGCATGCGCCGAAACCTCTCCCGTTATGAGAGCATTGGAATGATGAAACTTATTTCATAACCGCTTTCATAACTTATCTATTTTTTCCTCCCATCATTTTTATACACTGTGTCAGCAACAATAATGACAACCATGTGAAACTGCCCTCCTTCTGTCCTGCACATGCTTTAAGTGCCGCAGAATGTTAGTTAAAGATGTGGCTCTTCTATGTCCTTTTATAGGCATGAGCAGGGCTGAAATGTTAAACATGTACACAACATATCAACACACAGATATGCCATGGTCAAATGTGATGTATGTAAACATAACCTGCACATTCCATATTATTATATACTTTTTACATTATACATTTCAATTTGTACACTTTAATTGATTGTAACTGTATATTTTTATGTTATACATTCTTTTTCTAGTGCAATTTGCCCCTTACTACATTCTTATTGTTTTTCATCTTTCCTTTTTCAAGGTCATGAACAGTCGTATAAGCATTTCACTGCATATCGTACTGCATATGGTTGTGTACATGAAAAAAAATTATATGAATTTAGGTGTAAATCATTCCAAATTCATCACTTTATTCCATACCTCATCAAGTGTTATACATACCTGCCATAACATGCTAAATTGCAAGTTCTGCACATCTTATTTAGCTTGTACTTTTAATTCATACATTTTCTATTTTCTATTTTTAGAAAATATTTTATATTTTTTACAAAAAAATGTCTTACAGTGCAGTAAAATCCTTCTATCATTCTGTCTTTTCACTCTACCGTCCCATTATTAGGTCATAAACAGTTGTGTAAGCATTTCACTCCATATCATACTGTGTATGGTTGTGAATGTGATAAATAAAATATAAATTTAAATTCTAAATCATTAATGCATGTGTATATTTAACCTCTTTGTTCATCCTTTTACATCTTTATTAAAATATATATTCTAACCTAAAATATACTAGTCTACCGGCCTGTATTAAGTTAAAAATTAAATTAATACTTAAACAGTAAATCCGATGATATTAATGTTTAAACATCCTGCACACAAACCCACATTCGTGAAAAAAGAAAAATAGAGGAAAAATGCATTAAGAGGAGAATAAATTCAGGGATTATAGTAACAAGAAAAAACAAAACTACAAATAAGATCTGGCTTGCATTAAAGGAGTTTTTTTTATACAAAAAATACCAAAAATTTATTTAATGAGGAAATCATATGCATATTAACAACAATTCTAAAGAAATAAAACACCCAGCACTAGGCCAGGGTTACACAATCTGCAGACACCTATCGGTCAGTTAATAAATGCATAATAAGACACAGATACTACATCAATAATACAAGCTTTTGAGGAGGAGCTTCTTCCCGCAGGCGATAAGGTCTCTCAATCACAATCACACCTCCACACAGGACTAATAACATCTTTTAAGCTCACAACACTGACTTTGACACAACTGACTCTGATTTTGACACAACACAAAAATTTTGATCAATGCCCTGTGCCCTAATCCTACAGGTGATGAGTTAAATGTGGCACTGCCACAAGAGCCTGAGAATCATTTAGTATTTTTGGAAAAAGATTTTTGTACGTTTATCCATAAAAGCAACATTTATAAAAGTTTACTACAAACATTTATCTGTTTACTATTTATGTGGTGGTGAGCCCTGCTGCTAAATCATCTCTATTCAGCAGTCTGCTGGTCAGTCTTGATCAGACACTCGATAATCAGATAAACATGCTAAAACTGGGCGATATTATTTTATAATATCATGCAATTATATTTCCATATAAATGTTAAGTGTAAATATTATACTCGTGGTGGCACGGTGGCTTAGTGGTTACCACTGTCGCCTCCAGGACCTGGGTTTGATTCCCGCCTCGGGGTCCGTGTGCTCAGAGTTTGCACGTTCTTCCCGTGTTTGGTGGGTTTCCTCCTTGTACTCTGCTTTCTTCCCATAGTCCAGTGGTTCTCAAACTTTTTCTGTCATTCCCCACTTAAGGGGGTGAGCAAATTTTCAAGCCCCACTTGTCAACAAAATAATAACGAAATCTGCCAAGTTTACTGTTTATTGAAATATCAATTTCTAAACCAATAAGATCAAACAACACCAAGTTAAAAACAGATAAAATACACATGCAATTGTTATAAAAGGCTTACGTTGTCACTTATCTTTGCATAATTGACCCCATGTTTATTAGCTGCTCAGCAATCGTTTGTAGTTTTTTTGCACTGGCCAATTCTGTATGTAACTTTGAATGAAGCCATTTGTGCTTTGCTGTCCACTGATTCAGATTTTACCATGTGATTCTCCTGCTGTCTGTATTCTGCCAGCTTTCTTTGAAAGAAGTCGAGTGGCTTATTAACGTGTGTTGTCTCTAAGTGTCTTCCTAATTTGTTGGTTCTCATGCGGTCTGCTGCCAGCGGTATAAGACACAAAACACACACAGGTCTCTCCTCTGCCCCCACCATCACCACCATGAAGCAAGTTAGGCTTCATTAGTGGTGGGCGATATAACCAAAATCTTCTATCACAGTAGAGGCTATTTTCTATCTCGGTAACAATATATATATAATCACAATATAGCAATTTGTATCTGAAAATGCATAAATAAAAATTCAAACACCAAGAAACTGTTTTACATAATGTAATTTCATATAAACTGTGAATTGCTGAGGTTTGCCGCATTTTTTTTTACTTTGGCCATATTCGTTTGGATGTTTGGATTTCAGATGATAGAAGAGGTTTGACGTGTTTCCACCACTTGTTAAAAAAAGTGCACTTGCGTACCTTGCAAATCAAATTCAAAAATTCTATTTAATTCAAACCTTAAAATAAAAGACTATGAATAGGAAATAAATATGAAAAATAAAATAGGGGGTAAATTTAACTAGGAATGAATAAAATAAAATATAAAAACTAAAGTTAAAATAAAATAACTGTACAACAATACACAATATAGAAAATATATGAAGAATATGTGAACAATAAGTGCAGCTGTACGAGTAGGAAAAGAATGGTAATGTAAAGGGTTGTGCAATCCACATGTTTAAAGTGGATCACGTTCATCTCATTCGTATCACTTTTCTTATACCCAAACCAATTCCACACCACAGACGAGGCAGCTTTTCTCTTTACAATCTCCTCGTTGTTGGTTTTGTCACATATAAGCAAGCTCACTGCTCGTCTTCTTCCACTCTCGAAGTGTATGTGAAGCCAAACACATCAAAAGTGGGACGAAACCGCGGCACCCGATTGAACCAAATATCTGCGCAAATACAGCGCAGCGCGACTATCTGGATAGCGCAGTGATGATCTGGTTTATTTGCGCAGCCCGGTGGATCGCGCAGCGCCGCTCGAATGCGACCCACTATGTTTTTATTTACAAACTATTTAAAATGTCAGGACTGTTTATTATTGTTTCCGCCTTGCCATGCCTGTTTTGTACGTGCGCATCCCAGAAAGTGTATTTTGATGGTCGGCGCGGTTTATTTCTGTCAGAGTCGCGCAGCGCTGCCCAGTGGCTCGCGCAGGTTTGTGATTCGAGCAGCTCTGCTCAAGGTTGTCCGCCATTAAACCGTTATTGTTCCACTATGGTTCCACTTTTTCTCCCGGCCCACAACTGATGTTATTTTAAATTTACTTGTATTAATGATCCATTTATTTGTGTGTGATTGTTTAGTTTTGAGCGTACGCTCTTCATTATCAATAAAGAAAAGCATGAATTAGAATAGCTACTTTCTTGTTATTTCCTCCCGTTCATTGCGCCCCACCTGTCATGTCTGTTTTCCCCACTAGTGGGCGCCCCACACTTTGAGAACCACTGCCATAGTCCAAAAACATGCAGATTAAGTCACCATTGGCCTCCACGTTCCCAAGTTGGATTACAGAGGTTCCTACATAGATGGATGGATGAACTATACTCAGTACCCCACCATACAATAAATGGCTTGTTGCATTGACTGCAACTGTGTGTGTGTGTGTGTGTGTGTCCTTCCAATCACTAACACAGAGTGAAATGATTTATATATATATATACATACATCATTTTAAATTGAAAGTTTAGTTGCACTATAAAGACTGCTGTAATTCCGCTGTACTAATTAGAATAGTGTCTTTAAATCTTTCTTTATTGCAACTGTAAACAACTTCAACATTAAAGTATAACATTGGATGATATTATAATTATATAGGAAGACAAATAAATAAAAATAATAAAATAAAAGTAAAACTATTAAAATAAAAAAATAATAATACAAAGTAAATATATAAAATAAAAGGGTACAGATGTAGTAAATCAAAATAGACGCAGTATTCATCATATAAATTAGTGTAGTGACAATAAGGAATCTGGCGTCGTAGTGACGTCATATTTCTGCGCCCGAGAGGTCGATGATTGAATGAAAAGCCATGGAGCGCGTGAACACCGCTGTGCTGTTAGCGGGTTTACTGTGTACATTCGGTAAGAGTTTAACTTCACACTGTCAGGGGTGAGCGGAGTGTGTGTGTGTGTGTGCTCGGTGAAGCGCTGCAGAATGTTTATTAGTTAACTTTATCACTCCGGCTGTGTGTGTTCTGTGCTTCATACACCACCAGAACTCTAGAGTTAAATCACTCGACACTCTCTCAGGCCCAGTGTGTCGCACTTACACGTTTACATTTATTTATTTATGTATTTAGGAGGTTAAATATCCTGACATGCCGGTCGCGCGCTGTGACTTTAACACTGGACGGAAATTTTCGAGGCGTTAATTTAACGTGATGAGTCTCCACTAGTGCACCGTTACAGTAACAATAACTATTAAATAACATGTATAATAATAATAATAATAATAATAATATAATACTGAAGTTTAACCCGAGAGTCTCTGGCAGTGGGAGCATGGCTTGGTGGGCGTGGAGTTAAAGCAGCCAATCAGGACGGGTTTTTGGTGTGCGCATGCGCGGTAAGGGTGTCCCGAACAGAGGGAGAGACTGGCAGGACGAGTTTATACAGCGCGCGCGCGCTCTCTCTCTCTCTGCAGGACTGAGAGAATTTTAGACACATTAGTGAGAAAACTCAAGAAGTGATGATGAACTAATGCTGTAGAGTCCAGGGTTACTTCAGTAATTCTTTCTGGTTGTGTAAAGCTGCTCTGCGACAATGACAACTGTTAGAAACACCACACAAATAAAACTGAACTGAATTAAATACACAATCAGTGAGTAAAACACACAATAGATAGAGAGAGAGAGAGAAGACTAACCTCTAAATACAATAACACTGGAGTTAATGAGAGAAATTGAGGTCATTATTATAAACCTAAAGATTTTGTGTGCATTTCTTTCTTCATATATAAGACGTGAATGTAATTTACAATGTTTAATGTGAAGTATCTGCCCAATAAATGCATGTGACGGCTCAAGGTGCTTGGGCCCGCTCAGCGTTGCTTGCAACTATATTTTGATTTGATCTGTTATTTGTGATCTAATGTTTATCGTTAAATACTGTATAAAATTGAGTTTTATGTACAGGTGTGTGAATAAAGTTGTAATGGAGTTCACTGAACAGCTGATGGTGTTACAGGTGTGGGGCGGACGGGGGCAGACGTGAACCAGACGTGCCTCGGCTATGAGTTCAGCTGCTCTAATGGAGATTGTGTGCATAAGCAGTGGAGGTGTGATCATTCTCCCGACTGTAAGGACGGCAGCGACGAGGAGAACTGCGGTAAGGAAGCGCTCTGGTCCTGGTCCTGGTACTGGTCCAGGTTCAGGATGGGTGAATGAACGCGGCGTCACTCTGTGTTTTTCAGAGCAGGACGAGTGTGAGGTGAATAACGGTGGCTGTTCTCATTACTGTGTGGATCTGCCTCAGGGGTTTATGTGTGAATGTCCACCTGACATGAGACTGGTGCTTGACACACACTGTGAAGGTATATATATACACACACACTGAACACACATACTTTCTTTGTATTTTCTTTTGTTTGTTTATGATTTTTTAAGAATTTTAAATCCACTAGATGGCGCTTTGCTCCTATACTCAGGATGAGATGATCCACTTTAATGCTACTAATAATGATGCACAAACTATCAATACAGTTTGTACAGAGTGTCTCTTAGATAATTAAACTAATTCTAAGTCGTGGACTTACTGTAATAATAATAATAATAATAATAATAGACGCAGTACCGGTCCCAGACAGGAGGGACACATCAGGACGGAGATTCAGTGCCAAGTTGTGTGAGGATCTGATGGTCCTCTGCCAACCCCTCGATGACCAACTGTGTGTGTGTGTGATTTCAGAGGTGGACCCGTGTCTAGATGCAGATGTGTGTGACCAACTGTGTGTTCATTCCAACGGATCTTTTACCTGCGAGTGTCGTCATGGGTACGTGAAGAGCTCGGAGAATGGCCGGTGCTTCGCTGCAGGTCAGGTCCTTCAGTATTATGAGTTGAGGTTTAATCTTCTCAGGATGAAGATGATGATTCTAATAACAGGATTTCCTCAAACTCTGTTCGAGATCTGTTTTTAATCTGGAGAACAAAATAATGCTATGTGTCATTTACACTAGGTTCCACTAGAGGGCACTGCAGCCATAGATTTCTTTATAATGAACATCACTCTGTGTGTGTGTGTGTGTGTGTGTGTGTGTGTGTGTGTGTGTGTGTGTGTGTTCAGATGATGCAGCAGCGGTGATCTTCAGCAGCAGTGAGGGGATCATGTGGATGAAGCCTGATGGCTCTGAGCTGAGAAACATCATCAACACAACAGGAACACCTGGAGCGCTGACCTCCCTCACTGCTGATAACACACTGTACTGGACTCAACACACACACATCTACAGGTAACACACACACCTATATACAGGTAATGCACATGAGTGTGTCTGCAGGTGTGGCCACTGAACAGTGTGTGTGTGTGTGTGTGTGGGTGTGTGTGTGGGTGTGTGTGTGGGTGTGTTCTCAGGCTGGTTCTGGGTGCAGGACCTCTGGACCCGACGGTGATGTTTTCAGGGGTCAGTGGGATTGTGAGTTTGTCTGTGGACTGGATTAACCGGGTTCTGTACTGGACCAGTACGAATACCAGAGCCGTCCATGCCGCAGCACTGAACGGAACCGAACACGTCGTTCTGATCTCGGGTCTGCGGTCGCCCGGTGCGGTGGCCGTGCAAGCATTAGCTGGGTCGGTTCTGTGCGGGTTCTGAACGCGGTTCTTGGCACTGAAAAAAATGGGCTCGGGTCTAACTGCAGCGTAATGCTCTCTCTCTCTCTCTCTCTCTCAGCTTCCTGTTCTGGACCGACACCAGAGATTCTCCCAGAATCGAGCGCTCGGATCTGAACGGACAGAACAGGAGAATCCTCGTCTCCTCCGCCATACACAACCCCGTCTCCATCACCCTCGGTCAGTAACAACATCGTCTCAGGGGACATACACACTTTTATCTGTCCGTCCCTCCATCACAGATGTCTGTTCATCTCTCATTAACACGCACACACACACACACACACACACACACACACACACACACACACACACACACACACACACACACAGAATTGAATTGAACTTCAATAACACTACTAAAAACCTTTCATAGTTAGATAATTTTTGTAAGAAATATTTATAATTAGCTTATACAGATTGTCCCCGACTTATGAATGAGTTCCAGATGCGTGTTCGTAAGTCAGATTTATAGACTAAACGATTTAAGTCCAACAAAGTGAGTCTTCTATGCCTTTGACATGAATATACAATGTAAAGAATAACAATCCACTCGACTAAATCTCCATCCTCTTTCCTCACACTGGCCAAAAGCTGTAACAGCACCTAAGGAAATTAATCTCACAGTGAAATGTAACGGTGTCGTCACTGCGCCTGTGAAGCGCGAGGGGAATCCCAGACGTCATTTTGTCTCGGAGCTGTTTTCCACTGTATTGGACTGTTAACTCAGGACAGCTTAACAGGAAAGATATTTTCTGTCGTCATGCTCTACTGATTCATTGAAACCAGTAAGACCGACTCATTTCTCGCGCACACACACACACACACAATATACTGGACTTTAAACATTTTATACATTCACTTACACACTGAAAATATGGTATATAATTGTAACTAACAGTGTTGGTGGGACTAACTGGTGCACTGTAGTGTCTATTTTTGGTACAATACACGTCAGATACTTCTGTGATTTGTTCACATCTACGGATGTTCATAGAACTGCGGTCCGTTCGTATCTGCAGAAATTCGTAAGTCGAATGTTCATAAGTTGGGGACTACCTCTGTATTTGTCTTATTGTTTACTGATGAAGTTCTAATTATAATAATTAACGAGCACGCCTTAAGGTGTGTGTATATTACGGTGTTCATCAGTAAACGAGCGGCTGTGAGTGGTATGTGTTGTGGACGCTGAGAGGCATTGTGTTATCGAGCAGACGTGCCTCGCGGCCTGCTGTACTGGGCCGACTCCAGCCTGAGGACCGTCTCCAGGGTGACGTATGACGGCCTGCACAGGAAGACGGTTCTGGAGTCGAACAGCCATCTGGACCAGCCGTTTGGTCTGGCAGTGTTTGAGGTGAGTGTTTTCAGGATGTGTGCTGCTGTGTGAGGAAACCACACACACACACACACACACTCATTTCCTTCCTCTTGACATCTGCTTCAGGAAATCGAGTTGTGCATCTTTCAAGATGTATTATTTTTCAGCCATACTGTGTAAATTATTATTAGTATTATAAAATCACTCTGGAATAGGATCCGTCTCATCAGGTCACATGACCTTTCTCCACTAGCATTCTACTAATAATGTAAATAGTAAATTAGATGTTTTGTGTATCCTGAGTGTTTACGCCTTCATTTTTCCCACCCCAAAACTAAACAGTTGTGACGGTTGTACACACCATGTGTGTGTGTGTGTGTGTAGGATACCGTATACTGGAGTGACAGGGCTACAGGTGTGATCTGCAGCGCTGATAAACACAACGGTAAACTGCTGAAGGTCACCCATCTGTCTGAAGCGAGTTCTCCGGCAGGGTTACTCCTGTTCCACCCGCTCCTGCAGCCCACAGGTGCGCCGCGTTACCATAAAGCACCATACACACGTCAACGCCACATTTTGCCGCATTTGACTTTAAAGCGCTCGGAGGCGTAGATTGAAATCCGTCCTGTAAGTGATGTCTTACCCCCCTGTACGAACACTGAGCTAAGATCTAATCACTGTTACCCGAACCTTTCGAAATGAATTGAGATTCATGACTTGGCATTAAAACTAAAGTCTTGGGATTGTGACACGATGAATTCGGGACCTGGACAATTTCCGACTTAAACGTATAACTTGTGCAATACCTTTTCCGTTTCCCCTCACGTTCTAAAACTAAGGATTTACTATTTTACTGATGTTTGTTTTCTCCTCCTCTCCTTCTTGTCTAATTTTTTACTCTTTTTAGCTGCTGGAAGGTTTCTCATTAATTTTTACTAAAATGATGCTACTGCGCGCAGAGCGCTCTCACGGTAGCGGTCAAGACTTTCGCGCATTACATCACCTTTCCTGCGTTTGTCACTTTACGTCTGAAATAAGTTGTCGAGTCTGAGGGGAGACTGCGGGTCAAGAGCACCAGGTTTTTTACAGCAAGTGTTTATCTGAAAACTATACGAGGGCCGTTCGAGTCTAAGCGGGACTTTTGATTGTACAGAACACAGTCCTGAGAGTAAACACTCACTTTGTCTCTATATAATCCCCTTAAACACATCTCCTGTTATACTGAACTTCCAGCCTCCTAACACACAGTATGAGTGCAGATCAATCCCTTCCCTAGCCGTTATCACCCAGATGAGGATGGCTTCCCTGATTGAGTCTGGTTCCTCTCAAGGTTTCTTCCTATTACCATCTCGGGGAGTTTTTCCCTCAGCACCGTCACACTCGACTCGTTCATCAGGGACCATCTGAACATTCTGACTCACACACACTCACATCTCATACACACTTAAATAATTGTATCGATTGTGTAAAGCTGCTTTGTGACAATGACAATTGATAAACGTGTGATACAAATGAAATTGAATTGAATAGTTTTCTCTGTTCATGAGGAGACCACAAGATGTGAAAGAGGTCACGTTTGTTCCAAAAAAAAAAAAAAAACATATCGTGCATAAAAGTTTAATGTCCTCTTGAGACCCGAATGTCCTCATATATTTTCTCCCAACTTCATTGTTTATCAGACAAAACACAGTATTGGTGCTGATTTTATTATTTTTATGTTGTGAATATATAATACAGAAAATGTGTGCGTGCCAGAGAAGCTCCATCTGAAGTTTATGCAACATTGACATGACCAATCTCACTTCCCTAAAAAGTTCCAGTTGCTAACGTCAGCCGTTTTGCAGAAATTCAGCGTTTTTCTGTCTCACTTCACACATTAGTCATTTAAAATGTTCATTATTTATATTTCTTTGAGTATTGATGGTAAATTTGGTGTAAAAATTATTTCTAATTTATAGCTATGAATGAAGTGGAACGATCCATAGAAATTGTGATGAACACAACAGTAGTGTCTCAGGAGGAGATTTGATCGGATCTCTGTGACGCTTTTGGTGAAGATTTCTAATGCTATAGAGTCACTAAGCTGGTCTTCACAGACCCCAAGATGGAGAGAAACTGAGCAGTTTATAGAGCAACAGAGGAACGTTATATTTTGTAATATAGAGTTCTGAGAAGTGGCAGGTGTGGTCAAAGTTCTCAGAAACCCCTGACAGATGTTTTTGCAGCAGACTGATTGTGGTTTGTGTCCTGTTTGCCGTATAACGCAGAGCAATGAAGTACGTGCGAAGTCAGTAGCTCGTTTTCTTCCACGTGAACCAGTTGCATTTTCTCGCTCAGACATTTGGTCTTGTTGTTGTGGTCTTGTTCTGTCGGCATCTTGGACGAGCTCGCACGCAGTGACCAAACCGGGCCAATCACAGAGCAGAGAGAGTGAGAGTGAGTGAGAGAGAGGGGGAGAGGAGGGTAAGTACAGTGAGATGATTAGAACATCATTTTCACGCGGGCGTGAGGCAGAACTCCACACTTGGCCGAGCCTGTGTTACATGTCCTGTGTTTAGAACAGAGCTGAGGTAGACGAGTCGCCGCCTCTGTTTCTTTCCTGCTTTCTGATATCAGTCACATTCGCACCCCGGCCAAAATATTCAAACTTTGGCTTCAGGTCAGATTCACAGACCGCGATGTGTTTAAGTGTCATTACGAAATCATCACTGCTTTACTTTTCACTTAATTATATAACACTGTATTCTACATATTGTACATTTGTAACAATTATAATTATTGAAATGTAATATTTCAGATATGACGACGTCTCAGACTAAGCCCTCCCCCATGGACCCTGACTCCGCCTTCAGCTTCTCCAGAGTCCTCTCTCTGATTGGTCAGTGTTCAATTTTTTTTGTCCGCATTTGGTCGACGAATGTGTCGACTGTTGTTTATTTGAATCTGTTCATTTCAGTTACTGATTCGACTTGATTTATTTGACTTGTTTATGAATCACCATTTGCGATACTGTTAACTGTGCAGCGAATCGAATGCTCCGTTTCAGAACTGAACTTTATCTATGTGGATCCTTTTCTTGACTTCTTATCTTCGAACCTGACTGCCGGGGTCCGTTCTTCGTACGTCGCTAACTCAGTTAGCTGGATTTGATTGTTGTGGACTTGTCCTGATCCTGATCATTAACCTATGAATTTATGTTCTAATATAATATTTGATAGCGATTATGTGTGTGTGGTTGGGGGGTGGGGGGGTTTGATCCATGGCAGGGGGCATTTCATATAAAAATAAACTGAGCCGCTCTTTTGTCATTTCGTCAACCAATCGAAGGACTTGTGATCAGTGTTTCTACTGTCGATGCATATCGCCTTTTAAACCAACACACAATAATCCTAGACAACTCAATCCAGCTATACTAATAATCAACAACAGGTGGCTCGAAGAACCAAATTAGCCGGACCGTAATTAGCCCGATGATCTCATCTTAGATGTGTCACTTCATCTCGGACCCCTGGAGGGAAGAAACAAGATGACGATTATTATTGTTTTTATTATTGCTGCTGATGTTATTACTAGTCCATCTTTTAATTCGGCTTCTTTTTTTGTGTAAAAACATAATCATCTGATTGTAACCAGTCTCAGTATTCAGCAAACAACAACATGAGATTTTTCACTGTGCTATTAATATTTAACAAAAAAGGGGGAAAAAAACAAGAAAAAAACCTGTGCAATACTAAGTACCTCCATGATTCCTTTAGCAGCAATAGCTTTAAGAAAAGGTTTCCTGCACGACTTTATCGGTGTCTTACCTCGTTTCAGTCCATTTCCCTTTACAGCGTAGTTTCTTTTTATCTGCACACCTGCTGATGACCAATTAATCAAAGACTGAAGATTAGCAGAACGTGGCTGCAACTTACCCTCTTTAAATCCTGTGAAAGAAGTAAGAGGGGCACTTAGTATCGCCCAGGTTTTACATTTATTTACTTTTTGGCACAGTGAAAATGTGTACATGTTGTTGATCTGAGATTTGCTTTATACTGAGACCTGCTACGATCAGGTGATATTTATGCTTTTACAAAAAACAACAAAAAAAAAACTGAGTTAAAATAGGGGGCACTAACTTTTGCACATGGCTGTATGTAAAATGACCTTCGCCTCCTCTTTTCTTAGTTTTCCCCTCTTCAGTTCTCTCCTGTGTTGTTTTCGGTGCTCTGTTCTCCTGCTGGAGGAAGGGAACGTTCTCCTCATCTCGCTCTCGGTTCCCTGAAGAACCCGTAATGAAGGAGTCACAGGATCCACTCATAACAAACAGAGACGACGAGGGCCACGCGAACAAAGTATGACACTTAAAATGCTACGTACAACGTGTTTATGCTGCGAACCGTTTTACAGCAAATTAGTTTTGTTTTTCCCGGAGATGCAGATATTGTGATTTATTTATTTATTTATTTATTTATTTATTTTAAAGGCGTGATGAAAGAGAGAATTATGGATAGACAGACAGATGAATAGTTTTTATGGGGTCTGACTATAAAAAAAATATTTTCTATTGTAGAGAATAAAAAATAATCCAGACCATTTAATATAAGTCACATCCTTAATTGTTTTATTGTTCTATTATAGGAAACCACCCGTCCTGTATCTGTGTGAACCAGGAAGGGACTTCGACACAAGAGACCAAGCTGGCTGTGTGTATGTGTGTATGTGTGTGTGTGTGTGTGTGTGTGTGTGTGTGTGTGTGTGTGTGTGTGTGTGTGTGTGTGTGTGCATACGAGAGAATTTATTCTTCTGTAGTCGGTCCTCAATTTGGATGAATCTCGAATCGGCGCTTCTTTAGGTTGATTATTCGATTCATAATCGGATTAAAATCAGAAGATTTCACAAATGAAAGCTTCAGTCTTCAGGACATTTGGAAGTGGACATGCCGTTTATAAGCTGTTTAACGCACACTTTTATCAGATGATTGCACTCTGTAACAGATTCTTATGAATCCTTTAGAAATGATTTTGTCGAATCTGAATCACGTGATGAAACGATCCAGGTTGTTGACCTGAACTGAGTTGAACAGTCTGATTTGTTGTTGTTCTTTCTCTATAATCTATTCTGATCGGAGGCTGAGTGATTTATTTATTTTTTTTCGTGAATGAATAATTTTTACAAGACTTGAATAATTCTCTGGGATGAAATTATCTAAGAGAATCAAAGGTTTTGTTTTACAGCAATAACACATTTCCTGACTCTCCTGAGAATGATTTGATTAGAATTTTCCTTGTGAATTAATATTTAATAATTTATTCTGGAGTGTGTAACGTAAATATTGATCAGATTTGTTGACTTGTCCCTTAACTACTGATTCATCAGGACTGATTTGACTCTGGGATCAGTGATCGTTTTGTAATTGTTTGTAGTTTGATTGTAATGTTGGTTTAAAGGGCTGGTGTTTGTGTCTCTGATTAATCATTGCGCCCGACTTTAAAAGATAATATTTCTGCATTGCGTGTGTCCGTGTGTGCGTGCGTGTGTCTAGAGTTTAATATGTGACTCCAGTGCTGGCTTTGAATGTTACAGAGCCCTTTTTGGGTGGGAGAGCGATGCTGTAGGTCTATTTATTAGTTTAAAGCTTTTATATTAATTTATTTTTGTTCCTGCAGCTGAAATAAAAATCAATTGGCCAGAAAATTTGAATAAACTGTGCTTATTTGTGTTTTTTTTATATTATATATATATACAGTATATAAGACTATCTACAGGGTTTTTACAGACAACATAAAGTGCACGTGCAAATGTGCAAACAAAAACAAAAGTGATGGTGCGACAACATAACAATAATAATAATAATAAGGTGTTGAGATGATGAGTTGAGGTCGTGGAGAAACAGTAAACATTCCTTAACTTAACGTAGCAGCAAGATTTAAGAAGTTACTGCAAAAAGTAGTCCAGTAGTGAAATGTGTTCAATGTGCTGCCCATTGTGTTGGATTGTTAATGCAATCCTCTTCTCCCAGAGTGTGAAGAGTGGGAGAAGAGGGTTGCCTTGACAATCCAACACAGTACGTTAAAACCAAGCACACCATTGTTTTTCTTGTGAAATCTTCTGGTGAGCAGGGGGGTGTGTCTTCGTACGTCACTCAGTTAGCTGGATTTGATTGTTGTGGATTTGTCCTGATCTTGGATTGTTTTGGTCTTCGATGCTCATCTCGCACTTGTTGTCATAGCAACATGTCCGTAAGCTTGAACCTGCTCGGTAGCAGCTTTATTTCATGTAAACAGGATTAAGGCTGCGCTCCTGCCGCGTTATGATTGGTTGAAATGGTGAGGTCACATCTGATTGGTGAAAGAGCGCTGACGTGGACTGACTCACGTGGGGAAAGAAAAGTATCTTGCATGCATATATACGTCTTGCCATAATATATATATATATATATATATATATATATATATATATATATATATATATATATATATATATCTCGGTATATATATATATATATATATATATATATATATATATATATATATATATATATATATATATATATAATTGATATCAAATATTATATTAGAACATAAATTCATAGGTTTTCTATTATTATAATAAACTCTAGGCACGAGAAAGCCCTCAAGACCATTAATTCAAATTCTTGTATAATGTTT
This sequence comes from Channallabes apus, assembly GCA_030522415.1. NCBI lineage: Eukaryota > Metazoa > Chordata > Actinopteri > Siluriformes > Clariidae > Channallabes > Channallabes apus. The sequence continues at coordinate 16,814,689 of CM060115.1, read as the reverse complement.
ATTTTGTAACACATTTATTTTTCAGGGGTTCGTTATGAATATGCACACACACACACACACACACACATATATATATAAAATAAAAAAAATTATAATGAAAAATTGGTAATATAAGTAAACAATATAAAAGTATACATGTTTTTGAAAAAAACATTCATATTTCTTATTTTATTTTATTGTCTCATGTAATTTGTAAAACATATGTGCATATTATGTTCTAATATAATATTTGATAGCGATTATGTGTGTGTGTGTGTGTGTGTGTGTGTGTGTGTGTGGTGGGGGGGGATCCATGGCAGGGAAGCATTTCAGCGCATAACAGGTGTTACAAAAAAAATTGAGCTTGTTCTTTTGTCATTTCGTCAACCAATCAAAGGACTTGTGATCAGTGTTTCTACTGTCGATGCATATCGCCTTTTAAACCAACGCACGAGCGCGCAATAATCCTAGACAACTCAATCCGGCCAAACTAATCAACAACAACAGGTGTGCTGGAAGAACCAACTTAGCCAGGTCTTAATTAGCGCGATGATCTCATCTTAGATCTGTCAATTCATCCCGGATGTTTCAAGCGACGTACGAAGACACACCCCCCTGATCATTTGATAACAAGAGATGTAGAGAAAACAGCGAGACGATGAAACCGGAAGCCGAGGGTGTAGAACACCAGCTGTGATGCTTTCAGATCACTTAACCCTGCAAATATTGACCGCTTACGTAAACTTAATGTAATTGTCAATTAAAGCCTTTAACACTTTTGAAATGTGTGTAATTATAATTCAGTAGACCAGAGTCGCATCTGGCACAAAGATGAAAACACACTGAAGCAGCAGAACTTTGTGGAAATTAGTATTTGTGTTATTTTCAAAACTTTTGACCACGACTCTACACTGTACTACACTGTACTATACTATACTGTACTACACTATACGTTATTATACCATACTGTACTATACTGTACTATACTGTACTATACTTTACTTTATTATACCATACTGTACTATACTGTACTGTACTATACTGTACTACACTGCGTTATTATACCATACTGTACTGTACTATACTGTACTACACTGCGTTATTATACCATACTGTACTATACTGTACTATACTGTACTACACTATACTTTATTATACCATACTGTACTATACTTTACTATACTATACCATACTATACTTTACTTTATTATACCATACGGTACTATACTGTACTATACTGTACTACACTATACATTATTATACTATACTGTACTATACTAATGGACACAGTAGCAGCTGAACACTCCTCCTCCTCCTCTTGCTCCTGCTGCTCCTCCTGCTTTGTCCACTTCTCCTACTTCTCCTCCTCCACCAAGTCTACACCTTGTTAGTTCTGACCTGTTCATGTGAAACTGCTGAAGAAAAATTATTTCAGACAATCGACCTTGCTGTGACCTTGACTCTTTGGTTATAGTACAAACTTACATGCAAACATTCAGTCACAGCTTAGGTATCATATTAACCAGATAGACCTGGAAACACACCACAACCTAGTGACAGTGTGTGTGTGTGTGTGTGTGTGCGTGCGTGTGTGTGTGTGTGTGTGTGTGTGCACGCATGGGTGGGTGTGTTTTTAGCATTTCTTTTTATAACACCACTACGTCCTCTCTCTCTCTCTCTCTCTCTCTCTCTCTCTCATGGGAGGGCTTATTCATCAGGATGATTAACATTGTTAACATGAAAATGATAGAGATCTGTTTTCAGAACACACACACACCCACACACACACACACACCCACACACACACACACAGACACAAGCGCTGGTGATGACAGGCTCTTCTTCATTGACCTGCTTGCTGTTTTAAACACCAATTACAGGTAAAAACATTTTATTTGGTGTGTGTGTGTGTGTGTGTGTGTGTGTGTGTGTGTGTGTGTGAGAGAGAGAGAGAGAGAGAGTTTTCTCATGTTTTCTCCTTTTGCCTTGTTATTAAAGTTATTTGATCTAAACTATAAAACTCAGTTTATCAGTGGATTCAGCTCGTCATGTTTAGTACTAAATGAGCAGAAACTCCAGAGAGAGCGCTTTCTGTCAGAGTGGGGGGGGGGGGGGGGAGTCCAAAGATATTTATTTATAGATATTTGTTTATTGTCAACACGTTTCTCTCGTCCTCTTCCTTCTTTTCCGCTCTATATTCCCCCACTGAAACTGCAGCCGAACTGTATCATAAACTGCTGAGAAAACTTTGGCTGTATTAACTGTCGTGCTGGAGGAAGACAGAATGACGTAATGATGCACAGAAGCTCAGCAGCTAAACATCGATTAGGAAAAAATAAATGAATAGAGAAACGTTCCAGTGGCACGGTGGCGTAGTGGTTAGCACTGTTTCCTCTCGACTCCATGGCCTGGGTACGGGTTCTCTCTGTGTGTGTGTGTGTGTGTGTGTGTGGGGTGTCGGCATGTTGTCTCTGTGCTTGGTGGGTTTCCTCAGTGTATTCCGGTTTCCTCCCACAGGATATAAATCTGTAGGATATATTATATAACGTATAACAATAAGTTTAGTATTAAAATAGTTCCAGCACCTTGAGTTCACCTTGTAGTTTTGGAATTTTTTTTTTTGCTTTCACTATTAAACATGACAAGCCGTGAGTTCTACTGGTTTTTTTTTTTTATTATTATTTTTAGCCATTTGATGATTGAAGAATGTAAGTGATCCATGACGCTCAGTCAGGGTGTGTTTCTGACCACATTTCTTCCTTGATGATGATGACGCTTAATAATGTGTTTTACAGTTTTTAACACAATGTTTGTTGTTTCAGTGTCTCCTTAGTTGTTTTCTTTGCTTGATGCAGGACAATAATTTGACCTTTCTGAAACAGAGCAACATTTTTACTCTCATGATGGTACATGTCTTAGCTTGTTTGGCCAGCCGCGGCAAAAAGTAATGAGACAAAAGAGAAACGGAATGTTTTAATGACATTGTCAAGTTTGTAAAATGATTACATAAAGATAACATGAGTCATTGTTATTTGTACCAGCAAAATTGCGAAATATTCTGCAGGATCAACAGGATCTGGCTGTGCATAAGATCAGAAAGATGTCTGCAGTACTCTGGTGTAGAGATTTGCCACAGAAGTTCAAAATTCACTTAAGAATTCTGGAGTTTTAGGCATTTTCATGCGGACATGGACTCCGGCTTCAAAACGTAAAAGTTCTGCCTCGTTCATTCCACCCATTAACTAAACCAGCTGATTCTAATTAGCACAACTCCTGTAGACTAGAACTAATTAGTAGCATCAGCTGTTTTGTTCACAGGGAGAACTATAGTACATGGTATATGTTGTCCTAATACGTTTGGCCACTGATGCATCATCAGGTGTGGTGCAGTTTATCAGAGGCAGTATGAGCAGCTGGAATCTTTCTTTCTTTCTTATCCCTATTTTGTTAAATCTTTTGTAACTTCTGTTTTTGTTCCTGTATTCTCGAAATTAGCTGACTAGCTTTCTGTTCCTTATTATGGTCATGTCAGTCGAGCCTATTTGAACTGAACTAAACTGAGGGAGCAACAGAACCCTAACTAGACTAGCCAGCAGGGCCGGTTCTAGACCAGACCATATGGGGGGGGGGCAGTCAGAAATGTGATGGGGCATCATCTGTACACATCATGTTCGAGCACTGGTTTTCCCCTTTTGACCGTAATCTACAAGATGCAGCAAATAACTTGTTATAACCTGGATTTACTCAAGACAACTGTACGAAGTGTTGAATCTTTGATGCTGGAAAAATAAAACAAAAGACAAAGAAATCATCGGACTTCTGTTGTGAGTGAATAATCAAACTAAAGATACGCGTCAAAACATGTGTAATAACATGACCGAACAATATCCGTAATCCAGATTTTATCAATCATTATCAAACATTTATCTTAGCTGGATGGTGTAATTCTTAAAAACGTTTAACCTAAAGTAAGAGTTAACACACTATGAGTAGAATATTTACAAAACTGAAAGGTTGTTAAAACAGATGGGCTACAGAACAGATCATATGTTTTTTTTTTATATATATATATTTTAGTTATTTTTTAAGGAAATGAACAGCTCTCTTCTATAAATGATCTGCGGTAGCGGGAAAATCCGCCTAAAAGGGGACACTACACAATACGGTATTATATTTCCTTCAAGTCTCAGTCTGTATTCATTCACAGGCTGCAGCGCGCACACACACACACACACACATGCACATATACACACACACACACTCCTCCCCTGAGCCCTCTGAAAACATCTAATCACCATCCGTATGCAAATGAGACGTAGCCTAGCGTAGTGTCGGAGTTCAGAGGTCACGGAGTGAAAAGACTGAAGAAGAAGCTGCAGCATTTTTTTCAGTTACAACAAGCACAGAGTCCACGTCCGCTGAACTTGACAGACTGAAGACAAATGACGGTTGTCTGACCTACTCCTACGTAAAGCCCCGCCCCCACACTGTAGTTTATGCAAATAGGAGACTGTTGTTGTAGAGTGGATTGGAGAGAAGAGAGCTGTTCATTTACTTAAAAAAATAACAGGCTACGTCTTGACTCATTTGCATATGGATGGTGATTAGATGTTAACCGAGGGATCAGGGGAAGTGTGTGTGTGTGTGTGTGTGTGTGTGTGAGTGTGTGTGTGTGTGTGCGCTGCATCCTGTGAATGAATACACACAGCAGAGGAACAGAGCCTTGAAGGAAATCTAATACTGTATTGTGTAGTGTCCCTTTTTAGGCTGATCATTTTATAAGGCGCTGCCCTTTGTTTCATTACAACATCTTGACAACACAACCAACGGCTACACAATGACAAATATGACAAATGTTTTGAAAGCTGTTCTGGGGTCCGTTCTTCATACGTCACTAACTCAGTTAGCTGGATTTGATTGTTGTGGATTTGTCCTGATCATGTTTCGTTCTCCGATGCGCTTCTCGCATTTGTTGTCATAGTAACATGTCCGTAAGCTTGAAGCTGCTCGGAAGCAGGTTTATTTCATGTAAACAGGATTTAGGCTCCTGGCGGGTTATGATTGGTTGAAATGGCGACGTCACATCTGATTGGTTAAAGAGCTCGACTGACGCGGACTGACTCCCGTGGGGAAAGAAAAGTATCTTGCATACACATAATCGCTATCAAATATTATATTAGAACATAAATTCATAGGTTTATTATCATATGATATTACTATTATAATAAACTCTAGGCACGAGACAGCCGTCAAGAACATTAATACAAATTCTTGTATAATGTTTATTTTGTAACATTTATTTTTCAGGGGTTTGTCGTGAATATGCAAATAAATATTTATATATAATAAACATTAATATTTTTATAATGAAAAATTGGACGAAACTAATTTTATTATAAAATACATAATATAAAATTATTTGCTATATATGTATTTGAAAAAAAGAAATGAATATTTAGATTTTTATACAACATATTTATTTTCATATTACTTATTTAATTTTATTGTCTCATGTAATTTGTAAACCATTAACCTATGAATTTATGTTCTAATATAATATTTGATAGCGATTACTTAGGGGGCGGGGGGAGGGGCACTTCAGCGCATAACGCAAAAAATTGAGCCGCTCTTTTGCCAATTCGTCAACCAATCGAAAAGGTTTTGATCAGTGTTTCTAATTATAATTGTCACATACAACAGTCATACACAGTACGATATGCAGTGAAATGCTTAATTCTTTGCATATCCCAGCTTCTTGTTAGTAGGCAGGGGTCAGAGTGCAGGGTCATCCATTTTACGGCGCCCCTGGAGCAGACAGGGTTAGGGGCCTTGCTCAAGGGCCCCACAGTGGCAACCTGGCGGAGCTGGGGCTCGAACCACTGATCTTCCGATCTGTAACTCAGAACCTTAACACACTGAGCCACCACTGCCACTGTTTCTACGGTCGATGCATATCGCCTTTTAAACCAACGCACGAGCGCGCAATCATCCTAGACAACTCAATCTAGCTATACTAATCATCAACAATAGGTGTGTCGAAGAACCAAATTAGCCAGATCGTAATTAGCACCATGATCTCATCTTAGATGTGTCAATTTATCTCGGATGTGTCAAGCAACGTACAAAGAATGGACCCCTGGTAGACAAGTTGTAAGAGCCATATTTAATTTTTATAATTTTGTTGTTGTGTTTATTTTAATTTTATTAGTTAAGCATTTAGTTATGATAATCGTAAGTTGTTCTGTGACGTCATTCTGTAGTTGCATGAATATTGTGTATGGTACAAATCAGTTAAGATACGGAAGTTGTGGAGAACACAAGCTTTTGACCGTAATTTACAAGATACAGCAAATAAGTTGTTGTAACCACAGTGGATTTATGCAAGAAAACTATAAGAACTGTTGAACTTTGATGTTGAAAATAAAACAAGAGACAAAGTATTCAACGGACGTCCGAGTCGTGAGTAACCAAGTGTAACAAGAAATATACGCGTTAGAACTTGTGAATAACATGCCCGTACACAGAGGTGTCAAGTAACGAAGTACAAATACTTCGTTACCTTACTTACAGTGGTGTGAAAAACTATTTGCCCCTTCCTGATTTCTTATTCTTTTGCATGTTTGTCACACTTACATGTTTCTGCTCATCAAAAACCGTTAACTATTAGTCAAAGATAACATAATTGAACACAAAATGCAGCTTTTAAACGAAGGTTTACGTTATTAAGGGAGAAAAAAAAACTCCAAATCTACATGGCCCTGTGTGAAAAAGTGATTGCCCCCCCTTGTTAAAAAATAACTTAACTGTGGTTTATCACACCTGAGTTCAATTTCTGTAGTCACCCCCAGGCCTGATTACTGCCACACCTGTTTCAATCAAGAAATCACTTAAATAGGAGCTACCTGACACAGAGAAGTAGACCAAAAGCACCTCAAAAGCTAGACATCATGCCAAGATCCAAAGAAATTCAGGAACAAATGAAAACAAAAGTAATTGAGATCTATCAGTCTGGTAAAGGTTATAAAGCCATTTCTATATCTTTGGGACTCCAGCGAACCACAGTGAGAGCCATTATCCACAAATGGCAAAAACATGGAACAGTGGTGGACCTTCCCAGGAGTGGCCGGCCGACCAAAATTACCCCAAGAGCGCAGAGACGACTCATCCGAGAGGCCACAAAAGACCCCAGGACAACATCTAAAGAACTGCAGGCCTCACTTGCCTCAATTAAGGTCAGTGTTCACGACTCCACCATAAGAAAGAGACTGGGCAAAAACGGCCTGCATGGCAGATTTCCAAGGCGCAAACCACTTTTAAGCAAAAAGAACATTAAGGCTCGTCTCAATTTTTCTAAAAAAAAAAACATCTCAATGATTGCCAAGACTTTTGGGAAAATACCTTGTGTACGAGACAAAAGTTGAACTTTTTGGAAGGTGCGTGTCCCGTTACATCTGGCGTAAAAGTAACCCAGCATTTCAGAAAAAGAACATCATACCAACAGTAAAATATGGTGGTGGTAGTGTGATGGTCTGGGGTTGTTTTGCTGCTTCAGGACCTGGAAGGCTTGCTGTTATAGATGGAACCATGAATTCTACTGTCTACCAAAAAATCCTGAAGGAGAATGTCCGGCCATCTGTTCGTCAACTCAAGCTGAAGCGATCTTGGGTGCTGCAGCAGGACAATGACCCAAAACACACCAGCAAATCCACCTCTGAATGGCTGAAGAAAAACAAAATGAAGACTTTGGAGTGGCCTAGTCAAAGTCCTGACCTGAATCCTATTGAGATGTTGTGGCATGACCTTAAAAAGGCGGTTCATGCTAGAAAACCCTCAAGTAAAGCTGAATTACAACAATTCTGCAAAGATAAGTGGGCCAAAATTCCTCTAGAGCGCTGTAAAAGACTCGTTGCAAGTTATCGCAAACGCTTGATTGCAGTTATTGCTGCTAAGGGTGGCCCAACCAGTTATTAGGTTCAGGGGGCAATTACTTTTTCACACAGGACCATGTAGGTTTGTATTTTTTTTCTCCCTAAATAATGAAACCCCTCATTTAAAAACTGCATTTTGTGTTTACTTGTGTTATCTTTGACTAATAGTTAAATGTGTTTGATGATCAGAAACATTTTGTGTGACAAACATGCAAAAGAATAAGAAATCAGGAGTGGGGGCAAATAGTTTTTCACACCACTGTAAGTATAAATTTTGGGTATCTATACGTTACTGGAGTAATTATTTTTCAGCTGACTTTTTACTTCTACTCCTTACATTTTTAAGCAATTATCTGTATTTTCTACTCCTTACATTTTAAAAATAGCCTCGTTACTCTATTCTTATGATCAGAACACGCAATCCCCCCCCCCCCCCGGTCGCATGATAAGAACGCACCAAACGCCCCTAGTCGCATGATAAGAACGCGCACAACGCAACCCCTGCAAGCCCCCCGCCGCATGATCAGAAAGCGAGACCTTATTGCTTTTGTCGCCCTTCACGGTACTTTTACTTTTATACTTTAAGTAGTTTTGAAACCAGTACTTTTAAACTTTTACTTAAGTAAAAAGCTTGGGTTGATACTTCAACATCTAAAGAAGTATTTTTGAACCCTAGTATTTATACTTCTACTCAAGTAATGGATGTGAATACTTTTGACACCATTGCCCGTACACAATTATTAAGGAGAATCTTATTACAGAATCTTATTACTAAAACAGGAAGAATTTTATTACAGGAAATGGTGAGAGTTAAAGCAAGGAAAAGACTTTATTATGTCACTTAATGACTATTTTGTCAATAATTTACACACATTCATACAGCAGCAGTTTTGCCTGGAGTGACCCAAATAAAAATCTAATTTTAATATTGTTAATGTTAATATTGGCTGACAACCTTTTTTCCTGTGACTAAGATGAGACGATGACGAGACGTCACAGATATCAGTGAACAGTCATAGTGACCAAATCAGCACGTGATATTGTGGACAAAAAAAGACAAGACTAAAATAATTAAAATGAATAAAACATGTGTCGGGCGGTACGGTGGTGTAGTGGTTAGCATTGTCGCCTTGCACCTCCAGTGTCCAGGTTCGATTCCCGGCCAGGCTCGATTCTTCTGCATGGAGTTTGCATGTTCTCCCCGTGCTTGGTGGGTTTCCTCCGGGTACTCCGGTTTCCTCCCACAGTCCAAAGACATGCAGATTAGACTAATTGGCGTTCCCAAATTGACCATAGTGTGTGAATGTGTGTGCTCTGTGATGGATTGGCACGCTGTCCAGGGTGTACCCTGCCTCGTTCCCAGAGTCTCCTGGGATAGGCTCCAGGTCCCCGTGACCCTAAATACAGGATAAAGCGGTATAGAAGATGAATGAATGAATGAAAACCTGTGTCTTAATTTTTGTCAACATTTAATGTACCGACCCCGCCTCGTGCCCTAAGCCTCCTGGGATAGGCTCCAGACCCGCGACCCTGAACACAGGATAAAGCAGTATAGACAATGAGTGAGTGAGTGATGAGTGAGTCATTTCCATCACAATCCTCTGCGATACGGTGTTCATTCACTACAGCACAAGCAGCGGGGGGTCCCGGGTCACGGCACGCGGTGTATCAGCAGTAGTTTGCGCGCGTGGTGACGGAAAGTTACAATCTCAGTCATCTTTAACTCCTCGTCATCACAGCAGTGTCACTCGGGAAAAGAGAAGAGACGATATTCGGGCCCATTTTCTTCATATTGAACCGGAATGAAAAAGCTGATGTTTCGTAATATGGGAGGGGAAACAGTGGGGGGAACACAATCACTGGGAAAAATACCACAAACCTCAAGAGATGCATCAAGACATCCCATAATAATCACCCAGTTTTACAGCCTCTTGGTGGTGATGTTACCACGTGTGAATATAATTAAGTTGCGATGTATTTTATTTTGTAGTTAAACCATACCACTGTAGTCTGTAAATTCATGTAAAAAAAAAAAAAAAGTTTCAAAACACTATTGTCCATATTGCTCCTATTGTATGGACATACGAGTAAAATTGAAAATAGCTGACCAAATTAACACTATTACACACGCGTTAATACATTTCCTATACTGTACTTCTACACCCTGACTCTCGGCTAGTGCCCCATTTACACCAGTTTCAGTACACAGTCACTCAGAGTCACATGTTGTATTTTAGCTTTAAACAGACAGTAACACTCCAGGTTCTACACTACAGTCTCTTTATTAATGAAATATTTTGTAACGTTTTACTTTGTTTCAGATGAACATGATGGTTCTAAAGTGGATTTACGGTAAGTTTTACACCTTATTATATGAAGCCTCTCACAAGCTGGTTTGCAACTTTATAATCATTACCTCTGGGACAAGAGGACACCGTCGGTGTGAAGCACAAATGGGAGAAATGTCTAAACACAACAATATGTCAGCACACAACTTTTTACATTATGGAAATTATCTAATATAATCCAATAATATAATCCAACATCTTTTTTCATGTCCAGCAGTTAATGTAAATGAGTGGATATGCCACCCTTACCAGAAATCGTTCTGAGATCTAGTTCAATCTAAAAGAACTTGAATCAGAATCAGATGGACCACTAAGGTTTTTGAGAAACCGCTTCTGCACAGCTCTCTTTAGGTTCCGCCACAGAATTTCAGTTGGGTGGAGGTCTGCACGAGGCCATTCCAAAACCTTGATTCTTCTGATTTTTCAGTCATTCTGGTGGAGAGGTTCTGGTGCGCTTCAGATCATTGTACTGTTGAATGACCCGATTTCAACCGAGCTTTAGCTGTCTGACAGATGGCCTCACATTTGCCTCCAGAATACTCTGGTATACAGAGAAGTTCATGGCCAACTAAAATGACCCACAGGCCTTGTTGTTTGTTCAGATTCAGTTTTGCAAACTACAGTCATCCTTCCATGTTATTTTTAGATAGAAGAGGTTTCTCCTGGCAACACTTCCAAACAAACATTTAACATGCTCAGTGAGGCAGAAAAACCCATAGAATTAAAAGAGAGGCATACTAACTTTTACAAATATATACAGTACACACACAGTATGGCCCAGAACTCTGGAGCCATAGGGGAATTCTTGTAAGTATAAATTAGAGAACGCTTTGTGTACAACTGACATGAGGTACACACACTGTGTCAGGAATCTGTAGTGTCCACTTATGCCTTATGTCTAGTACGTCCCATTCTCCAAACAGGGATATAGGCTTATCGAACATGTACACATGCAGTATAGTCAGATGACACCATGAAGAGATGCACTATGATAAGGCCTTTAAACAGTACGTAGTAGATGAGGAGGCTGATTCTGAATTGTTAACTGAACCTTAATTTGTAATACCTCTTGCTCCTTAAAAATGTATTTTCTCACAGTGGAGTTTCATTCAAGCTGTTCATATAAATTAGCATCACACCATCCAAGGCAAAAACAACAAACATAACCAGAGACTAATTATACACAGATGCTAACTTACCTACAACAATAAACAGTAAATAAGGTGGGAAAATTGATAAGTGTATTAAACAAGTATAAATACCACAAATGACTGTATATATACAGTCTGGCTCAGAAGTTCTTGAAAGCATAAATTACAATAAATGCACAAATGGTTCCCTTTGACTTCACGGCACTTGTGTACAGGCTGAAGACAAGAGCACTGAACATTAAGTAAAGTATCAGAACTGAGTATGTTCCATGCAGAGATCAGTCTACCGTTAAATATTATTAAATACTGTTACTAAAACTAATTGCATCTGTCATAATCCTTCCGGTGTGTGTGTCTGTGTGTGCGTGGCATGACTGCAGAGGAGAGCTGACGGTTTAGTAAGGGCTTTTATTTAAATAAAAGAACATAACACAAACCTATAACTGCAACAAAAGCTAGACGCCTGACTGAAGTTCAGTCAGGCTATTTATAACAAAACATAATCAAACACAATTATCTTCCCTCGGTTCAGGTGAGCTTCTACGTCACCTGACCGAGGTGCCAACTGGGAACTGAAGTACAACTATAAACAAAACAAACTACAAACCAAAAACAAACAGGCGTTCTGGCGCCATCTAGGGGTTAACCCTTACAGCATCTTACAATTTAGATTTTAAATACATTTCTGCAGAGTCTGTGTTTACTTCTTACTTTACTTTGTTGTAATGTGATGGTTGTGAGAGTCGCAGTCTGTTACCCATAACCACACTTTCAGACGTAGAAATAGTTCAGTTTCAAAAATAAAAAAACACATTGCATTTCCAACCCACTAATTCATGTGTCAGGGCCCGGTTTCTCGAAAGCTTCTTATCGCTAAGTAGTTCTTAAGTTGTACCTTAACCTCTCTCTTAACGTTATGGCGCATTTCCCGAAACGTTCTTACTCTAAGTATCTCTTAGCTAAGTCACACGTTCGTAAGGTTGGTCTGGACCAACCTTAACTCATACTTAGCGTAGTTCCAACTCGAGACGCTAGTGGCCGCCACTGAGCAGCAGTCTTTATAAACCAGCGGTATGCAAACACATTATGGCACGTAATCAAAGTCGTATTAATGATGGAATATACTGTAGACCGGTTTAAGAATATTATTTTATTTGATATCAGAACTAATAGAGTGACTTTTAATTAGCCTATTTCATAATGTGACTAATGCATTAAAATTGCCAATCACAATTAATATTAAACAGGTGGCGAACAATTAGGCAGCGATACAGCGTGGTGTTGTGTTAAACTGAAGACGGCGCGGTCCGTGGAGCCGTGTGGGTCATGTACATGTTTCCTTTAGACAAAACTTCAGCCCTTTTCATATTTTCCCCGTGGTCATTATTAAAAATAAATAAATAAAAGTTTTGCTTTCCAAGGCAACAGATTATGGAGCTTCTTGAGCTGCTCAGACCTGCGCGTGCCAGACCAACGCGTCGTACTTACTGTACTTACTGTACTTACTGTACACTCCCCGTCCCGATGTCCAGCTGCTCGCTGCTTTTTTTAAAAATATGTTTCATTGATCATTAGCCATTATCCATAACTTTATGGGTTTTTCTATTGACACGTTTTATTTTTATGAAATTTTATTTAGTTAAATGAGAAAATAACCATGTGTCACGTCTCTGATGTCTGCGTTTGGAGTGTGTGCGTGGCATGAACGCGGAGGATGCGAGCTGACGGTTGAATAAAGTCCTTTATTAACATAAACAAAGGTAAACAAACATCCAAACACAAAGTAAGGATTAACTGCAACGGAAGCTAGACGCCTGACTGCTATTCAGTCAGGCTATTTATCATGAAACATAAATCAAACCATAATTAGTCTTCCCTCGGTTCAGGTGAGCTTCTTACGTCACCTGACCGAGGTGCATACTGGGAACTGAAGTTAACTAGCAAACACAAACTACAAAACCAAAAACGGGCGTTAGGCGCCCTCTAGGGGTTAACCGTCACAGTACTCCCCCCCAAAGAAATGCTCCTCCGGAGCATCGCCGGAGGCCCCGGGCACCCACCCCACAGTACTACCTTCGGCGTCCTGACCAGGAGGCTAGGTGACGGTCCCGGAGACGTGCTCTGCGGCTGCCGGGCTGGAGACGTGCTCGGCGGCGGCAGAGCTGGAGACGTGCTCGGCGGCGGCAGAGCTGGAGCGCTCACTGCGCTCGACGGCGGCAGAGCTGGAGCGCTCACTGCGCTCGACGGCGGCAGAGCTGGAGCGCTCACTGCGCTCGACGGCGGCGTTGGAGCGCTCACTGCGCTCGACGGCGGCGTTGGAGCGCTCACTGCGCTCGACGGCGGCGTTGGAGCGCTCACTGCGCTCGACGGCGGCGTTGGAGCGCTCACTGCGCTCGACGGCGGCGTTGGAGCGCTCACTGCGCTCGACGGAGGCGTTGGAGCGCTCACTGCGCTCGACGGAGGCGTTGGAGCGCTCTCGGCGCTCGACAGCGGCGTTGGAGCGTACTCGGCGCTCGACAGCGGCGTTGGAGCGTGCAGTGCGCTCGACAGCGGCGTTGGAGTGTGCAGTGCGCTCGACAGCGGCGTTGGAGCGTACTCGGCGCTCGACAGCGGCGTTGGAGCATACTCGGCGCTCGACAGCGGCGTTGGAGCGTGCAGTGCGCTCGACAGCGGCGTTGGAGCGTACTCGGCGCTCGACAGCGACGTTGGAGCGTACTCGGCGCTCGTCAGCGGCGTTGGAGCGTACTCGGCGCTCGACAGCGGCGTTGGAGCGTACTCGGCGCTCGACAGCGGCGTTGGAGCGTGCAGTGCGCTCGACAGCGGCGTTGGAGCGTGCAGTGCGCTCGACAGCGGCGTTGGAGCGTGCAGTGCGCTCGACAGCGGCGTTGGAGCGTGCAGTGCGCTCGACGACGGCTCAACGTCGTCCTCAAAGCCGGGAGGCGGCGGCAGAACGAGTGCGTGGGACAGCGGCTGCTGGCGTGCTAGCTCGCTATCCTCGAAGCCGGGAGGCGGCGGCAGAACAGGTGCATGGGACAGCGGCTGCTGGCGTGCTAGCTCGCTATCCTCGAAGCCGGGAGGCGGCGGCAGAACAGGTGCATGGGACAGCGGCTGCTGGCGTGCTAGCTCGCTATCCTCGAAGCCGGGAGGCGGCGGCAGAACAGGTGCATGGGACAGCGGCTGCTGGCGTGCTAGCTCGCTATCCTCGAAGCCGGGAGGCGGCGGCAGAACAGGTGCATGGGACAGCGGCTGCTGGCGTGCTAGCTCGCTATCCTCGAAGCCGGGAGGCGGCGGTAGAACAGGTGTCTTGGTCGTTGGAGCTTGTGCAGGGCTCGACAGCGTTGGAGCGTGCACGGCGCTTGACTGCAACGGTGGAGCGTGCACAGCGCTCGACTGCAACGGTGGAGCGTGCACGATGCTCAACTGCAACGTTGGAGCGTGCACGGCGCTCTCCTGCAGCGTTGGAGCGTGCACGGCGCTCTCCTGCAGCGTTGGAGCGTGCACGGCGCTCTCCTGCAGCGTGGGAGCGTGCACGGCGCTCTCCTGCAGCGTTGGAGCGTGCACGGCGCTCTCCTGCAGCGTTGGCGAAGGAGGAAAAAGCTCCGAGCCTGCTTCGCGGTGGTCCCGGAAGTGGAGGATCATGCGCTGCATCTCCTCCACCTGCTCCCGTATTTCTCGCACTTGCTCCGGCTCTGGAATCCACCACCTGAGCTCCTTTTGCTGCTGCTCTGCCTGGGGTTCTCTCTCCCCCGCGTCACCGCCGTACTTGGGCTTCCTCGCCCTTCTCTTCCGGCCGGTGCGGGGAATCACGTGACCCCGCGCTGCATCGCCTTTGAATGGCGTTCGCCGAATGGCGAGCCTGCAGCTCTCCCAGCTCCGTGGTGTCTCTCTTTCTCTCTCCTCGCTGCTCTCCCGGTCGTGCTCCTGCTCCTGTTTGGCTAGCTGGTTGTACCTCCAGCTCTGGAACAGATCGATCTTGCCGTCTTCCAGCCAGCAGTACTCCCAGCTACCAAACCCCTCTTCCTCGCTGTCTTCCAGCCAGTCCGCCAGCTCGGGCGAGATGGTATCCGCGCCCCCCCAAAAATAATCCAGGGGGAAGTCCTCCGCCATGCCACTTGAACGGTCTAGCTTTCTGTCACGTCTCTGATGTCTGCGTTTGGAGTGTGTGCGTGGCATGAACGCGGAGGATGCGAGCTGACGGTTGAATAAAGTCCTTTATTAACATAAACAAAGGTAAACAAACATCCAAACACAAACTAAGGATTAACTGCAACGGAAGCTAGACGCCTGACTGCTATTCAGTCAGGCTATTTATCATGAAACATAAATCAAACCATAATTAGTCTTCCCTCGGTTCAGGTGAGCTTCTTACGTCACCTGACCGAGGTGCATACTGGGAACTGAAGTTAACTAGCAAACACAAACTACAAAACCAAAAACGGGCGTTAGGCGCCCTCTAGGGGTTAACCGTCACACCATGGGAGTTTCAGACAGCACATCCATTCATTTTTCTGGGTGATTGTAATGTTTAATACCCCGGTTTGACTCGCTATGAGATGCAGTGTTATACCCCTATTCATCTATACGGTTTGACGCTGTGGCTGTAGGGTTGATCATGATTCACCCCGAGTTTTTGCGCTGTGATTATGTTTCCATCTTTGGACGTGAAAAATTCAACGTTTAATTTTTTAGCTGGTCCTCGCGGAAGCTTGCAGACTTCGCAGAACGTTAAAGGAACGTCGTGGGCAATCGCGGCAGCTCACGGAGATGAGTCCGGCCACACAGGTGAGAGAGGGGTATTAGGCATCGTGATCTGCCTCGATTGGCCGCCCGACGGTCCGCGAAGATCTACAAGGTCCGCGAGCTTCCACATGTTAAACATGTTTATTTTTTTTGCGTGGTAAGATAGAAACTTAATAACAGCACCAAAACTCGCGCCGAATCATAATGAACCGCACTTACGGCCCCGCGTGTGAGATAGAGGTATTAAACCTCCACTCTGTCATCTCATCATAATTCATTCCATAAGTGCGCTATGCAACCCCAACAACTGACACTTCACATTGTTTCTGAAGCTGGTGAAGAGTGTTATCAGCTGTTTGTCCATCAACTATGATTGGATACCCGGTTCGTTTCACAGCCACATGTTACATGAAAATAACATGCGACAGTTTGGTGATTTAATTTATATATTTGTCTATTATGGCATATTATTGTTAAGTTAACCCATGTCGAAATAAACGCTATTAAAATAATTTAGTGCAATGTTTAATTTGCATAGAAAGTGCTGTCTTTCTTAACGCTGTCATAAAAAAGGAGTGAAAAATCGATTCCTGAGCCACCGATGTCCGCTAATTCAGGACCTTCACTGTAGACAGCGCCTTGTAACGTCGGACGTAAGAGGCAGCGACTTAAGAAGACTCCTAAGAGACAGTTCGAGAAATACACTTAGAAAAGTTATCACTAAACGTAAGATATATCTTAAGAGTCTTCTTAGCGGGTGAATAGTGTGCGTTATCGAGAAACCGGGCCCTGGTCTCTCACAGGAGAGCAAACTTTTGTAATCATGTTCTAATGATCATAACTGTTAAAATCATCAGTGAATTACTGGAGTTGACACTTTATTATAGAACTCTTTAATTTAATCTTGCTTTGTGAAAAGTTTTGAAAGTGTTTGAAAAGTGAATGTGTTACTTTCAACAGTTTTTAACGTAAAAACTCTTAGTGCATAGACAATAAATATATTTAAAAGATGTTTTCTATATACACTACCGTTCAAAAGTTTTAGATCACTTTCAAATTTCTTTGTTTTTGTTTAGTGATTTATTTTCTACATTCTACAACAATACTGGGGATTTCAAAACTATAAAATAACACATATGGAATTAGGTAATTACGTAACAACAAGAAAAATACCAGTTAGTTGTTATTTTAAGACACAGAGGTCGGCCTTTCTGTAATAGTTCTTGCAAGAACAGTATTGTCAAGTGCATTTGCAAAATCCGTCAAGCACCATAATGAAACTGTCTCTCATGAAGGCCGTCCCAGGAGGACGAGACCAAAACCTACCTCTGCTGCAGACGAGAAGTTCATTTAGAGTCATCAGCCTGAAAAATGACCAATTAACAGCAGCTCAGATTAGAGGCGTTATGAAGTCTTTACAGAGCAGAAGTAGCAGAAACATCTCAATATCAACTGTTCAAAGGAGATTCATGCAGTTTTTGGATGCCTTCAGCTTTACAATGTAGAAAGAAAGAAACATCAGGAACCATCATGGAGTTAGAAAGTGACCTAAAACTTTTGAACGGTAGTGTACTTTTAAATAAATTGTTCTGGGGAATATACCTCAATAGTGTTGTAGCCCAAGCTAGGGTCAGGTGTTATAAGGGAAGAAGTTTTGATTGAGAATGAAAACTTACATGAAGACATATAGAACACAACATTCAATTAAATTCGTTTTCAATTACATTTTATTTATATAGTGCTTTGGACAATTGTCATAGTCAGAAAGCAGCTGTGTATGATACATTCATATATTTTATTTATATGAACAGTATGGGAGTGAAGCAGTGAAAGCCAAAAACATGACATTCAGACTTTCATTCATTTTGAGAAATTCTGTTCCTCGGGCACAGATGTTTGCCTGTAACAATGTTTTTTTTTTAATCACTACACTGGATTTGTAGGCTGGAACCTTCACTATCATAATAAATAAATGCACAATGTTTAAAAAGAAAATTAAGCAGAAAGCTTTATATACAACTGACATGAGATACATACTGTACATTGTGTACAGGAATCTGTTGTGTCCACTTTGTCTTATGTCTGGTACGTCCCATTCTCCAACCAGGGATATAGGCTTATAGAACCTGTACATATATAAAGTCAAATGACACCATAAACAAATGTACTATGGTAAGGCGCTGTGGTTAACGACTGAGGTTAAACAGTACATAGTAGATGAGGAGACTGATTCTGCATTGTTAACTGAACTTTTTCTTAATTCGTAATACCTCTTGCTCATTAAAAAAATATTTCTCAATATGGACACAGTGGAGTTTCATTCAAACTGTTCATATTGTACAACATATAAATTAGCAGTCCTTGGAAAGCATCACGCCAACCAAGCCCAAAACAACAAACATAACCAGAACTGTATTAAACAGGTATAAATACCACATGGAGTTCCTCATGGCTCAGTTTTGGGCCCTTCACTATTTAGCGTAGCATATGGATGCTTTTTCTTATCAGAAGTAATTAGTAACCATAATATCCATTTCCATCACTCAGAGAGTTTTGCTGCTGAAAGTGAATAGAAATTATTTTTTTAAATAATTTTTTTTATTTTTTTTATTTTTTGATAATTCAATGTCTGTTGATGATTTCAGTTCAGACCACACACTATACTCACCTGCTAGTCTCACACTCTTGACACCTCTGAGAGAAACTCATAAATGATGTGTTTGATGTATTGGTTTTACTTTTGAGTAAAAGCCTGATTTAGAATCTAATGTCTCTCTGGCAGGACCAAGGAGAAGGAGCTGGAAGCTGGAGACCACTCTGCTGCTCATCACGACTGTTCTCTGTTTGCTACTTGTGATGCTGGTAGGCTTAGAGAACAAGAAACTACTAAAGACACCTGGCAAACCAGGTGCCAAATTGGAACCTCAGGCATTACCAGAGCAGTCCAGGAATTTGTCCCACAAATGTCAGAGAAACATCTCTGCTTCTAACATCACTGGATTTTCCACTTTGCCTGAAAACATTAAAAACTTCCTGTTTTACCAACACTGTCGGCATTTCCCAATGCTACTCAACGTTCCTGCGAAGTGCGGCGGTCCTGGGAACTCTGCAGATGTTTTCCTGCTTCTGGTCATTAAAAGTTCTCCACCCAACTATGACCGACGGGAGGTTCTGAGAAAAACATGGGCTTCAGAAAGACTTCAGAGTGGCATGTGGATCCGCACTGTGTTTATATCAGGAACCACAGGAAACGGTTTGGAGAAGGAAAGGATCAATAAACTCCTGGAAGTGGAGAATCGTAAGTACCAGGATATCATTCAGTGGGACTTTCATGATTCCTTTTACAACCTCACGCTGAAGCAGGTCTTATTCCTGGAGTGGATGGAGAGGTTTTGCCCTCATGTGCACTTCCTCCTCAATGGAGATGATGACATTTTTGCCAACACAGACAACATGGTGCAGTATCTCAAAGGGTTACATCATAACGATGGAAGCAAACACCTGTTCACTGGCCACTTGATCCAATATGTGGGGCCGATCAGGGAACCAGCCAGCAAATACTACATCCCAGTCCAGGTCCAGGAATCAAACCATTATCCTCCATACTGTGGTGGGGGAGGCTTCCTGCTATCACAATTTACTTCCAGGATCATCTACAACATGTCTCAATCCATCACCCTGCTCCCCATCGATGATGTTTACATGGGGTTATGTCTGGAAAAAGCTGGACTTAAACCTGTGTCTCATATGGGAGTGAAGACAGCGGGCCTGCACATTCCCTCAAAAAAGCAGGACATGTACCATCCATGCTACTACCGTGAGATTCTCCTGGTCCACAGGTTCCGCCCTCATGAGATATTTTTAATGTGGCATGAAATCCATCGGAATGATTTGGTTTGTGGAACGCGAGGATTTAATGCCCAGCCTAAGGATTTAAGTGCCATAATGATGCCCTGAGAGACGTTAAGAAGCAGGAAGGAGACATTTATTTTCAAAACTTAAGCACACCTATGTCATAAGTTTACTTTAGACACCAATTAAAATTTTTTTTTTATCTATTGTTAAATGTATTTAATGGAACTTCCCAAGTGGTATAATACTAAAGTCTCTATTGTATCATACATTAATTCATTCAATTAATTCAATTTTATTTGTATAGCGCGTTTAACAATTGTCATTGACACAAAACAGCTTTACACAATCAAATAACTAACGTGTTAAATCACTTTGCTGTGCTGTGATGAGAAACAGACTTAACGAATCAGAATTCAGCTAGCATGCTACGCTCTGAGCGGAATGTAATTTAATTGGCGCCTTATTTTAACCAATTGCTTAAATCAACACCACACTACATACAGTACAATGCTGTTATAGGAATCAAATCCATGCTGACATCCTAGGATATGTTCTCATGCAAAGTTCAATGTGGGCATGTTTATTCCTCTCATACACATCTAATTTATCATTTATTAAAGAATGACATGTACTCACTCAGTCACTCATCCTCACTTACTTATAATGTGTACAAGGTCCGGGGGGATGGGGTGTGGTCGTTGCTGGCGCCAAACTCAGGAGACTTTGATGAGGCGTGCCAATCCATTGCAGGGCACACTCACACAGAAAAGAATTGGGAACGTCAGTCAGGCTAATCAGCATGTCCTTGAGAGGAAATCAGATTACCTGGAGGAAACCCACACAGACAGGGGAGAGAATCAAGGAAACAGTGCTAACTACTACGCCACTGTGCTGCTTATGATATATACTTTTTCATTTAAATTATATTTCCAGTTAACACCACAATCAAGCTAGTTTTCTGTTGTAACTGTGTTGTAACAAGACGGTACAATGGTGTAGTGGTTAGCACGGTCGCCTTGCACCTCCAGGCTCTTGGTTCGATTCTTGTCTCTGTGCTTGGTTGGTTTCCTCCAGGTACTCCAGTTTCCTCCCACAGTGCAAAGATCTACAGATTAGGCTAGTTGGTGTTCCCAACTTGCCTGTAGTGGGTGTACGTGTGTGCCCTGCGATGGATTGGCACCCTGCCCACATGGGGCATCTGATAAACGAGTGTCTATGTAGGCATGTAATTTTGAGGCTAATTGGATTTTTTTCAAATTATCCTTGGGATGCAGCACTGTGCACCCTGAACCCTCCCACTTTTGTTCTTAGTGAATCAATATTGTTTTTAAATATTTGGGCTCACATGGTGCTTATTAACGCTCAGTAGATTGTTAGTTCATGTATTGAAAAGTGATCGACCTGATCAGTCACGTGATCATGGCCGAGCTTACACTCGGTGCTTCTCCAGCACTTCTTATGGCTTGTAACAGCTGATTATTAAAAGTAAAAATTTAATTAAACATAGCTCTAATTTAAGCTAAGCTAAGGAGTGAATTTTCACCAACACTATAAAATATTGAAACACCAACACTATGAAACATCCTGGTATAGTCATGTCACAATCTGTGAATTTGTGCACCCATTACACCAGTGGTTCTCAAAGGGGAATACAGACATGACAGGTGGGGCGCAATGAACGGGAGGAAATTAGTGGAAAATAATAGGAAAAAACTAAACAATCACACACAAATAAATGGATCATTAATACAAGTAAATTTAAAATAACATCAGTTGTGGGCCGGGAGAAAAAGTGTAACCATAGTGCAACAAAAATGGTTTAACGTCGGGCCAACTTGAGCAGCGCTGCTCGAATCACAAACCTGCGTGACCCACTGGGCAGCGCTGCGCGACAGAAGTAGACCGCGCCGACCATCAAAATACATTTTACCCCGCTGGGATGCGCACGTACAAACCAGGCATGGCAAGGCAGAAACAATATTAAACAGTCCTGACATTTTAAATAAAAACACAGTGGGTCGCGCAGGTTTGTTATTCGAGCGGCGCTGCGCGATCCACCGTGCTGCGCGAATAAACCAGATCATCACTGCGCTATCCAGATAGTCGTGCTGCGCTGTATTTGCGCAGATATTCGGTTCAATCGGGTGCCGCGGTTTCGTCCCACTTTTGACGTGTTTGGCTTCACATACACTTCGACAATGGAAGAAGACGGTGCAGCAGCAGTGAGTTTGCTTACATGTGACAAAAGCAAAAACGAGGAGATTGTAAAGAAAAAAGCTGCATCGTCTGTGGTGTGGAATTGGTTTGGGTATAAGAAAAGTGATACGAATGTGATGAACGTGATTTTCAAGGT
Source organism: Channallabes apus (assembly GCA_030522415.1). Classification (NCBI taxonomy): domain Eukaryota; kingdom Metazoa; phylum Chordata; class Actinopteri; order Siluriformes; family Clariidae; genus Channallabes; species Channallabes apus. Next base: position 16,792,335 of record CM060115.1, on the reverse strand, counting down.
ACACAATTGCACTGTTTTAACAAGTGGTGGAAACACGTCAAACCTTTTCTATCATCTGAAATCCAAGCACCCACATGAATATGGCCAAAGTAAAAAAAATGCGGCAAACCCCAGCAATTCACAGTTTATATAAAATTACATTATGTAAAACAGTTTCTTTTGTGTTTGAATTTTTATTTATGCATTTTCAGATACAAATTTCTATATTGTGATATAGCAATTGTGATTGTGATCGTTATTGAGGTAGAAAATTGCTTCTACCATGATAGAAGATTTTGGTTATATCACCCACCCCTAATGAAGCCTATCTTGAGCTTGGATTCATGGTGGTGATGGTGGGGGCAGAGGAGAGGCTCGTGTGTGTTTTGTGTCTTAAACCGCTGGCAGCAGACCGCATGAGACCCAACAAATTAGGAAGACACTTAGAGACAACACACTCCAATCATGTTAATAAGCCACTCGACTTCTTTCAAAGAAAGTTGGCAGAATACAGACAGCAGGAGAATCACATGGTAACATCTGAATCAGTGGACAGCAAAGCACAAATGGCTTCATTCAAAGTTACATACAAAATTGGCCAGTGCAAAAAAACTACAAACTATTGTTGAACAGCTAATAAACATGGGGTCAATTATGCAAAGATATGTGACAACGTAAGCCTTTTATAACAATTGCACGTGTATTTTATCTGTTTTTAACTTGGTGTTGTTTGATCTTATTGGTTTAGAAATTGATATTTCAATAAACAGTAAACTTGGCCGATTTCGTTATTATTTTGTTGACAAGTGGGGCTTGAAAATTCGCTCACCCCCTTAAGTGGGGAATGACAGAAAAAGTTTGAGAACCACTGCATTACACCATTTACAATATGGTGGTGTGCCTGGGTAGCTAGCACATGTGACAGAACTGGCATCTTTTCAAAAGCTTGTTTGTTTTTGTTATTTACAGTAAGCTTCATCCTATTTAACAGTTCTAGTAATTTAACACCATCTCATTCTTATTTAACCTGTTTTACTTAACCTGACTGTATTTCTTAAACAAATTAAGAAAATATTGCTCTGACATATGTCACCTAGGACTTTTAACTCCAAAATTCTCAGGGAAAATGCCATGTGATGTGACTGTTTGGTCTGCAATATATCTCACATAATGTTCCCTTAAAAGAGAAATTGGTCTGGGATAGAATGTGTTAAATTGGTTTACATTTAACGGCATATGTTATGTTAGGGTATGGTATGGTATATTATCTGTGTTATTTTAGGGTATGATATATGTTATATTGGTTCATGTTTTGTTATGTTATCATATGATATGTTTATCGTATGGTATGTTTTATCATGTTATGTTATGTTATTTTATGTTATGCCATGTTGTTATGGTACTTTATGATATGGTATGTCATGGTGTTATTTTAGAGTATGATGTATGTTATATTGTTTTATGTCAGGTTATGTTATGTTTTATGTTATATTATCGTATGATATGTTCTATGTTTTATGTTATGATATATTATGTTATTTTTTATGATGTTATGTTATGTTATGGTATGTTATATTACAGTATGTTATGTTATGGTATGTTATGGTATGGTATGTTATGTTATGTTACAGTATGTTATGGTATGGTATGTTATGGTATGTTATGTTATGGTATGTTTTATATGCTATGTTAAGGTACTGTATGTAGCAAATTGCTTTTGAGTGTATAAATATTCCCAAGAACTGAAAAATAAAACTAAGAATATATAATGTATTGTGTAATGTAATTTTTTAGTTAAAAATTTATGTATATAAATAAAGAAATGTTGTGTTTGTACATCTGTCAGAACCATCAATGATCTCAGAAACAAGATTCAGAATTTTTTCTGTCTTTACTGTATGTCTGTCCAGCCAGATTTGTCACAGCTTTACACAGAACTGGCTGGACAGAATTTAATGAACCTTTTGTAGTATTTAGACCTTAAGTTAAGCATGCACCATGAATTATTTAAAATGTTAAGTAGAAGTGACGTTAGGAGCAGATTACTAACCGGACGTTTTAATATTTCTACCACTGAAATAACAGCGCTGAAGTGGTATAAGTGAATTTTAACATGCTTGTAGGGAATATTTGATTTTTAGTATGTTTCATGATATTCTGTGTGCGTGAGAACAGAATGTTACTTCTTTCTCTTACCTCGACACAAGCTGCACTTTCAATAAACACATCCTATAGTTTATGTTAATGGTCGTAAAACTGTTGAACGCTCGTAAATGCAGAGGTACTCCCAATTTTATGTTCTTCTTTACCTTATCTTTTCTAAACATTCCTGACCAGATGCAAACACTCGTGCACCCACCTTTTCTTTGGTTCTTTGTGTGTGTGCGTATATATACTCCTGTCTTCCACAATAAACTTGGAATGTCTCACTAAGCACGGACTTGTGTATTATTGAGGGGTTCCCTGGATCCAGGCGGGAAGCAAAATACAGGCTGAGCACTGACTAGACGGGGTCTAGCAAAACAAGAAATCCTTACAATTTGGGGGCTCATCCGGGATACCTCTAATCAGGTGAGTGCTGCTTTTTTATTTTTCTCTATAAGGTTAGGGCAAGCACGCTCCCTGGTTTTTGGTATGTGGACCATATATAGTACGGGGGAGGATTGTCTTGTGGCTTTTACGCCAGTATAGTGCGCGCTCGCTTCTGAAAAGGTCCTTGAACTGAAGCATAGTGTGGAAGCTGTATTCTGTTGCCCGCTCTTTGTTGTTGTCTTTGTTGAGCTCTTTTTGTTGTCTTTTGTTGTTGTATTGTGTGTTTTTTGTTGAAGATATTGGTTCTTTCTGTCGCGGGTTAATTCACATTTATAAAATGGGTAATAAGAACACAACTACTTATCCAAAGCCGGACCCAGAAGAGGTTCCGCACGACTGGATGAATAGGTGTGGACTCACTTACTTTACCACACCTTGGCTTGATAATTTATCAGGGTGGACTGAACCACAATTTCAAATTTTAACCTATCCACGCGGAGGTACTTTTAAGCCTGAATATCTAGCCTCTGCTTACTCTCAGATATATGAGGGTATGGGTGACCCAGGATGGGATTATCCTTACATGAGTTCACGTTATCAAAAATGGGTAGAAATGAAAGCTCTTTGGGACAAATACTTAGACATAAAAGAAACTAAAATACAGAAGAAAAAGATTCCAAAGGTCACATCCGAAACTAAATTCAAGCCGCCCGTTCATTCAACCTTTCCGATCCCTCCTCCATATCATGCTGACATAGTAACATCAGCATCTAACCAACAAATAATTGAGAAAATTTATCCTAATTTGAATCCCAATAATCCTTTTGTGAGCTGCCCATCTGTGCCTGTCTCTCCCGTACCCACAAAACCGTGCTCACCTTCGTTGGAAGTGTGTGCCTCAGGAAAGGGAAAGACTCCCAAGAAGGTGTCAGGACGAACTCCTGACAGCCCTCTTTTGGATGATCCCGAGGATACTGATGGTGAGGATTTTGATAACTCGGACGATGAAGGTCCGGATGAGAGGTCTCGCCCCAAACCTCGACAAGAAAACACGGCGCTTGTTTTCTCTATGGGACCAAAGGGTCCAAAAATCCTTCCACCATCTGTAGCACGCTGAAGGACATTATTAAGATGCTCCCTTCTCCCAACAAACCTTTGCATTTTGTTGATATGCTAATAAAGGCTTCCAGGCACTGTCAGCTCGTGGGTGCGGATTATCGTTTATTTCGCAATCGGTTTTGGGAGATGGGTATGATGAGGCTGATTTGATAAAGACGGTAAAATGTTTAGATCCTGAAAAAGACAGATGGACTGTAGTGGTGAAACATGAAGATGTAGAGGGAGGGGGGAGACGAAAAAAGAAGGAATATGATTTTCTTTGGGGTAATTCTAATGAGGCTATGAAACTTTTAAAAGATGAGCTAACTACTTATCTTCATGCACGTCAACAAGCTAGTCAGGATCTGTCACAGGTAACTAATTGTAAACAAGAAAAGAGTGAGACCACATCCAGGTTTCTCGAGAGGTTTCGAGAGACCTGGACCCTTTTGGGTGGTATGCCCCTCCCTGAAGAAAACCCTAACCCACTTTTCCTTACCACCTTCTTGAATAATTGTCGACCAGAAATCATGAAGATTTTAAAGTTTCAATTGTCAGACCGTTCTACAACGACTATTAAAAAATTAGGTGAGCGTGTGAGAACACTGGAAGGAGACGGTATTTTAGAAAACAGACAAGTGGCATGTTTGTTTGTGGAGAGTGAAGGATACAGAGGTGGAAAAAAAGGGGGTAGAGGAGGCCGAGGAGGCCGTGGAAGAGGTAGAGGAGGTCTGCAGGGTCAAACCTCCCGTTCATATCAAAAATACTAGAAAAAGTAGTATCAGCTCAAATTTGCACATTCTTGCAGGATAACAACATCCTTGAAGAATTTCAGTCAGGTTTCAGGCCCCATCATAGCACAGAAACTGCACTAGTTAAGATTACAAATGACTTGTTTTTAGCTTCAGACCAAGGCTGCATCTCATTGCTAGTCCTGCTTGATCTTAGTGCTGCATTCGACACTATAGATCATAATATTCTCATAGATCGCTTACAAAATTATATAGGTATTCAGGGACAGGCATTAAAATGGTTTAGATCTTACCTGTCTGATCGCTACCATTTTGTAGATCTAAATGGAGAACCGTCTGGTATAATGCCAGTGAAATATGGGGTCCCACAAGGGTCAGTTTTAGGACCTCTGTTGTTCTCAATATACATGCTTCCCTTGGGTAACATCATTAGAAGACATGGGATTAGTTTCCATTGTTATGCTGATGATACCCAATTATATATCTCAACTAAACCAGACGAAATACCTAAGCTGTCTAGATTAACTGAGTGTGTCCAGGACATAAAAGATTGGATGACCAATAACTTTCTTTTATTAAATTCAGATAAGACAGAGATATTACTTATTGGCCCAAAAACCAGCACACAACAGCTTTCAAAATTCAGCTTGCGCTTAGAAGGATGTACTGTTATTACCAGCTCAGCAGTAAAAGATCTGGGAGTAATATTAGACAGTAACTTGTCTTTTGAAAATCACATTTCAAATATCACAAAAACAGCCTTTTTCCATCTTCGAAATATTGCTAAACTTAGGAACATCTTATCCGTATCTGATGCAGAAAAACTAGTTCATGCATTCATGACCTCCAGACTGGACTATTGTAATGCATTACTAGGTGGTTGTCCTGCATCCTCAATAAACAAGCTTCAGTTAATCCAAAATGCAGCTGCCAGGGTTCTCACTAGATCCAGAAAATATGATCATATAACCCCAATATTATCATCCCTGCACTGGCTACCTGTTCAGTTTAGAATAAATTACAAAATAGTATTACTTACATACAAGGCCTTAAATGGTTTAGCTCCCACATACCTAACCAGTCTTCTGATACGCTACAATCCACCACGCGCCTTAAGATCACAAAGCTCCGGACTTCTGGTAGTTCCCAGAATTTCAAAATCTACAAAAGGGGGTAGGGCTTTTTCATATTTAGCTCCAAAGCTTTGGAATAGCCTTCCAGACAGTGTTCGGGGAGCAGACACGGTTTCTCAGTTCAAAAGTAGACTCAAGACGCATCTTTTTAATCTGGCATACACATAACTCATCCCAGTACTCATACTCCAGTACACCTATACCGAATGGCAACTACGCTAATTCTCCCCATCTGTTCTGTATTTCTCTACCCATCCCGAGGCATCGGGAGATTTTGCCAGCTTCAGTAGACAAAGGCCGACCCTGCGAGGTTCCTGAGGCATCCAGAGAAGGACCAGCTCCAGCTGGATTCAGCTTTATGATGGTTGGAGCTACACATGCTGCTCCTGTGCTTCCAGTGATCCAGACCTCATCTGCCCTCTGCACCTACTGACTCGTCCCTATGCTGAACTGGTCTTCATGTCAATTTAAATAATTTCTGTCATATTGAATTTTCACCTGCACAACACACAAGATGTTATATCATTTCTATCTGTTATCGCCCAAATGAGGATGGGTTCCCTGTTGAGTCTGGTTCCTCTCAAGGTTTCTTCCTATTGCCATCTCAGGGAGTTTTTCCTTGCCACCGTCGCCGTCACCCTTGGCTTGCTCATCAGAGAAATTTCATTCATTCGTCTCATTATTATCTGCACATTTTTCTCACACATTCACACTTCCAATTATTTTCTTTTCTATAATTATTATTATTATTTGTTTTTATTTATTTATTTTCTATTATAATTTTATTTCTTTATTTATTATTTTATATATAATTATTCTATATATATATATATATATATATATATATATATATATATTTTTTTTTTTTTTTGTTAAATTTCTTTAATTTTTGTGAAGCTGCTTTGAGACAATGACCATTGTTAAAAGCGCTATATAAATAAAATTGAATTGAATTGAATGAAAGAGTGCACCCCATAGATCTGGCTATTGTTATTATTGTTATAAAGAAGGTCATTGGGCTCGTGAATGCCGCACGAAGGCCCTTGATGAGGGACGTAGTGGACAAAATGTGTACAATCGATTGAATGATGATCAGTGGCATGATGCTAATAAGGTGTTTTCTCCTAATCCTTCACAGCAGCCACCACAGCGAGTACAACCACAACAACAGCAGCAGCAATATAGACCCAATCCCTTCTCAGGGATGCAGGTAGGAGCATATGATGCATAGGGATGCCCGCAGAGTTCCAGCCCCGCGATGTTACTTTGTACTTTCGAGTCACCTCAGGTTAATGAGTTGCCCTTTATAGAATTGTGTATAGATGGTTCTGTATTCTCTTTTTTGGTGGATACGGGAGCTGCAATGTCGTCTTTAGGTCGTGATTATGAGGGACCGCTCTCGAATAAAAGTATTAGCTCTGTGGGAATTGAAGGGGTTGCTCAACGAAATTATTTCACTCCTCAGGTAACTGTAACATGTCCTTTAGATAAGGGAATTCATCTCTCTCATCGTTTTGTCTGTATGCCTGATTGGACTTTCATTCACAGAACGACTGATCTGGCAACCCTTGTACGAGGACGCTGAGACGCTGCTTTTTTCCGAGCTCCGCCATACTGACCAATTTTTTAACTTTTTCGTCCCCTTACGAAGAGTGTACATAAAACGGATAAGTATCTTATAATATATTTACTCGAAACGCGTGTTATATCGTTAAGTTTGAATTGTTTTGCAGCACACCGCTTTTAGCCGGTATTAGCATCGCTAGCCCGTTAGCCCGGCTATCACGTTTGTTTGTAAAGTTTGATTACGCTTCTTCACACCGATTATTTTCCGTGTTTAGACACCATGTCGGTTGTGCGTCTGCCTCTGAGTGCAGGTGAGGAGACATTGGAGCTGCACTCGGTGGATTTGGAGCTGGAGGCCGTGGAGAAGCTGATCCGTGAGCTACAGGTGAAGCTGGCCTACTAAGCTGGCCGCTACAGCAGCGGAAAGCCACGCTGGAATCGTCACGGACCGACGCTCACCTGTCCCAGGTAAATTCTCGGCGTGACACAATCTCTCCGACAACCTCAACCCCGCGTGTTTCTCTGCCCAGGTCCAACACACCAAGGACGCAGCCCGCCCAGTTTTCCTACACCCCGGCGCCGGAATACCACGGACCCTGGATACAGCAGCAGCGGAAGAAGCACGCCAAGCCCCGGGCGAGGACCTCTCCCCCTCCGCCACCACCCGTCTTCGACATCTCGACCCGAAACCGTTTCGCTCCTCTCCGCGAGACGGCACACGACGTCCTGGTCATCGGCGACTCCATCGTTCGTCACGTGCGTGCTACCACGGCTAAAGGTAAGGTGCACACACGCTGTTTACCTGGTGCATGTGTTCTTGATGTTGCTGCACAGGTGCCTGCTGCCCTGAGGAAGAACATTGGAGCTGTGGTTCTTCATGCCGGCACGAACGACACCAGGCTGAGGCAGACGGAGATCCTAAAGAAGGACTTCAGGAGCCTGGTCGAGAAGGTCCGCAGCACATCACCCACGACAAGGATCATCATATCTGGACCGCTTCCCACATTTCAGCGAGGAATCGATAAGTTCAGTAGATTATTTGCCTTTAGTGAATGGTTACAATCTTGGTGTCGACAACAGAAATTACGCTTTGTTGATAACTGGAATGTTTTCTGGGAGCGTCCTAGGCTCTACCACATTGATGGCCTACACCCTAGCAGAGCTGGAGCAGCGGTCCTCTCTGACAACATCTCCAGGACACTACGAACCATCTGACTGGCGGTAAGTCATACTGTAGATTCCAAACATATTAGCCACATCACAACTCACCGTAGTGATAGACGCACACACATAGCTTGTCCTATAGAAACTGTGTCTGTTCCCCGAATACTGAGAAAAAAGAATAAATTTGTTAAATTTGCCCGAAACAATCTGATAACCATAAAACCAGAAAAAGGCTAAATAAGTAGTCAAAATCCACCTCTAAAGTTTGGACTACTCAACATTAGATCCCTTATGCCTAAAGCACTTATTGTTAATGAAATTATCTCAGATTATTGCCTTGACGCACTCTGTCTCACCGAAACCTGGCTTAAACCAAATGAATATTTTGGTCTGAATGATATTTCTATAAGCACGAGCCCCGTCTAATTGGTCGCGGTGGTGGTGTCGCCACTATCTACAATGATGTACTCACTGTTACCCAGAAAATAAGGCCCAGGTTTAATTCATTTGAAGTGCTTATCATTAATGTTGCACTAAATGAAATACATAATATACCCTTGCTATATTTTACCCTGGCCACCGTGTACAGACCCCCGGGGCCATATGGCGATTTTCTTAAAGAATTTGGACATCTGCTATCAGACCTATTGGTTAACTCTGACAAAGTGTTGATAGTAGGAGACTTTAACATTCATGTAGATGATGCTAACGATGCTTTAGCACTCACATTTATGGATTTACTAAATTCCTTTGGGGTTAAACAAAATATAATTGGAGCAACTCACCGCTTTAATCATACGCTAGATTTAATTATATCCCATGGTATAGATGTCTCTAATATAGAGATCATACCTCAAAGTGATGATATCACAGATCATCACCTCCTGACATATACTCTACCCATAGAACAGATTAGCTGTGTCTCCCCACGTTATCAATCTGTTAGAAATATGAATCCCACTACTAAAGACAGATTCACAAGTAATCTGCCGGATCTGTCCCAATTTCTTATTAGACCCCTAAATGCATATGATCTAGATGAAGTGACTAGCAGCATGGGCACTATTTTTACCAGTACATTAGACACTGTTGCTCCCATCAGATTAAAAAAAGTCAGAGGTAAAACACTTGCACCGTGGTACAACAGTCATACTCGCGCCCTAAAGAGAGCAACCCGTAACCTCGAGCGAAAATGGAGGAAAACTAAATTAGAAGTTTTTCGAATTGCGTATAAAGACAGTATGTGCAGCTATAGACAGGCTCTAAAAACTGCTAGGACTGAGCATCTTAGCCAACTGATAGCAAGAAACCAAAACAATCTGTTTATTTAGTACTTATTTAGTACTTATTTAGTACTACTTACTTAGTACAGTGGCTCGCCTAACAAAACCTAAGATGCCCGCAGAGAGTATCCCATCACAGTTTAGAAGTGAAGACTTTATGGACTTCTTTAATGAAAAAATCAATAATATCAGGAAGAAAATAATGGAGGTTCAACCTCTAATAGTATCTCACGATCCAATTCAGCCTATAGCTTCACATTTAGGTTTTCACTGCTTTACAGGTATAGGACAGGAAGAGCTGTATAAACTCATCACCTCGGCTAAATCAACAACGTGCCTGTTAGACCCAATCCCAACCAGATTTTTAAAAGAAGTGATGCTTACGGTTGGAGAGCCACTTCTAAACATTATTAATTCTTCATTACATCTAGGTCACGTCCCCTAAACCTTTCAAGTTAGCAGTTATTAAGCAGCTTCTTAAAAAATCTAATTTGGACGTGAATGAAATAACAAATTACAGATCGATTTCAAACCTTCCGTTCATATCAAAAATACTAGAAAAAGTAGTATCAGCTCAAATATGCACATTCTTGCAGGATAACAACATCCTTGAAGAATTTCAGTCAGGTTTCAGGCCCCATCATAGCACAGAAACTGCACTAGTTAAGATTACAAACGCCTTTTTTTTTTCTTCAGACCAAGGCTGCATCTCATTGCTAGTCCTGCTCGATCTTAGTGCTGCATTCGACACTATAGATCATAATACTCTCATAGATCGCTTACAAAATTATATAGGTATTCAGGGACAGGCATTAAAATGGTTTCGATCTTACCTGTCTGATCGCTACCATTTTGTAGATCTAAATGGAGAACCGTCTGGTGTAATGCCAGTGAAATATGGGGTCCCACAAGGGTCAGTTTTAGGACCTCTGTTGTTCTCAATATACATGCTTCCCTTGGGTAACATCATTAGAAGACATGGGATTAGTTTCCATTGTTATGCTGATGATACCCAATTATATATCTCAACTAAACCAGACGAAATACCTAAGTTGTCTAGATTAACTGAGTGTATCCAGGACATAAAAGATTGGATGACCAATAACTTTCTTTTATTAAATTCAGATAGGACAGAGATATTACTTATTGGCCCAAAAACCAGCACACAACAGCTTTCACAATTCAGACTGCGCTTAGAAGGATGTACTGTTACTACCAGCTCAGCAGTAAAAGATCTGGGCGTAATATTAGACAGTAACTTGTCTTTTGAAAATCACATTTCAAATATCACAAAAACAGCCTTTTTCCATCTTCGAAATATTGCTAAACTTAGGAACATCTTATCCGTATCTGATGCAGAAAAACTAGTTCATGCATTCATGACCTCCAGACTGGACTATTGTAATGCATTACTAGGTGGTTGTCCTGCATCCTCAATAAACAAGCTTCAGTTTATCCAAAATGCAGCTGCCAGGGTTCTCACTAGATCCAGAAAATATGATCATATAACCCAAATATTATCATCCCTGCACTGGCTACCTGTTCAGTTTAGAATAAATTACAAAATAGTATTACTTACATACAAGGCCTTAAATGGTTTAGCTCCCACATACCTAACCAGTCTTCTGATGCGCTACAATCCACCACGCGCCTTAAGATCACAAAGCTCCGGACTTCTGGTAGTTCCCAGAATTTCAAAATCTACAAAAGGGGGTAGGGCTTTTTCATATTTAGCTCCAAAGCTTTGGAATAGCCTTCCAGACAGTGTTCGGGGAGCAGACACGGTTTCTCAGTTCAAAAGTAGACTCAAGACGCATCTTTTTAATCTGGCATACACATAACTCATCCCATAATCTCATACTCCAGTACACCTATACCGAATGGCAACTACGCTAATTCTCCCCATCTGTTCTGTATTTCTCTCCCCATCCCGAGGCATCGGGAGATTTTGCCAGCTTCAGTAGACAAAGGCTGACCCTGCGAGGTTCCTGAGGCATCCAGAGAAGGACCAGCTCCAGCTGGATTCAGCTTTATGATGGTTGGAGCTACACATGCTGCTCCTGTGCTTCCAGTGATCCAGACCTCATCTGCCCTCTGCACCTACTGACTCGTCCCTATGCTGAACTGGTCTTCATGTCAATTTAAATAATTTCTGTCATATTGAATTTTCACCTGCACAACACACAAGATGTTATATCATTTCTATCTGTTATCGCCCAAATGAGGATGGGTTCCCTGTTGAGTCTGGTTCCTCTCAAGGTTTCTTCCTAATGCCATCTCAGGGAGTTTTTCCTTGCCACCGTCGCCGTCACCCTTGGCTTGCTCATCAGAGAAATTTCATTCATTCGTCTCATTATTATTATCTGCACATTTTTCTCACACATCCACACTTCCAATTCTTTTCTTTTCTTTTCTTATTATTATTATTATTTTTTTATTTATTTATTAATTAATTAATTAATTAATTTATTATTATTATTTTTTTTTTTTCTTTTGTTGTTGTTAAATTTCTTTAATTTTTGTGAAGCTGCTTTGAGACAATGACCATTGCTAAAAGCGCTATATAAATAAAATTGAATTGAATTGAAGTGAATTTAATAAAAAAAAAAAAAAAAAAAATATATATATATATATATATATATATATATATATATATATATATATATATTATTGTTATTGAGGAAAAAAAATAATTTGACGGTAAGTTTTGTGTATTTACCTTGCTGTCTAGTTTACTCACTTGAGAGTTCCTGTTTGCCGTTCAAAAGTACTAAATTTTCGGAGGGTGTTTTTACACTGTCGCCACGTCAGTATAATACACTCTACAGGCATGAGAATTCAATATGTAGTAGTCTGGAAGTTTCTGCCACTCACGGTGAAAGTATTTTGGTGATGCGACCTACGGTATTCTGTTGGGAAGCATTTGTTTGAGAGCGTAGTTCCTGTTTCCTGTTGTCTGTGTCTGACCCAGAGCAGTGTGCGTGCCCCCCAGCCCCCCTCCGCCACTGACAGGAGTTACTATAGTAACAAGTCTTCACAGCTGCTTATTGATAAACAATCTCTCTCTCTTTCACTTAGAGTTTAAAACTCAGCACTTTACTGTCTTTCACGTTCATCATGATGCTAATAAGCCACGCCCCTAGCAACCATTTAGAGCACCCTTCACAATTATCGACAAAAGAGAAAGGCTGCGTGACTATTGGTTGTGTAACTGAAGATTGCACTGAGCAATATTGTGACATAGCCTGGAGACGGCCTGCACTTTCCAGAATTCTCCTGAGGTGAGTAACATGGGTTAATGTTTTTACGTGCTGCATGTAAAAACTAAATTTTAATAGAATAGAATTAGTTACTATTTTTAACTGCTACCTGAGGTGAGTAGCATTAGTGTATATTTTTAACTGCTGCCTCAGGTACAGTAAGTAGCATTAATGTATATTTTTAACTGCTGCCTGAGGTAAGTAGCATTAGTGTATATTTTTAAATGCTGCCCTAGGTGAGTAGCATTAGTGTATATTTTTAACTGCTGTCTGAAGTGAGTAGCATTAGTGTATATTTTTAACTGCTGTCTGAGGTGTATAGAATTATTTACTATTTTTAACTTCTACCTGAGGTGTATAGAATTATTTACTATTTTTAACTTCTACCTGAGGTGTATAAGATTATTTACTATTTTTAACTTCTACCTGAGGTGTATAGAATTATTTACTATTTTTAACTTCTACCTGAGGTGTATAGGATTATTTACTATTTTTAACTTCTACCTGAGGTGTATAGAATTATTTACTATTTTTAACTTCTACCTGAGGTGTATAGAATTATTTACTATTTTTAACTTCTACCTGAGGTGTATAAGATTATTTACTATTTTTAACTTCTACCTGAGGTGTATAGAATTATTTACTATTTTTAACTTCTACCTGAGGTGTATAGGATTATTTACTATTTTTAACTGCTGTCTGAGGTGAGTAGCATTCGTGTATATTTTTAACTGCCGCCTGAGGTGTATAGAATTATTTACTATTTTTAACTTCTACCTGAGGTGTATAGAATTATTTACTATTTTTAACTGCTACCTGAGGTGAGTAGCATTCGTGTATATTTTTAACTGCTACCTGAGGTGAGTAGCATTCGTGTATATTTTTAACTGCTGTCTGAGGTGAGTAGCATTAGTGTATATTTTTAACTGCCGCCTGAGGTGTATAGAATTATTTACTATTTTTAACTTCTACCTGAGGTGTATAGAATTATTTACTATTTTTAACTTCTACCTGAGGTGTATAGAATTATTTACTATTTTTAACTTCTACCTGAGGTGTATAGAATTATTTACTATTTTTAACTGCTACCTGAGGTGTATAGAATTATTTACTATTTTTAACTGCTACCTAAGCTGAATAGCATTGCTTCATGTTTTTAGCTGCTGCCTGATGTGTATAGAATTATTTACTATTTTTAACTGCTACCTAAGCTGAATAGCATTGCTTCATGTTTTTAGCTGCTGCCTGATGTGTATAGAATTATTTACTATTTTTAACTGCTACCTAAGCTGAATAGCATTGCTTCATGTTTTTAGCTGCTGCCTGATGTGTATAGAATTATTTACTATTTTTAACTGCTACCTAAGCTGAATAGCATTGCTTCATGTTTTTAGGTGCTGCCTGATGTGTATAGAATTATTTACTATTTTTAACTGCTACCTAAGCTGAATAGCATTGCTTCATATTTTTAGCTGCTGCCTGAGGTGTATAGAATTATTTACTATTTTTAACTTCTACCTGAGGTGTATAGAATTATTTACTATTTTTAACTTCTACCTGAGGTGTATAAGATTATTTACTATTTTTAACTTCTACCTGAGGTGTATAGAATTATTTACTATTTTTAACTTCTACCTGAGGTGTATAGGATTATTTACTATTTTTAACTTCTACCTGAGGTGTATAGAATTATTTACTATTTTTAACTTCTACCTGAGGTGTATAGAATTATTTACTATTTTTAACTTCTACCTGAGGTGTATAAGATTATTTACTATTTTTAACTTCTACCTGAGGTGTATAGAATTATTTACTATTTTTAACTTCTACCTGAGGTGTATAGGATTATTTACTATTTTTAACTGCTGTCTGAGGTGAGTAGCATTCGTGTATATTTTTAACTGCCGCCTGAGGTGTATAGAATTATTTACTATTTTTAACTTCTACCTGAGGTGTATAGAATTATTTACTATTTTTAACTGCTACCTGAGGTGAGTAGCATTCGTGTATATTTTTAACTGCTACCTGAGGTGAGTAGCATTCGTGTATATTTTTAACTGCTGTCTGAGGTGAGTAGCATTAGTGTATATTTTTAACTGCCGCCTGAGGTGTATAGAATTATTTACTATTTTTAACTTCTACCTGAGGTGTATAGAATTATTTACTATTTTTAACTTCTACCTGAGGTGTATAGAATTATTTACTATTTTTAACTTCTACCTGAGGTGTATAGAATTATTTACTATTTTTAACTGCTACCTGAGGTGTATAGAATTATTTACTATTTTTAACTGCTACCTAAGCTGAATAGCATTGCTTCATGTTTTTAGCTGCTGCCTGATGTGTATAGAATTATTTACTATTTTTAACTGCTACCTAAGCTGAATAGCATTGCTTCATGTTTTTAGCTGCTGCCTGATGTGTATAGAATTATTTACTATTTTTAACTGCTACCTAAGCTGAATAGCATTGCTTCATGTTTTTAGCTGCTGCCTGATGTGTATAGAATTATTTACTATTTTTAACTGCTACCTAAGCTGAATAGCATTGCTTCATGTTTTTAGCTGCTGCCTGATGTGTATAGAATTATTTACTATTTTTAACTGCTACCTAAGCTGAATAGCATTGCTTCATATTTTTAGCTGCTGCCTGAGGTGTATAGAATTATTTACTATTTTTAACTTCTACCTGAGGTGTATAGAATTATTTACTATTTTTAACTTCTACCTGAGGTGTATAAGATTATTTACTATTTTTAACTTCTACCTGAGGTGTATAGAATTATTTACTATTTTTAACTTCTACCTGAGGTGTATAGGATTATTTACTATTTTTAACTTCTACCTGAGGTGTATAGAATTATTTACTATTTTTAACTTCTACCTGAGGTGTATAGAATTATTTACTATTTTTAACTTCTACCTGAGGTGTATAAGATTATTTACTATTTTTAACTTCTACCTGAGGTGTATAGAATTATTTACTATTTTTAACTTCTACCTGAGGTGTATAGGATTATTTACTATTTTTAACTGCTGTCTGAGGTGAGTAGCATTCGTGTATATTTTTAACTGCCGCCTGAGGTGTATAGAATTATTTACTATTTTTAACTTCTACCTGAGGTGTATAGAATTATTTACTATTTTTAACTGCTACCTGAGGTGAGTAGCATTCGTGTATATTTTTAACTGCTGTCTGAGGTGAGTAGCATTAGTGTATATTTTTAACTGCCGCCTGAGGTGTATAGAATTATTTACTATTTTTAACTTCTACCTGAGGTGTATAGAATTATTTACTATTTTTAACTTCTACCTGAGGTGTATAGAATTATTTACTATTTTTAACTTCTACCTGAGGTGTATAGAATTATTTACTATTTTTAACTGCTACCTGAGGTGTATAGAATTATTTACTATTTTTAACTGCTACCTAAGCTGAATAGCATTGCTTCATGTTTTTAGCTGCTGCCTGATGTGTATAGAATTATTTACTATTTTTAACTGCTACCTAAGCTGAATAGCATTGCTTCATGTTTTTAGCTGCTGCCTGATGTGTATAGAATTATTTACTATTTTTAACTGCTACCTAAGCTGAATAGCATTGCTTCATGTTTTTAGCTGCTGCCTGATGTGTATAGAATTATTTACTATTTTTAACTGCTACCTAAGCTGAATAGCATTGCTTCATGTTTTTAGCTGCTGCCTGATGTGTATAGAATTATTTACTATTTTTAACTGCTACCTAAGCTGAATAGCATTGCTTCATATTTTTAGCTGCTGCCTGAGGTGTATAGAATTATTTACTATTTTTAGCTGTTACTACACCGTTTCGTGCGGCTCGATCTGGACTGCTATGGAATGAATTTTGGTAGGAATTCGTCAAAATTCCAAAAAAACTAATTTTTCTAAATTCGTATGGGCTTAATATTCTTATATTATTAAGTGTGCCTATGCAGTATGCATAGGCATACTTGTTATTTTTCGACAAAAAACTTTGGACCGACCCACACCTCACAGCTTTGAGAGAACCCCAACGTACTGTATAGTATGTTACACCGCTATAAAGTTTGGTAGGGATTCATCGCACGGTTAATTCATATATCACAAATTTATACGTCGTTCAAAAAAAGAATTAAATTTACCAGACTTGATGAATATGCTAATTCTATGACTTATCTATGCAATTTTTTTTAATTGATACAAGATTGGTATAATTGTGAAGAAGCCTAGTTCTTAAACCTCAAGGGAAAAATGTTTTATTTAAAATGTCTTCAGATATTATTATTTACAGTGTTATTTGAAATGGAAATGGCAGCTGGCATCAAAAGCAAAACAGTATATATTTTAGCTTTAGATTTTTGTTTTTGGCTGTCATATTGGTCCAAAAAAAAAAAAAAAGTGTCCTGGAGCTCCAAAACGGAATTCGCCTCAAAACACAAGGTTTTGCGGACAGAACAAACAAGGAGAACAGAAACTGACAGAGGGGTTTTAGAGAAAAAAAATAATTTGACAAAGTTTTGTGTATTTTTCTTGCTGTCTAGATTACTAACATGCTTAGCTCATCATCACTGTTAATCATAGTTTTACATTGCCATATCAATAATTGGTATTAAACAATGACTTTATATTATGCAGTCCAATTACTTATGAATGGGACAAATAGCCATGCCCAACATGGCGAATAAACCCCGCCTTCTAATTGAAAGAGATAGACGTTGATTAATAAAGCTATCGCGTCACTGCAGCAACTGTTAGAGGCTCCGGTTCCTATAGAAACAAGCAGCGTTCGCACATTTGCGTTCATGACTGCGCATGCACATTGGCTGCTCTAGCATTAAAAAAATTATTTTTTGATGGTATGTGAACATAAGAAACAAGCTTTATGAAAGTGTTGTTGTCAGATTTCATTGGTCTTTTCAAACATGAAATTTAATTGTAAGCATACTGAACACTTTTAAAGAAGTTGATGTTTTCCCATTCAAAGAGATAGGAGCTGAACTTGCATGCTTGAGAGGCCTTTCAAAGATGGTGGCCGAGTGAACTGACTTGTCTTAAGGGGACTTTGTATTAAAGGTGATCTAGGGCTGGGCAGTATGACGGTATATATCGTTACCGTGGAATATAATTTTATTTTCTCTATTCCACGAAATGTACTGTTAAAAGTTTTGGGCTGTTGTAAAAAAAAATCCTGTAAAATGAGGATGGTGTCAAAAATTAGGTCATAAATAGATTTTCTTTATCAATTAACTTCTATTAACTAAATAAAATTTTAAATGTAAATTTTTAAAGTTTAATGGAATGGCTGTGTGAAAGATGCTGAAGCTGACGTGCCACTGGTCTTTTATATTAATGTTGTTCGGAAGCCTGTGTAATGATGTAGTTTCGACATCTATCGACTGAACAGCGTTTTTTCGACTTGTTTTCATGTTATTGTTGTTCAGCAATGGCATGGACGTGATGTTTTGGCAAAAGAAGGGTGGGATGGTGGTTGATGGTGACTGAAAGCGGTGACTGAGTAGATTGGACGTCACAGCAGCTCGTGAAAAGGCAGAGCTACTTTATGCAGGCTGTGTGCATTCTACTGTGGATTGACTGTTTTGAAACTTATATGGTAGTTACGTAGCCCCTAGACCTCAGTTACCATGAAAAAAGCCATGAAATTTCAGTTTTGACCATATGGGACCTTAAACAAGGACGTCATCTTTTTTTAATTATTGTTTGTTCGGGGAGGAATTATAGACCACAATGTCAGCATGATCTTGCGTTGTTTCCTTATCACTTCTTGTGTGCGTTTGGCTGTAGCTTGCACACCAGACAGAGTTGTTGGCGATTCTTCCTATTGTAAAGTCATGCAGTGTGTAATCTCCTGTCGCCAATTCATTGTGCAGTGTGAACACAGCAGCAACTAAATGCTACCACAGATAGTGCAGTGTGAAAACAATGGTGATCCGATGACTTTGAAAATCATGCAGTGTGAGTTTGAGGAGAAGGTAAAAAGCAATACAAAACAAATAATGTACAGTTTATGTTGTCATTACTTTGCTCTCAAACTAAATGCAATGTAATAATAGGCGTTATTTAATAATAACATTAACAGTGCAGCATGCATCTAACTCTGGGTAAAAAGCTTATAATAAAATCACCAAAATAAGTCTTCATGTTAAGAATAAATATGCAAACAGTACGGTATCTGAACGTACGGATTGGAAATTTGTGCATACAGTTTGTTAATCCGTGGCCACGATTTGTTAAACTGAGGGAACAGTTTAAGTATTTGTGAGTGCGATTTATAAACTAAGGGGACAAATTGCAAAACCGTCGCCACGGATTTATTTTTTATTTTTATTTTTTTTGGTCCCACAGGTTTTTTTTTTTTTTTTGCACATAACAGACTACATTGTTACATTAAGTATATTTGTTTTCATAGCATTGAATATGTACATTGTAGGACAACATTTGCAGATTGTGTAAATAACACATACAGGTCCTTCTCAAAAAATTTGCATATTGTGATAAAGTTCATTATTTTCTGTAATGTACTGATAAACATTAGACTTTCATATATTTTAGATTTTAGACTGAAGTAGTTCAAGCCTTTTATTGTTTTAATATTGATGATTGTGGCATACAGCTCATGAAAACCCAAAATCCCTATCTCAAAAAATTAGCATATCATGAAAAGGTTCTCTAAACGAGCTATTAACCTAATCATCTGAATCAACTAATTAACTCTAAACACCTGCAAAATATTCCTGAGGCTTTCAAAAACTCCCAGCCTGGTTCATTACTCAAAACCGCAATCATGGGTAAGACTGCCGACCTGACTGCTGTCCAGAAGGCCATCATTGACACCCTCAAGCAAGAGGGTAAGACACAGAAAGACATTTCTGAACGAATAGGCTGTTCCCAGAGTGCTGTATCAAGGCACCTCAGTGGGAAGTCTGTGGGAAGGAAAAAGTGTGGCAGAAAACGCTGAACAACGAAAAGAGGTGACCGGGCCCTGAGGAAGATTGTGGAGAAGGACCGATTCCAGACCTTGGGGGACCTGCGGAAGCAGTGGACTGAGTCTGGAGTAGAAACATCAAGAGCCACCGTGTACAGGCGTGTGCAGGAAATGGGCTACAGGTTGCAAATTTTGCATGTCATTCGGAAATCAAGGTGCCAGAGTCTGGAGGAAGACTGGGGAGAGGGAAATGCCAAAATGCCTGAAGTCCAGTGTCAAGTACCCACAGTCAGTGATGGTCTGGGGTGCCATGTCAGCTGCTGGTTTTGGTCCACTGTGTTTTATCAAGGGCAGGGTCAATGCAGCTAGCTATCAGGAGATTTTGGAGCACTTCATGCTTCCATCTGCTGAAAAGCTTTATGGAGATGAAGATTTCATTTTTCAGCACGACCTGGCACCTGCTCACAGTGCCAAAACCACTGGTAAATGGTTTACTGACCATGGTATTACTGTGCTCAATTGGCCTGCCAACTCTCCTGACCTGAACCCCATAGAGAATCTGTGGGATATTGTGAAGAGAAAGTTGAGAGACACAAGACACAAGAATCTGCAAAAGGATTCCCGACCAAGTATTGAGTGCAGAACTGAACATAATTATTTGAAGGTTGACTTTTTTTGTATTCAAAACACTTTTCTTTTATTGGTCGGATGAAATATGCTAATTTTTTGAGATAGGGATTTTGGGTTACAAGTCAGTAAAAAAAATTAAGTAGACCTGAATAACTTTTTATAATAGGTTACCTAAGTGAAAATTAGTAAAATAATTGAGTAGATATGATTGAAATGGAAGGTAGAAGAAACTGAAAATTTGACTATTATTTAACAAACAAATGTGCTACATTTACTTATTTTAAATAAATTAAATTCATACTGGTCTATCACAGAATTAATATCTTACACTATTTTTTTTAAATACTGTATATTTAGCGTTTAATCAAGTTTTTTTTTTTTCCAATTTAGATCAATGTATCTAATGACATATCTAATTATAAACAAAGACACAATACACACATTACCATTTTAATTAAACATTTATTTGCCAAATTTGACAAGACATGATGTCTAAACTCAATCTGGTTTACTTTGCAAATGACGTAACAAGATCATAAACAATGAGCTGAATTGATCTCATTATTAAACAGTCTCACAAACAATACTTCTGTCACAAGTATTATACAGTTAATATGTGGAAAGTAGACTTTTTTATTAGAATAGAATCACAGTCACATTTTACATCTGAAAGACTGAACACCTTCACACTTCAGTTTCCTGCACCCTGTGGAAAGTTGTATGGACAAATGTGTGTGCAGACATTCCCAGGTCTTAAAGAAGCAATAACAGTCTAAATGAAGACAGGACACTGAATATCATTGATCAACAATACCATGCTTCACTCCATAATGATCGAAATTCATTTTGATGATGCGACACATGTGCAGGGCTTACACCGCCATCCCATAAGCTGGCACCTAAAAAAGGAATTATAGTATACAAGTAAGTACAAGTGTGACTGTTACTATATGCATCATCACACTGATCTATAAGTGGTGTTCAAGTCAAAGTGGGACTTGTGATGAAAATTCTCTGAAACGAAGACATAAAACTGATTTGATTTTACAGAGCCCATTGCTGGTAAAATTCCGGTGAACATTTCAGTGGAATGCTTTTACAAAAAACAGACTGCTTTGATCACCAAAGGCGTTTTGCTCTTGCAGAACAATGCACAACCTCATATATAGAGACAGAAATATAGAGAGAAATAAAGGGAGCTTTTACTCTAATAAGTGTGTTCTGTTATTCTACACAATTAAAAGTCCCGCTTTGACTTGAATGTCCCTTGTACATATCTTTGTCCCTTGTATAAAAATGATACAAGAACTTTATTTACGCATTACTATCAACTATATAATTTTTTTACTTTAGTTACTGGAAAATCTTGTATATTCTAGTGGATTCAATATATTCTGGATTAAAAATAGGTAAAGTGAAATATTTCCAGCCTTGTTTCAATTTCTATCTTGGATTCAATGGTTACACATTTAATACTTCTGAAACATTTAAAAAGTTGACATTTACCTCATGTTTTATCTCCATTCAACTTCTCTTCTTTAGTGGTGTTGGTGCTGTGAAAGAGATATTGAAAATATATAACGTTTCACAAAAATGATTTAAAAATCAGTTTTAGTTTTTTTTTTACTTACATATCACAACATACATAACATATTTCACTTCAATATTTTAATTTTATATTATTTCTCCCAATTATAATTCTGAGAGAAATGTTGTAGGCCTACTTTTACTTCATTTATTTCATCAACTGCCATTTTAATAATGTTTAAGTACACGGTTATGTTTGTGAAATACTTGTAGTACTTTTGTACTTCAAATACATTAGAAGTTTAGAACGGCATGTACTTATGACTTTAACTTGAGTAAAAGGTTTGAAGTTCTATTGTTTTAAACAAAGCTATACACCATTATACTGCTAATCAAACTGCCTGTCTGTAGTGCTGTACATCATGAGACTGGAGCTGTGCTGGACTCAGAGCTGTTGCTCTCCCGGTGTGTAAACAGTGCCAGAGTCCGGACACTGCACCTCATTTCTGCTGTTTAAATCTGCTTTGTTCTGCGTTTCCTCCTTAAAGTGTCGGAGTGACCCGAGCAGACTCGCGGTTCAGTGTGTGAGGTGGACCCGGTACACACGCGGTAATTATTTGAACACGCTAGTTTTATATCATCGCCACAGTGACGGTTGGCTGCGCAAAATCACCGCATTCGGCGGGAGAAATTCAAATATTGCGGCACAACCGCGGCCGGTTACACCGAGAAACGCGGACATGCATGCGCACGCTTCTCGGTGTTAAATCTCTCCTTTTACACCAGATTTTAAGTGTCTGTATTAACGCTGCTTTACCTGAGCAGTTCGGTGGTTGGAACAAACAAGTAAAATGACACTGAACACCAGGACTGACCTGTTGCTAGCTATCGTTAGCTATGTAGCTCGGCTGTGACAGGATTCAGAACAGTAACTTACACACTATAAAGTTGTGTATACAGACAGAGGCATTATTTCAGTAACTTGTGTTAGCTGTTTACTCACCAGAATTTATAAGGAATGTTCCAGAATGTTCCAGGTGCTTCATGTCCATTCTCACATCCTTACAGCCTTCTGGTCTCTGATGTTACACCAGATTACCCATGAGCACTTGCACAGGGCAATTTACTCAATTATTTAAGTTTTTCTTGTTAAACATAAAGAATATTGAGTTGGAATGAATGATAATTGTAGTTCTTGAAACTAATCAGCATTAATTACTCCATTACCAAATATTTTGATTGAAATGTATCAAAAATATTAAGTGCCTGTTGAAAAATATAATTCAGTTAGTCAAATACTAATTTCTGTTTGTGAAATAAACTTACAGTATAGTGTAAATTTAAGACAAACTGAACAGTAGTTTTTTTAGGGATTTATTTTGATTTGTCTAACTCAAACAATCATGTATGTGACTTTTAGAGATTTTATTAAGGTAACATAACCTGTTTATTACTGTGAAATTTACAAGGCCACAGAATCATTTTTTAGAGTGTATAAAAAAATCTAATGTGTGCATTGTATCTATGGAAGATTGTAGGACATTTCAAAACATATGTTGCATATCTGTACATTTGTAAAAGTCACATTTCCAAAAATTTAGGACCCACCTTCTGTCATTCATAAACAACTACCACTCCAAGTTTTTAGAGCATTGTATAGTTCTAACCTTTTGTTTGTTTTTCATTCTTTAGATGCACTACAACAACAACAGCTGAAAGCTGAAGAAAAGGAGGCCACTGTCATGCTTCTCCTATGAATACACACAACACAGATGCAGGTGCAGGAAATGACAGTCCTTTATTACTTCAGTCTCTTTAAGTTTTGAACAAAAGAACACAAAAAAACAAAACACGAAAACTCAAATATCCACCCCGCGGGTGGCTTCTCGCGGCGCGGTCTGCAGGCGGAAACACAAGAAACTAAATGCGTTCGCGAACGCGGTAACATAGAAGGAGACTGGATATTGATCCACGGCCGAGTCAGTCCATGAATGTGAAGCTGCCCTGCTTCACACAACCTCGCCTGCAGATACCGCTAGCCCTTGGGAGAGACACAGAGAAGACACTGTTAGAAGGTGGTGTGGCATAATGGTGACCAGACATTGTGGTGTGGGTTCGGCTGGGTTAAATAGTACGACACATGAGGTAGAGACAGGTGATTCCTATTAATCATTAGGGGCAGACAATGACATACTAAGACACACTAGGGGGAGACAAAGCTACGGCTCAGTAAGCCGGTGAACCGGATCTCCGGGGCTGCGGCGGCTCGGATGTTACAGCCACAGAGTTTCTTTGCTTCAAAAGTTCAGAAATGGCTTCGTTATGCCCCAGAACGGCTGGGGGGGATTGCTCGTGGTGGAAAACCATAAGTTCAGACTCATGTCTTATTATCTTTTTTGCTGAGTAAATACATTTCAACTTATGAATAATGTTTCAGTCATCTGTTGTGTTTCTGACTTGGTTGTTTCTATTTGCATTTGACTGAATTTTGCTGAGGCAGGCTGCCATTTTTATATTATGGTTTTCCAGTCTCTTCTCTTGGCAGTTAGATTCTGTTTTATGAATTCAGAATTAACAATCTCTTCTAATAGTTAAAGTCATTTTGTCATCCAGTTTATAATAATTTGTATGTAAGTTGTAGTGTGTTTTATTATATAGTTGTTTTATTCTAATTGTGATGTTACTTCCTGTTTAAATGGAGCATAAATAAATAAATACGTTTACATGTAAACTGAAGGATGTTGAGTTACTGACTTTTTGTTTTTAAAAAAAAAAAGCTTTTCAGCCCTACATGGTCTCTGATTTAAAGAAATAAATCAAAACGGACATGTTTTACTGTCATAAAATCTTGCTGTACATAAAGCAAGACTAAACTATAATTGCTTCAATGTTGATTCAATGAATTTATATATATACAATGTATGTTTGAGATTTTGGGTTTTCATGAGCTGTATGCCACAATCATCAATATTAAAACAATAAAAGGCTTGAACTACTTCAGTTGTGTGTAATGAATCTAAAATATATGAAAGTCTAATGTTTATCTGCTGACCACTGCTGGTCTCGATTTTCCAGTTCCTAATTTGAGCCATGCAGTCAAAAATTTGGGGGTGACTTTAGACAGCAGTTTAAACTTTCAGACTCACATTGACTCGGTTGTCAGGGCAGGATTTTTTCATCTTCGCCTCCTTGCAAAGGTCAAACCCTTTTTGAACCAGAGCGACCTGGAGAAAGCCATTCATGCTTTTATTAGTTCGCGGCTAGACTATTGCAACGCACTTTATGTGGGAATCACTCAAGCTCGGTTACATCGTCTGCAACTTGTGCAGAATGCTGCGGCTCGTATGCTGACCAATAACCGAAAGAATGATCACATCACACCAATTTTGTATTCCCTTCACTGGCTTCCGGTACAGTTCCGGATTCAGTTTAAACTTTTGATGTTTGTTTTTAATGCGATTAATGGTCTGGCACCGTCCTACTTGTGTGAGACAATAAGCTCCTATCACCAAGGTAGAGCCTTACGTTCTGCAAACCAAAACCTGCTAGTGGTCCCTCGGTCAAGATACAAGCAATGGGGTGATCGCTCCTTTGCAGTCGCTGGCCCTAAACTCTGGAACACCATTCCACCAGAGTTACGCAAAATTAAGGACCTTCCTTTGTTTAAAGCACAACTAAAGACCCACTTATTTAGAATGGCTTTTAATATTTTATAATTTTATGCTTTTTATAATTTAGTTTTATTTATTTTTTTATTATTATTGTTATACTATAACTTCCATTTATAATGTTCATTTATTTATTTATAACTAAAAATTTTTTATTGCGATTTTATTGTTATTTTTTAGTGCTGTGAAGCACTTTGGTTCAACTTTGGTTGCTGTAAAGTGCTATATAAATAAATGTTGATTGATTGATTGATTATCAGTACATTACAGAAAATAATGAACTTTATCACAATATGCTAATTTTTTGAGAAGGACCTGTATGTGTTATTTACACAATCTGCAAATGTTGTCCTACAATGTACATATTCAATGCTATGAAAACAAATATACTTAATGTAACAATGTAGTCTGTTATGTGCAAAAAAAAAAAAAAAAAAACCTGTGGGACCAAAAAAAATAAAAATAAAAAATAAATCCGTGGCGACGGTTTTGCAATTTGTCCCCTTAGTTTATAAATCGCACTCACAAATACTTAAACTGTTCCCTCAGTTTAACAAATCGTGGCCACGGATTAACAAACTGTATGCACAAATTTCCAATCCGTACGTTCAGATACCGTACTGTTCGCATATTTATTCTTAACATGAAGACTTATTTTGGTGATTTTATTATAAGCTTTTTACCCAGAGTTAGATGCATGCTGCACTGTTAATGTTATTATTAAATAACGCCTATTATTACATTGCATTTAGTTTGAGAGCAAAGTAATGACAACATAAACTGTACATTATTTGTTTTGTATTGCTTTTTACCTTCTCCTCAAACTCACACTGCATGATTTTCAAAGTCATCGGATCACCATTGTTTTCACACTGCACTATCTGTGGTAGCATTTAGTTGCTGCTGTGTTCACACTGCACAATGAATTGGCGACAGGAGATTACACACTGCATGACTTTACAATAGGAAGAATCGCCAACAACTCTGTCTGGTGTGCAAGCTACAGCCAAACGCACACAAGAAGTGATAAGGAAACAACGCAAGATCATGCTGACATTGTGGTCTATAATTCCTCCCCGAACAAACAATAATTAAAAAAAGATGACGTCCTTGTTTAAGGTCCCATATGGTCAAAACTGAAATTTCATGGCTTTTTTCATGGTAACTGAGGTCTAGGGGCTACGTAACTACAAAAAGTAGTCCAGTAGTGAAATGTGTTCAATGTGCTGCCCATTGTATTGGATTGTTAATGCAATCCTCTTCTCCCAGTGTGTGAAGAGTGGGAGAAGAGGGTTGCCTTGACAATCCAACACAGTACGTTAAAACCAAGCACACCATTGTTTTTCTTGTGAAATCTTCTGGTGAGCTGATCATTTGATAACAAGAGATGTAGAGAAAACAGCGAGACGATGAAACCGGAAGCCAAGGGTGTAGAACACCAGCTGTGATGCTTTCAGATCACTTAACCCTGCAAATATTGACCGCTTACGTAAACTTAATGTAATTGTCAATTAAAGCCTTTAACACTTTTGAAATGTGTGTAATTATAATTCAGTAGACCAGAGTCGCATCTGGCACAAAGATGAAAACACACTGAAGCAGCAGAACTTTGTGGAAATTAGTATTTGTGTTATTTTCAAAACTTTTGACCACGACTCTACACTATACTACACTGTACTATACTATACTGTACTACACTATACGTTATTATACCATACTGTACTATACTGTACTATACTATACTGTACTATACTATACTGTACTATACTGTACTACACTATACGTTATTATACTATACTATACTTTATTATACCATACTGTACTATACTTTACTATACTATACCATACTGTACTATACTTTACTTTATTATACCATATGGTACTATACTGTACTATACTAATGGACACAGTAGCAGCTGAACACTCCTCCTCCTCCTCCTCTTGCTCCTGCTGCTCCTCCTGCTTTGTCCACTTCTCCTACTTCTCCTCCTCCACCAAGTCTACACCTTGTTAGTTCTGACCTGTTCATGTGAAACTGCTGAAGAAAAATTATTTCAGACAATCGACCTTGCTGTGACCTTGACTCTGTTTGGTTATAGTACAAACTTACATGCAAACATTCAGTCACAGCTTAGGTATCATATTAACCAGATAGACCTGAAAACACACCACAACCTAGTGACAGTGTGTGCGTGTGTGTGTGTGTGTGTGTGTGCGCGCATGGGTGGGTGTGTTTTTAGCATTTCTTTCTATAACACCACTACGTCCTCTCTCTCTCTCTCTCTCTCATGGGAGGGCTTATTCATCAGGATGATTAACATTGTTAACATGAAAATGATAGAGATCTGTTTTCAGAACACACACACACACACACAGACACAAGCGCTGGTGATGACAGGCTCTTCTTCATTGACCTGCTTGCTGTTTTAAACACCAATTACAGGTAAAAACATTTTATTTGGTGTGTGTGTGTGTGTGTGTGTGTGTGTGTGTGTGTGTGTGTGTGTGAGAGAGAGAGAGAGTTTTCTCATGTTTTCTCCTTTTGCCTTGTTATTAAAGTTATTTGATCTAAACTATAAAACTCAGTTTATCAGTGGATTCACAGGGATTAAAGTGAAAAAAAATCTTCTGACTGAACTTTTTTCAGGCCGAGACATATTCCTTTAACAAACACTATTTAAATAGTCGAGACCAATAGCGTTAGGGGAGATTAAACCGCTTTAATATTGCCAGTTTGCATATTTTAAAAGCTATTAAAGAGTATCAGCGAGAATGAAAAGAAAGGTGTACAGGACAGTGGTGAGACCAGCGATGCTCTACGGCTTAGAGACAGTGGCACTGAAGAAAAGACAGGAGGCAGAGCTAGAGGTAGCAGAGCTGAAGATGTTGAGGTTCTCCTTGGGAGTGACAAGGATGGATAGGATCAAGAATGAGTTCATCAGAGGAACAACCCATGTTAGATGTTTTGGAGATAAAGTCAGAGAGGCCAGATTGAGGTGGTTTGGACATGTTCAGAGGAGAGAGTGTGAATATATCGGTAGAAGGATGCTGAGGTTGGAACTGCCAGGCAGGAGGTCTAGAGGAAGACCAAAGAGGAGATTTATGGATGCAGTGAGAGAGGACATGAAGTTAGTTGGTGTGAGAGAAGAGGATGCAGAGGATAGGGTTAGATGGAGGCAGATGATTCGCTGTGGCGACCCCTGAAAGGGAACAGCCGAAAGACAAAGAAGAAGAAGAAGATACCTTCACAAATAATCAACCATCTACCACATATCTTTTCAGTGCATGTTTTTATTTATCTTATAACACCAAACAATGTTTTGTGAAACTCTTAATAATTAACAGAAAAAAGTAATAGCACCACCATTAAATTCCAAAAGTGCTTTTTCAGTGCATGTTTTATGTATCTTCGTTTTCAGCTTAGATGACAAATCGGATTTCCAGTAAGCAGCAATGCCATGTGTGCAAGTAGTAGGCCTGTGCATAGGCTAGGTTTAAACTGCAGGTCTCGATGCTTAATCCCGATTTGTTGCCTATATCTGATTTTTCTGACCGTCTGTTTACACGTTCTTTTAACTATGACTCATATCCGATTCACGTGTTTACACTCGCCATACCATCTGAAACATCGCGCATACTTAAAGGGAGGTTCTTGCGCTACACACTAGCCAAGAAAGAGGAAGGTGAAATATGCTTAACGCTATCTCTGCTATATACGCTCGCGCACCATGGTTTTAAAATGGAGGAGGAGAAAAAAAACGGCGTAATTGCAACCTGCACATATGCTTTATTCATCAAATACTGATTTAATGTTATTTAGCCCAAATAAGCATTAACACAAGACGTGTGTGTGTGTGTGTGTGTGTGTGTGTGTGTGTTGGCTGGGGTCTTTTCCTCTTCCACGATAACCTGCGATGTTGTAATTCCACACGCGTTTCCACCGGAGAATAACATTACGTCATTAAACCGTGAAGAAGTCGCAGTTTTAATGACGTACAGAACACAATGACTCAGGGAATCCGATCCGTCTGTTTACATGACAATCACATCAGCACATATCTGATTTATATCCGCTTTTTTTCCACATATGAAGGAGGCCTGAAACCAATCTCGAAATATCGGAATGCATGCGGTTTTTTCCTGTTTACACGGACATAGAACATATCCGATATGTGTCACATATGAGCAAAAAATCGGAATTGGGTCACATTTACCCAGCAGTGTAAACGTAGCCTATAGACAATCTTGAAAGTGCACTCTTGTCTTTGACAACTGATTGCATTAAATTAACTAGTGGTTGTGAGACTGTGACCGACAGGTCATGCTCCGCTATGAAAGAACATACGCGCACTTTTACACTTTTACATCGGCCACAGATGTGTGAATCTCTGTTGTGGTTCTTGTCGCAGCAGACAGGGAGCATGTGTACTGTTAGAGCACGAACCGCAGCATTGTGACTAGCTGCTGACTGATGGCGAACTCGCACTTTGTTTTGCCATTATTGCCATATTGAAGTTTCCTGTGGCATACTGTGCAAAGACACCTACCTGGATGTTTGATTTTTTAGTCCACGAACTAAAAGGCTTGCCATTCTCCCCAATTTTGCTAAGCCAAGCCCATCTCCATTTATGTTTTTACACATTTATCAATCTCCGAAACATCGGAGCCTTCCTGCATTAAGTGTGTCCATGCTATCTTAAATATAGTTATACCGTAGCCTGACATGTAGTTCTTCAAAACTAAACCAAAACCCGGAGTGGATCCATACTGGAGTGATAACAAAACGCTTAGAGTGGAGAGAGGAACGTGCAGTCGCTCCACTCCAGGCTTTGATCACATCCTCCTCAGCAGGCTGAATACACTGTCTTTCCTTAATTTAAGACCCATGTAAGCCTATATATACACAGCATTAACATTATGAAAAGTGAATTTTAAACATTAAGGACAGGCGGAACAGTGTGATTGACGGAAATCCGTCGTAACGACGGAGAACTTTAATCCCTGGATTCAGCTCGTCATGTTTAGTACTAAATGAGCAGAAACTCCAGAGAGAGCGCTTTCTGTCAGAGTGGGGGGGGGGGGGGGGAGTCCAAAGATATTTATTTATAGATATTTGTTTATTGTCAACACGTTTCTCTCGTCCTCTTCCTTCTTTTCCGCTCTATAATCTCCCACTGAAACTGCAGCCGAACTGTATCATAAACTGCTGAGAAAACTTTGGCTGTATTAACCGTTGCGCTGGAGGAAGACAGAATGACGTAATGATGCACAGAAGCTCAGCAGCTAAACATCGATTAGGAAAAAATAAATGAATAGAGAAACGTTCCAGTGGCACGGTGGCGTAGTGGTTAGCACTGTTTCCTCTCGACTCCATGGCCTGGGTACGGGTTCTCTGTGTGTGTGTGCGTGTGTGGAGTCGGCATGTTGTCTCTGTGCTTGGTGGGTTTCCTCAGTGTACTCCGGTTTCCTCCCACAGGATAAAGCCATATAGACGATATAGTGAGTGATTGAGTGAGAAAAACATTCCATGAGTTAATAAATTGTGCATGACTGGAAGGAAAAGGCAAAAATCAGCTATTTTAGTATATACATATATATGTACACACACACACACAAACAATCAGGCAAAAAGAAAAAAACATGATGTATAGTATATTCATGTAATATGAATGGTATTATCCTATAAATGTGTAGGATATATTATATAACGTATAACAATAAGTTTAGTATTAAAATAGTTCCAGCACCTTGAGTTCACTTTGTATTTTTGGAATTTCTTTTGCTTTCACTATTAAACATGACAAGCCGTGAGTTCTACTGGTTTTATTTAAATTATTATTATTTTGTGCTTGGTTTGTGCAAGCTTTTCAAAAGTGTGGGGGATGAATGTGGTTTGTTTGTTAACAATAAAAATGATGAATACAATGACAGAAGGGTACAAAAGGTATTAACATACAAGTGTATGTGTGTGTGCCCTGCGATGGATTGGCACCCTGTGCAGGGTGTACCCTGCCTTGTGCCCTAAGTTTTCCTGGGACAGGCTCCATGTCCCCGCGACCCTGAACACAGGATTAAGCGGTATAGAAGATGAATGAATGAACATTCATTTAATTGCTCACCTGTGAACCTTCCTGTGCTGCCTCTGAAACCAATACCTCCAGCAACGTCCTCTCCTAAACAGTGGTAATACAGTAGGTTCAAACAGTTACAGCTGTGGCACTAGAAAACCTCAGTGAATATTGGAAAGTAATACAATGAAATAAATGCAAACAGCATCTAATGTCAACATTTTTCAACTTTCATCTCTCAACTTCACTTACAGGATTTATCTTGAAAAAGGTGTCAATCTTCTCCTGCCTCTTTCTTTTCTGCATCTTAATGATACTGCGTGACAAAAGGACAGTGGTAAGCTTGATAGTGGCATGGGTCTGACAGTGGCATGGGTACGACAGGATTGTGACTGCTACATTTTGCTTACTTGCAGATAAGCAAGTAAGCAACGAAGATATAAAACAAACAAAAAAAGCCCTCACAAAAAGCTTTTTCTAAATAATAATATAAACCAAAGTATAACAATATAAATAATAGTATAAATAATTTAACAATTTACTGTTTTTAAACATAAAAATAATATTCTTCCAGTCAACAGGTATGCAAACTGACATTATTTCTCACTTTTTTCTCCTCAACAGATACAAACACAACAGGCGAGTCAGATAATGAACAAACAATGCTCAAAATATCAAAATCAATTGCAATAAATACATACCCATAAATACATTACTTAACATTGTCAATTCGTCCCTCCTCATCAATTTCCTGCCTTCTTCATCACAGTTACTTTATGCATCGCCACACATAACCGAATTTAGCCAAGTTAGCTACTGAACACTATCCCAATTAGCAATTGCCATTAGTCTAAATAACGAAATATAATGCAGAAAACATTCGACATGTCAACAAAACATAAACAGAACATCTTCCCAAACATATATCAAGCTTATTTAAAAACCTCAAAAGCATAAACATTCAAAGCACCTGGAAAACGGAGATGTAAATAATCATAACAACCATAAGTTCCAGTGGTGTCAAAAGTATTCACATTCATTACTTGAGTAGAAGTATAGATACTAGGGTTCAAAAATACTTCTTTAGAAGTTGAAGTATCAACCCAAGCTTTTTACTTAAGTAAAAGTTTAAAAGTACTGGTTTCAAAACTACTTAAAGTATAAAAGTAAAAGTACCGTGAGGGGCGACAAAAGCATTAAGGTCTCGCTTTCTGATCATGCAACGGGGGGCGTTGTGCGCGTTCTGATCATGTGACGAGGGGGGGGGGGGGCGTTGTGCGCGTTCTGATCATGTGACGGGGTGCGTTGTGTGCGTTCTTATCATGCGACTGGAGGGGTTGCGCGTTCTGATCATAAAAATAGAGTAACGAGGCTGTTTTTAAAAAGTAAGGAGTAGAAAGTACAGATAATTGCTTAAAAATGTAAGGAGTAGAAGTAAAAAGTCGGCTGAAAAATAATTACTCCAGTAAAGTATAGATACCCAAAATTTCTACTTTAGTAAGGTAACGAAGTATTTGTACTTCGTTACTTGACACCTCTGATAAGTTCCCGCTTCCTCTGCACGAGCTGACCGATAAATCTAACACAGCAACAGAGGCAAGACTGACAGGCAGAACAGCCAATCATCAGCCGGTGTCATGTTTGAGAGGGAGGGGAGAGGAGAGCTGAAGCGAGCGTAGACACAGAGCGGCCAAAGAAACGGAGGAGCGAATGCGAAGGCGTTTGTTCAAAACTGCGGGAAAACTGTAGAAAAAGTGTGTGTGTTGAACCCTCTCACCGGGAAAAGTGTGGGCGTTAAAACACCCACATCCCCCACGGGTGCGACGCCCCTGTCCGGGTTCCTCCCACAGTCCAAAGATATGCAGGTTAGGCTAATTTGCGTTCCTAAATTGCCCGTAGTGTGTGATTGGGTGTGTGAGTGTGTGTATGTGTGTGGGCCCTGCGATGGATTGGCACCCTGTCCAGGGTGTACCCCGCCTAGTGCCCGAAGTCTCCTGGGATAGGCTCCAGGTCCCCCGCGACCCTGAACACAGGATTAAGCGGTATAGAAAATGAATGAATGAATGAATGAATTATTATTATTTTTAGCCATTTGATGATTGAAGAATGTAAGTGATCCATCACGCTCAGTCACGGTGTGTTTCCGACCACATTTCTTCCTTGATGATGATGATGATGACGCTTAATAATGTGTTTTACAGTTTTTAACACAATGTTTATTGTTTCAGTGTCTCCTTAGTTGTTTTCTTTGCTTGATGCAGGACAATAATTTGACCTTTCTGAAACAGAGCAACATTTTTACTCTTATGATGGTACATGTCTTAGCTTGTTTGGCCAGCGGCGGCAAAAAGTCAAAAGAGAAACGGAATGTTTTAATGACATTCTCAAGTTTGTAAAATGATGACATGAAGATAACATAAGTCATTGTTATTTGTTCCAGAAAAATTGCAAAATATTCTCCAGAATCAACAGGATCTGGCTGTGCATAAGATCAGAAAGATGTCTGCAGTACTCTGGTGTAGTGATTTGCCACAGAAGTTCAAAATTCACTTAAGAATTCTGGAGTTTTAGGCATTTTCATGCGGACATGGACTCCGGCTTCAAAACGTAAATGTTCTGCCTCGTTCATTCCACCCATTAACTAAACCAGCTGATTCTAATTAGCACAACTCCTGTAGACTAGAACTAATTAGTAGCATCAGCTGTTTTGTTCACAGGGAGAACTATAGTACATGGTATATGTTGTCCTAATACGTTTGGCCACTGATGCATCATCAGGTGTGGTGCAGTTTATCAGAGGCAGTATGAGCAGCTGGAATCTTTCTTTCTTATCCCTATTTTGTTAAATCTTCTGTAACTTCTGTTTTTGTTCCTGTATTCTCGAAATTAGCTGACTAGCTTTCTGTTCCTTATTATGGTCATGTCAGTCGAGCCTATTTGAACTGAACTAAACTGAGGGAGCAACAGAACCCTAACTAGACTAGCCAGCAGGGCCGGTTCTAGACCAGACCATATGGGGGGGGGCAGTCAGAAATGTGATGGGGCATCATGTGTACACATCATGTTCGAGCACTGGTTTTCCCCTTTTGATTGTAATCTACAAGATGCAGCAAATAACTTGTTATAACCTGGATTTACTCAAGACAACTGTACGAAGTGTTGAATCTTTGATGCTGGAAAAATAAAACAAGAGACAAAGAAATCATCGGACTTCTGTTGTGAGTGAATAATCAAACTAAAGATACGCGTCAAAACATGTGTAATAACATGACCGAACAATATCCGTAATCCAGATTTTATCAATCATTATCAAACATTTATCTTAGCTGGATGGTGTAATTCTTAAAAACGTTTAACCTAAAGTAAGAGTTAACACACTTTGAGTAGAATATTTACAAAACTGAAAGGTTGTTAAAACAGATGGGCTACAGAACAGATCTTTTTTTTTTTTTATATATATATATTTTAGTTATTTTTTAAGGAAATGAACAGCTCTCTTCTATAAATGATCTGCGGTAGCGGGAAAATCCGCCTAAAAGGGAACACTACACAATACGGTATTAGATTTCCTTCAAGTCTCAGTCTGTATTCATTCACAGGCTGCAGCGCGCACACACACACACACACATGCACATATACAGTACACACACACTCCTCCCCTGAGCCCTCTGAAAACATCTAATCACCGTCCGTATGCAAATGAGACGTAGCCTAGCGTAGTGTCGGAGTTCAGAGGTCACGGAGTGAAAAGACTGAAGAAGAAGCTGCAGCGTTTTTTTCAGTTACAACAAGCACAGAGTCCACGTCCGCTGAACTTGACAGACTGAAGACAAATGACCTGACCTACTCCTACGTAAAGCCCCGCCCCCACACTGTAGTTTATGGAAATAGGAGACTGTTGTTGTAGAGTGGATTGGAGAGAAGAGAGCTGTTCATTTACTTTAAAAAATAACAGGCTACGTCTTGACTCATTTGCATACGGATGGTAATTAGATGTTAACCGAGGGATCAGGGGAAGTGTGTGTGTGTGTGTGTGTGTGTGTGTGTGTGTGTGTGTGTGTGTGCGCTGCATCCTGTGAATGAATACACACAGCAGAGGAACAGAGACTTGAAGGAAATCTAATACTGTATTGTGTAGTGTCCCTTTTTAGGCTGATCATTTTATAAGGCGCTGCCCTTTGTTTCATTACAACATCTTGACAACACAACCAACGGCTACACAATGACAAATATGACAAATGTTTTGAAAGCTGTTCTGGGGTCCGTTCTTCATACGTCGCTAACTCAGTTAGCTGGATTTGATTGTTGTGGATTTGTCCTGATCATGTTTCGTTCTCCGATGCGCTTCTCGCATTTGTTGTCATAGTATCATGTCCATCAGCTTGAAGCTGCTCGGAAGCAGGTTTATTTCATGTAAACAGGATTTAGGCTCCTGTCGGGTTATGATTGGTTGAAATGGCGACGTCACATCTGATTGGTTAAAGAGCTCGACTGACGCGGACTGACTCCCGTGGGGAAAGAAAAGTATCTTGCATACACATAATCGCTATCAAATATTATATTAGAACATAAATTCATAGGTTTATTATCATATGATATTACTATTATAATAAATTCTAGGCACGAGACAGCCGTCAAGAACATTAATACAAATTCTTGTATAATGTTTATTTTGTAACATTTATTTTTCAGGGGTTTGTCGTGAATATGCAAATAAATATTTATATATAATAAAAATTTATATTTTTTATAATTAAAAATTGGACGAAACTAATTTTATTATAAAATACATAATATAAAAGTATTTGCTATATATATATTTGAAAAAAAGAAATTAATATTTAGATTTTTATACAACATATTTATTTTCATATTACTTATTTAATTTTATTGTCTCATGTAATTTGTAAACCATTAACCTATGAATTTATGTTCTAATATAATATTTGATAGCGATTATGTAGGGGGCGGGGGGGGGGCACTTCAGCGCATAACGCAAAAAATTGAGCCGCTCTTTTGCCATTTTGTCAACCAGTCGAAGGGGTTGTGATCAGTGTTTCTAATTTTAATTGTCATATACTACAGTCATACACAGTATGGGGCAGGGGTCAGAGTGCAGGGTCATCAATTTTACGGCGCCCCTGGAGCAGACAGGGTTAGGGGCCTTGCTCAAGGGCCTCACAGTGGCGGAGCTGGGGCTTGAATCACTGATCTTCCGATCCGTAACTCAGAGCCTTAACACACTGAGCCACCACTGCCCCTGTTTCCACGGTCGATGCATATCGCCTTTTAAACCAACGCACGAGCGCGCAATCATCCTAGACAACTCAATCCAGCTATACTAATCATCAACAATAGGTGTGTCGAAGAACCAAATTAGCCAGATCGTAATTAGCACCATGATCTCATCTTAGATGTGTCACTTCATCTCGGATGTGTCAAGCAACGTACAAAGAATGGACCCCTGGTAGACAAGTTGTAAGAGCCATATTTCATTTTTATAATTTTGTTGTTGTGTTTATTTAAATTTTATTAGTTAAGCATTTAGTTATGATAATCGTAAGTTGTTCTGTGACGTCATTCTGTAGTTGCATGAATATTGTGTATGGTACAAATCAGTTAAGATACGGAAGTTGTGGAGAACACAAGCTTTTGACCGTAATTTACAAGATACAGCAAATAAGTTGTTGTAACCATAAACTGAGACCGTAAATAAGACTGGAATTTATAACCGGAATAAGATGCAGCAAATAAGTTGTTGTAACCACAGTGGATTTATGCAAGAAAACTATAAGAACTGTTGAACTTTGATGTTGAAAATAAAACAAGAGACAAAATACTCAACGGACATCCAAGTCGTGAGTAACCAAGTGTAACAAGAAAGATACGGGACAGAACTTGTGAATAACATGCCCGTACACAATTATTAAGGAGAATCTGGACTAAAACAGGAAGAATTTTATTACAGGAAATGGTGAGAGTTAAAGCAAGGAAAAGACTTTAGTATGTCACTTAATGACTATTTTGTCAATAATTTACGCACATTCATACAGTAGCAGTTTTGCCTGGAGTGACCAAAATAAAAATAAATTTTTTTATATTATTAATGTTAATATTGGCTGACGACCTTTTTTCCTGCGACTAAGATGAGACGATGACGAGACGTCACAGATATCAGTGAACAGTCACAATGACCAAATCAGCACGTGATATTGACTGGACAACATAATCCGTAAGCATGGTATTAATTTTCATTGTAATGCTGACGACACACAGCTATACGTCTCAACAAAACCTGATGAGAAAAACCATCTTACTAAAGTTGAGCAATGTGTGCAGGACATAAGAAATTGGATGCTAATTAACTTCCTTCTGCTTAATCCGGATAAGACAGAAGTTCTAGTCATAGGACCGCATACAGCTAGAAGTAAAATCTTAGATCACACCGTGACTTTAGATGGCCTTTCTGTTCCGTCAAGTGCAACAGTAAAAGACCTCGGCGTGATTATAGATTCCAGCCTTTCATTTGAAGCTCATGTAGATAATATCACCAGGATAGCATTCTTTCACCTCAGAAATATTGCCAAGATAAGAAATATATTGGCGCTAAACGATGCAGAAAAACTAGTTCATGCTTTTATCACTTCTAGGTTGGACTATTGTAATGCCTTACTGTCTGGTTGTTCTGTTAGGTGCATAAACAAGCTTCAGCTAGTCCAGAATGTAGCAGCGAGAGTCCTCACTAGAACCAGAAGATATGAGCACATCACCCCTATCCTATCTTCACTACATTGGCTCCCTGTGAAATTTCGCATTGATTTTAAAATACTACTCTTGACATATAAAGCATTAAATGGTCTCGCCCCGCAGTATCTGAGCGAACTGCTAGTGTCTTACGATCCGCCACGCCTACTTCGGTCAAAGGATGCAGGCTGCTTATCAGTACCGCGTATTATGAAAACTACAGCTGGGGGCAGAGCTTTTTCTTACAAAGCCCCAAAATTATGGAATAGTCTTCCAAATAGTGTTCGGGACTCAGACACAGTCTCAGTGTTTAAGTCTAGGCTCAAAACCTATTTATTTAGCCAAGCATTTTTATAAATAGATTTGCCATAAGGTAAAGGAGCAGATCTGGAGGACTCATGGACGTAGAGTATTATGGTGAACTGGTATGTTTAGATGCTGTCTTCCTCAGTCTCATTTGATCACTCAGGTTTGTTGACGGTGAGGTGATTGTTTGCTTTACATCTCAGGGAGCCCTCATGTTTGTGTTTCCTTCTGGTTCTCCCTTTTAGTTATGTTGTCATAGTTAGTCCTGCCGGAGTCCCTGCTTGCACTCTACAGTAAATATACATTCACATTAGACATTGTGACTGTGACCATACCTAATTGCAATCTCTCCTCCTCTTCTCTTCCTCCCCCTCTTTCTCTTTCCTCTCTCCCCCTGTCTCCCCCTTTCACTCTTTCTCTCTCTCTCTCTGTCGAGCTATTCAATTCAATTCAATTCAATTCAATTTTATTTATATAGCGCTTTTAACAATGGTCATTGTCTCAAAGCAGCTTCACAAAAATTAAAGAAATTTAACAAAAAAACAAATAATAATAATAATAAAAATAATAGAAAATAAATAAATAAAACAAATAATAATAATAATAATAATAATTATAGAAAAGAAAATAATTGGAAGTGTGGATGTGTGAGAAAAATGTGCAGATAATAATAATGAGACGAATGAATGAAATTTCTCTGATGAGCAAGCCAAGGGTGACGGAGCTACACATGTGGTTCCTGAGCTGCCAGTGATCCAGACTCCCTCTGCCCTCCGGACCTGTCTGATCCATCCTGGTGCCCGGTTTCTGGTTGGAGGTCTCATCGCATGGATACCCCCCCGTGTGTCTCTTTAGGATGCGCCTGGTGTCTGGGGATGATTCTATCTACTTAGAAGACGGTTCTGGCCTCGACTGGTGTTGTCAGCTGTTACTCTGAGGACTTGACAATTCGATAGTTCAGGACTGGAACTTTCTACAAGTCTATCTGAGTCTCGAAAAACTACTGGACTCCATTTTACATCAACTATTATAACATCAATTAACATCAACTATTATAGCTGAACCTAACACTTAACACTGTATAAATGCAGATCATTTCCTGCTATCTGTTTCACCCAGATGAGGATGGGTTCCCTGTCGAGTCTGGTTCCTCTCAAGGTTTCTTCCTATTACCATCTCAGGGAGTTTTTCCTTGCCACTGTCGCCCTCGGGCTTGCTCACCAGGGAATATCTGAACATTTTGATTCATACACATTCACATTCCATACAACTTAAATAATTCTTTTGATTGTGTAAAGCTGTTTTGAGACAATGTCAATTGTTAAAAACGCTATACAAATAAAACTGAATTGAATTGAATATTGTGGACAAAAAAATACAAGACTGAAATAATTAAAAAATCAGAGCCTCAACGACGCGCTCCCCCAGCTTTCTCCATATGAGTTAACCCTTTCATGGAGTAAGCTTTATTAATCCTCTGTTTTTCTGCCATTGACTTATTTAGTTGTTTAAATATAGTTAATATAGTTAATATATAAAATATAGTTAATGTGGAATCGCAGAGTTATATGATGTAGCCCAGATAGAACCAAGATGGCGCCGGTGAGGTCGGCTGCCGTCACGACTGCTCCGACCACCTTTTCTTTGTTTTTGTTCTTTAAGTTAGTTTTCAGTGTTTTAAAATCGGCAAAATCATCACCATTGAGTACATTAGGTATGATAGAGACACTCTTGTTTCAATTGGTATACAACGTACTCACAATTCAACGTTTTTAACTCCGGATCCGAGCTGGCCAAGTGAGATCCTGAGGGAGAACAATGGACGCGACGCGAAGCGGAGGCCTCGAGGGAGACGAGCTGGCGTGAGGAACCGGCTGAGAACCCGTGCACACCGCACACCTCTGCCTAGCATCCTGCTCGCCAACGTCCAGTCACTGGAGAACAAACTCGATGACCTCAGGGCCAGGATAAAGTTCCAGAGAGACATTCGGGACTGCAACCTTCTCTGCTTCACCGAGACATGGTGCCCAGCGGTGCCGGACCACGCCATACAACCAGCCGAGTTCTTCTCGGTTCACCGCATGGACAGGACGAGGGACTTAGGGAAGTCAAGGGGAGGCGGCGTGTGCTTAATGGTGAACAACAGCTGGTGCAACAGCGCTAGCGTTGTTCCTCTTACACGCTCCTGCACACCAAACCTGGAACTACTGTCCATCATGTGTCGTCCTTTTTATCTTCCACGGGAGTTCACATCGGTGATAATCAGTGCCGTTTACATCCCACCACAAGCAGACACTGACACTGCCTTATGCGAGCTGCGTGAGGCACTCACACAGCACCAGACACAACACCGGGACACTGCGCTCATTTTGGTGGGTGATTTTAATAGTGCCCACCACCTGCCCCACCAGGGGCGAAAGGACACTGGACCATTGTTATACCACGGTCAAAGACGGTTACAAGGCACAATCTCGTCCAGCGTTTGGTAAATCCGACCACGCCGCCATCTTCCTCATGCCAAAATATAAACAAAGGCTGAAACAGGAAGTTCCGGTTCAGAGGGAGGTCGCGCGCTGGACGGACCAATCGGTGGCCGCGTTACAGGACGCACTCGATGACGCAGACTGGGACATGTTCAGAAACAGCTCCGATGATGACGTCAGCGTGTTTACGGAAGTGGTTGTGGGATTTATTGGGAAGCTAGTAGACGATACGGTGGAGAAAAAGACTATCAGAACGTTTCCCAACCAGAAGCCGTGGGTGGATAAAACCATCCGCGACGCTCTGAGATCTCGCACCGCTGCCTACAACACGGGACTTGCGTCGGGGGACATGGAACCGTACAAGGCTGCGTCATACAACGTGCGGAAGGCGGTGAAAGAGGCGAAGCAGGGCTATGGGAGAAAACTAGAGTCACAGCTTCAACAGAGTGACTCTAGGAGCCTGTGGCAGGGACTAAGAACAATAACGGATTATAAAGCACCAACATCCGGTATGACGAACGCGGACGCGACTCTGGCAGACGAGCTCAACACCTTCTATGCTCGCTTCGAGGCTGCAGCTAAAGACGCTAGCGATGCTAATGCTAACGGCACTAATGCTAGCGGCGCTAACGGCAGCAGACAGGAAGACACTGCCAGCACCGGGAACACGCTCATCATCTCCGAGCACGACGTGAGGAGAGCCTTCAGGAGAGTGAACACCAGGAAAGCAGCAGGACCAGACGGCATCTCAGGCCGTATCCTCAGAGCTTGCGCAGACCAGCTAGCACCTGTGTTCACTGAGATATTCAACATCTCTCTATCTCAGTCGGTGATCCCCACATGCTTCAAAGAGTCCATCATTGTTCCTGTCCCGAAGAAACCACATCCTGCTTCCCTCAATGACGATCGCCCTGTAGCCCTCACCTCAGTAGTGATGAAGTGCTTTGAACGCCTTATCAGAGACTTCATCATTTCTTCACTACCCGACACACTGGACCCACTACAGTTTGCATACCGTCAGAACCGCTCCACAGACGATGCAATCTCTCATCTCCTCCACACATCACTCATTCACCTGGACACTAGGAAAGGGAATTATGTTAAAATGCTCTTCATCGACTACAGCTCTGCTTTTAATACCATAATTCCCTCCACACTCACCACCAAGCTGGAGCACCTGCGACTCAGCTCATCTATATGTCAGTGGATCTCCAATTTTCTGACTGGCAGACCACAGGCAGTAAGGATGGGTGGACATGTCTCAGCTACACTCACTCTCAGCACTGGAGCCCCCCAGGGTTGTGTTCTGAGCCCCCTGCTGTACTCTTTGTACACCCACAACTGCGTGGCCACTACCAACTCCACCTCCATCATCAAGTTTGCTGACGACACCGTCGTGGTCGGACTGATCACCAACAATGATGAGTCGGACTACCTAGAGGAGATTGGAAATCTGGAGAACTGGTGCCAGAGCAACAATCTCCTCCTGAACGTCAGTAAGACAAAGGAGCTGATAGTGGACTTTAGTACAAAGCAGAAGAGGAACTACCAGACCCCCGTCATCAACAGGAGCCCAGTGGAGAGAGTGGACAGCTTCAGATACCTCAGTGTTCACATCACGCAGGACCTGTCATGGTCCTGTCACATCAACACCGTGGTGAAAAAAAGCCCGGCAGCATCTCTACCACCTCAGACGCTTGAGAGACTTTAGACTGCCCTCCAAGGTGCTCAGGAACTTCTACTCCTGCACCATAGAGAGCATCCTGACGGGAAACATCACGACCTGGTTCGGGAACAGCACCATGCAGGACCGACGAGCTCTACAGAGGGTGGTGCGATCAGCCGAGCGCATCATCCGCACTGAGCTCCCTGACCTGCACTCGATCTACAGCAAGCGGTGCTGGACTAAGGCCAGAAAGATCATGAAGGACCTCAGTCACCCCAGTAATGGACTGTTCTCTTTGTTGCGGTCTGGGAAGCGATTCCGCTCCCTAAAGGCCAACACAGAGAGGCTGAGGAGGAGCTTCTTCCCGCAGGCGATAAGGTCTCTCAATCACACCTCCACACAGGACTAATAACATCTTTTAAGCTCACAACACTGACTGGACAATCATGGACACATTCATACACACTTGCACTAAATATTTATACATCTGGACAATTGCACATGTCACCTTTCATGCATATTTGCACAACCACTGACACTTTAATTCTATATACATATATACTCTATCTACCCTATATTTCTATATTTTGCAATATTTTATTATGCCCTTATTGTACAGTTAATTTTACTAGTTAAAATTATTTCTTTAGTATTTCCTTTTTATTGATTATTTATTTTACGTACAAGCTTTTATTTTCTTTTTAAGGTCACTGGCGGT
This sequence comes from Channallabes apus, assembly GCA_030522415.1. Lineage (NCBI taxonomy): Eukaryota > Metazoa > Chordata > Actinopteri > Siluriformes > Clariidae > Channallabes > Channallabes apus. The sequence continues at coordinate 16,748,816 of CM060115.1, read as the reverse complement.
CGTATAAGCATTTCACTGCATATTATACTGTGTATGACTGTGTATGTGACAAATAAAATTTGAATTTGAATTTGAATTAGAAGAGACACTTCAAAAGCTATCTCTCTTTTTGGACATCATCCTTCCTGAAAAGCTAATTCTTCCTTTCAAGCTGTGTAGACTTTCATCTTCCCTGAAGGGAAAAGCTTTTCAGGCAGCAGGTCAGGTTGGTGCTCCTTTGCACACCATGGCGGTTTTGCAGGCCTACCACGCTACCTGCTGAGAGACTTGAGCACTGGTGGGGCTCTTCAGATAGGGCATATTGGAATTACGCTGGGCCACAGACTTGTCTCTGCGTGCAACAAAAGCAGACGGCTCGTGCTATCGGCCGTTTTATGGCTGCGATGGGTTTCGCGTGTAGGCACTTGTGGTTGAATCTTAGGCGCATCAAGGATAAGAATCTTGCACTCCTCCTGCATGCCCCTATCTCGCCTTTCGGCTTGTTTGGCGATATCGTTAACTCGGTTGCCACTAGGCTCATGAGGCGAAGTTATATGAACAAGCCTTCGGGAAATTCCTTCCCCGCCGTACTCAAAAGTCGGGACTGTCGGTCACACAGTCTCCAACGGGTCTGACACTTGCATGAAACACAAGGGATGTGTTTTTGAGCCTGACACCCCTTTTGGGGTACGACGTGCCTCACTATCAGCCTCAAAAAGGTCAGACTGGCATATTGTCTTCTTCACAAGAAGCCCTGAGGTTCTTGTGCCCAGGACCATGGGGGTGCCCCCCCCCCCAATGGGGAGATGAATGCAGAATTTCTTTCTAGAATTAAGTGGTCTCCCTGACACACCCAGGAGGTCGGTGTTTTGCTCCGCCACCGCTGGTGTTTCGGGCAACACCAGTCTCCAATAAAGTGTTAGGTCTTCGGTTTTTCCTGCCATGTTTCAGGATGCCGAACATCTAACCCCCCCCCCCCCCCCCGTTTAACCAAGTCTCCTTGGGTACTAAGCAATTTTTCAATTCAGTCTATTTGTACAGCGCTTTTAACAATTGACATTGTCTCAAAACAGCTTTACACAATCAAAAGAATTATTTAAGTTTGTATGGAATGTGAATGTGTATGAATCAAAAATGTTCAGATAGTCAGTGGTGTGCAAGCCCGAGGGCGACAGTGGCAAGGAAAAACTCCCTGAGATGGTAATAGGAAGAAACCTTGAGAGGAACCAGACTCAACAGGGAACCCATCCTCATCTGGGTGAAACAGATAGCAGGAAATTATCTGCATTTATACAGTGTTAAGTATTAGGTTCAGCTATAATAGTTGATGTTAATTGATGTTAAAATGGAGTCCAGTAGTTATTGGAGACTCAGATAGACTTGTAGAAAGTTCAAGTCCTGAACTATCAAAATGTCAAGTCCTTAGAGAAACGGCTGACAACACCAGTCGAGGCCAGAACCATCTTCTAAGTAGAGAGAATCATCCCTTGACACCATACGCATCCCAAAGAGACACCCGGGGCATCCATGCAACGAGATCTCCAACCAGAAACGGGGCACCAGGATGGATCAGACAGGTCCGGAGGGTAGAGGGAGTCTGGATCACTGGCAGCTCAGGAATGACATGTGAGAGAAAGAGTGAAAGGGGGAGACAGGGGGAGAGAGGAAAGAGAAAGAGGGGGAGAAAGGAAGAAGAGGAGAGATGGCAATTAGGTATAGTCACAGTCACAATGTATAATGTGAATGTATATTTACTGTAGAGTGCAAGCAGGGACTCCGGCAGGACTAACTATGACAGCATAACTAAAAGGGAGAGCCAGAAGGAAACACAAACATGAGGGCTCCCTGAGATGTAAAGCAAACAATCACCTCACAGTCAACAAACCTGAGTGATCAAATGAGAGTGAGGAAGACAGCTTCTAAACATACCAGTTCACCATAATACTCTACGTCCATGAGTCCCCCAGATCTGCTCCTTTACCTAAGGCAAATCTATTTATAAAAATGCTTGGCTAAATAAATAGGTTTTTAGCCTAGACTTAAACACTAAAGATTTAAACACGAGTCCCGAACACTATTTGGAAGACTATTTCATAATTTTGGGGCTTTGTAAGAAAAAGCTCTGCCCCCAGCTGTAGTTTTCATAATTCGCGGTATTGACAAGCAGCCTGCATCCTTTGACTGAAGTAGGCGTGGCGGATCGTAAGACACTAGCAGTTCGCTCAGATACTGCGGCACGAGACCATTTAATGCTTTATATGTCAAGAGTAGTATTTTAAAATCAATGCGAAATTTCACAGGGAGCCAATGTAGTGAAGATAGGATAGGGGTGATGTGCTCATATCTTCTGGTTCTAGTGAGGACTCTCGCTGCTGCATTCTGGACTAGCTGAAGCTTGTTTATGCACCTAACAGAACAACCAGACAGTAAGGCATTACAATAGTCCAACCTAGAAGTGATAAAAGCATGAACTAGTTTTTCTGCATCGTTTAGCGCCAATATATTTCTTATCTTGGCAATATTTCTGAGGTGAAAGAATGCTATCCTGGTGATATTATCTACATGAGCTTCAAATGAAAGGCTGGAATCTATAATCACGCCGAGGTCTTTTACTGTTGCACTTGATGGAACAGAAAGGCCATCTAAAGTTACGGTGCGATCTAAGATTTTACTTCTAGCTGTATGCGGTCCTATGACTAGAATTTCTGTCTTATCCGGATTAAGCAGAAGGAAGTTAATTAGCATCCAATTTCTTATGTCCTGCACACATTGCTCAACTTTAGTAAGATGGTTTTTCTCATCAGGTTTTGTTGAGACGTATAGCTGTGTGTCGTCAGCATAACAATGAAAACTAATACCATGCTTACGGATTATGTTGCCCAGAGGAAGCATGTAAAGGGAAAAAAGCAGTGGGCCTAAAACTGAACCCTGCGGAATGCCAAACTCCACTAGAGAACATGCAGAATAATCACCATTTAAGTCTACATACTGATAACGATCGGTCAAATAGGATCTGAGCCAGTAGAGGGCTGTACCCTTAATTCCTACTACATTTTCTAATCTGATCAGAGGCCAATAGGAGGTCATTTACTACTTTAACGAGTGCTGTGTCTGTGCTGTGATGAGGCCTAAATCCCGACTGATACAGTTCATGTATGCCATTTCTATGTAGATATGAGCATAGCTGCTCCGCTACTATCTTTTCCAGAATCTTAGAGATAAAGGGGAGGTTTGATATTGGCCTGTAATTGGACAGCTGACAGGGGTCGAGGTCAGGTTTCTTGATTATTGGTTTGATAACTGCTAATTTAAAAGATTTTGGAACATAACCAATGCTGAGTGAGGAATTAATTATTCTCAACAGCGGTTCTGTTATTACTGGTACTATCTGTTTAAGAAAATGTGTCGGTATAGGATCTAATATACATGTTGATGAATTTGCAGAAGGGACATTGCAGAAGCACTGTAGAGAAACTACAGGACTCAGTTCACATCACCTTCCGCGTTTCAAAATGGCGTGATCTCCACTTCCATGAAACCGACAGTTCCTGACAGAAGTTGCTGGGTATGGGGTCATGGAACATGTTCCCCTACCAGACAGTGAGTCAGACTACTACAATCAGTATTCCTTCGCAGAGGAATGGGGGGCTGCGTTCAAATTTTTAGATTTTAGTGTACCGCTATCTAAAATAAACAATACAGTTCAATGTTGACTGTTAAAGTGATTGCTCTCAAATCCTACCAAGCGATTGATTTGTGACAATCGATTGAAGAACGCTTACTTTCATATAGAAATATTCCCACAACACAAGGAAAGACCTGAGGTTCGCTTTTGGGGGCCAAGCTTACCAGTATTGGGTCCTTTCAGTTGGTCTAGCTTTCTCACCCGCACATATTAAAATGCATGGATGTTGTTCTGGCTCTTACGACTACCAGGGCATCCATATTTGAATTACATAGACGACTGGCTGGCCCAGTCTCATTAGCTAGCGCTTCGACATCAGCATGTCGCCCTAGCTCATCTTGTCTCTTAGGATTGAGACCCAAAGCCACAAAAGCATGCTCTTTCCTGTTCTGAGGATTGGGTGTCACATGAGATTCGATCGTAAGCGGGCACAGCTGTCTCCCGCTCGTGTCAAATCCATTATCAACACCCTCAAGGAAATCAAGCTAGACCAAGAAAGTGACCATCACTTTCAGAGATCTTAGCTCTCATGGCAGCCGTATCCACGGTGACCCTTGGGCCTGCACATGAGAGCATTTCAGTTGTGGCTAAGACAGGCGATTTCACTCTAGGGCCAATCCCCAACATGGGTTACGCGCCAGGTGCTTCGTACCCGTCCTATGTGGTTCAGACCCCAGGTTCTGACTCTGGGTCCCACTCTAAGTTCGTCTTGTCGTCGCAGATGCTAACGACAGATGCTTCCCTCACGGGCGGGGGGTGCGGTTTTAGGTGACCGTCCCAGCCCAGGGGTGCTGGAGAGGCCTTCTTCTCGCACGGCACATCAATTGCCTCGAAATGATGGCTCTATTTCTTGCCCTAAAGCACTTCCTCCAGTGGTTGAGAGTGCCATGTCCCATTGCGGGTGGACAACACTATGGCAAGTCTCATATATTAATCGCCAGGGCGGATTGTGCTCGCGCTGCTGAATAGCTAGCGCACCAGGTTCCTGTCCCTCAGCGCGATTTACGTTCCAGGGCATATGAATGTGAGAGCAGTTGTAATTGTCCAGTCAATCTCTGACGCACGGGGAATGGAAACCCCACCCCGAAGTAGTCAGTCAATCTCGGTGAGATTTCATGTAGCAGAGGTGGACCGCTTTGCCTCGCAAGATCAGCAAATGTCCCGTTTGCCACTCCTTGACTCTGGATCTAGTATCCCTCTTCAAGAGCTTATGCCCTCAAATGGAATGTTTTTAAAAGGGTGACACTGGGTGAGAGATGCATATTGCCCTCTCCTATGAGGCGCGTGGGTTCACTTCGCCTCTAGGAAGCAGGGCTCATTCAACCAGGGAGATCGCCTCCTTTTGCACCAGCAAGAGGTATTCCCCTGCAGCAAATTGTGTGACACGGAGGGTTGCTCCTCCCCGCACACATTTGTTACATTATAATCTGGACATTGATGCTACTCCGGGCTCAGGCAAAGCCCCGAGTTAGCTGCCCAGGCATGGTTCTGAGACCTTCTCGGCTTTGTGCCACACGCTACACAACCTTGGGGTCCAGACACCTGTAGTGCGGCGGCGTTGGTATTCTCGTTCCCATAGCGTTTTCACGCAGCATCGAGTGAAAGCCTTGAAAGGGAACGTCTCGGGTTACATTGCTGTAACCCTGTTCGCTGAAAGGAGGGAATGAGATGCTGCGTCCGAATGCCGCACTACCACGTGACCGGACGTCCGTTCAGACAAATTAATCTGAGGTTGTTGCCGGCTCACTTGTATGTTATAACCTCCACCTGCATCTAATCAGATGACGTCACTTGACCGAGGTTATATACATAGCCAAATTTTGGCGTGTTTCCACACATGCTGCACGACCAGCAACTGGACAAAATGGTTCCCACAGCGTTTTCACGCAGCATCTCATTCCTGCCTTTCAGGGAACAGTCCAAAGACATGCAGATTAGGCTAATTGCTGTTCCCAAATTGACCATAGTGTGTGAATGAGTGTGTGTGTGTGTGTGTGTGCTCTGCGATGGATTGGCACGCTGTCCAGGGTGTACCCTGCCTCTTTCCCAGAGTCTCCTGGGATAGGCTCCAGGTCCCCACGACCCTAAATACAGGATAAAGTGGTATAGAAGATAAATGAATGAATGAAAACCTGTGTCTTAATTTTTGTCAACATTTAATGTACCTACCCCGCCTCGTGCCCTAAGCCTCCTGGAATAGGCTCCAGACCCGCGACCCTGAACACAGGATAAAGCGGTATAGACGATGAGTGAGTGAGTGAGTGAGTAATTTCCATCACAATCCTCTGCGATATGGTGTTCATTCACTACGGCACAAGCGGCGGGGTGTCCCGGGTCACGGCACACGGTGTATCAGCAGTAGTTTGCGCGCATGGTGACGGGAAGTTACAATCTCAGTGTCACTCGGGATATTCAGGCCCATTTTCTTCATACTGAACCGGAATGAAAAAGCCGATGTTTCGCAATATGGGAGGGGAAACAGTGGGGGGAACACAATCACTGGGAAAAATACCACAAACCTGAAGAGACGCATCAAGACATCCCATAATAATCACCCAGTTTTACAGCCTCTTGGTGGTGATGTTACCACGTGTGAATATAATTATGTTGCGATGTATTTTATTTTGTAGTTAAACCATTGCCAAACACATTAAGCTAATAGATTAGCAAATGATTGTGACCCATAGGAGTTACAGTATCCCTACTGTAGTGTGTAAATTCATGTAAAAAAAAAAAGTTTCAAAACACTATTGTCCATACTGCTCCTATTGTATGGACATACGAGTAAAATTGAAAATAGCTGACCAAATTAACACTATTACACACGCGTTAATACATTTCCTATACTGTACTTCTACACCCTGACTCTCGGCTAGTGCCCCATTTACACCAGTTTCAGTACACAGTCACTCAGAGTTACATGTTGTGTTTTGTTTTAGCTTTAAACAGACAGTAACACTCCAGGTTCTACACTACAGTCTCTTTTTTAATGTAATGTTTTGTAATGTTTTACTTTGTTTCAGATGAACATGATGGTTCTAAAGTGGATTTACGGTAAGTTTTACACCTTATTATATGAAGCCTCTCACAAGCTGGTTTGCAACTTTATAATCATTACCTCTGGGACAAGAGGACACCGTCAGTGTGAAGCACAAATGGGAGAAATGTCTAAACACAACAATATGTCAGCACACAACTTTTTACATTATGGAAATTATCTAATATAATCCAATAATATAATCCAACATCTTTTTTCATGTCCAGCAGTTAATGTAAATGAGTGCATATGCCAACCCTTACCAGTGAAGTGTGTTGTACCTAGTACTCACTGATGATTGTAGCCACTGATGGTAGTGCATACAGGTCTCTGGTGTCTCTAGAATTCCTGCAGGATGCATCTGAATGGATAAATTCAAGGAGAGGAAATGGTCTAATGAACTAACAGAAATCGTTCTGAGATCTATTCATTCATTCATTCATTTTCTATACCGCTTAATCCTGTGTTCAGGGTCGCAGGGGACCTGGAGCGTATCCCAGGAGACGTCGGGCACTAGGCGGGGTACACCCTGGACAGGGTGCCAATCCATCGCAGGGCACACACACATACACACACCCAATCACACACTACGGGCAATTTAGGAATGCCAATTAGCCTAACCTGCATATCTTTGGACTGTCGGAGGAAACCGGAGTACCCGGAGGAAACCCTAATGGCGCTGGGCATTAAGGCCATACAGCTGCACTTTGATGTTACGTGTATATAAGGAATTGTTCCACAGGCCTTGTTGTTTGTTCAGATTCAGTTTTGCAAACTACAGTCATCCTTCCATGTTATTTTTATATAGAAGAGGTTTCTCCTGGCAACCCTTCCAAACAAACATTTAACATGCTCAGTGAGGCAGAAAAACCCATAGAATTAAAAGAGAGGCATACTAACTTGTACAAATATATACAGTACACACACAGTATGGCCCAGAACTCTGGAGCCATAGGGGAATTCTTGTAAGTATAAATTAGAGAACGCTTTGTGTACAACTGACATGAGATACACACACTGTGTCAGGAATCTGTAGTGTCCACTTATGCCTTATGTCTAGTACGTCCCATTCTCCAAACAGGGATATAGGCTTATCGAACATGTACATATGCAGTATAGTCAGATGACACCATGAAGAGATGCACTATGATAAGGCATTTAAACAGTACATAGTAGATGAGGAGGCTGATTCTGAATTGTTAACTGAACCTTAATTTGTAATACCTCTTGCTCCTTAAAAATATATTTTCTCAATACGGCCACAGTGGAGTTTCATTCAAGCTGTTCATATAAATTAGCATCACACCATCCAAGGCAAAAACAACAAACATAACCAGAGACTAATTATATAGCCAGATGCTAACTTACCTACAACAATAAAAAGTAAGTAAGGTGGGAACATTGATAAGTGTATTAAACAAGTATAAATACCACAAATGACTGTATATATACAGTCTGGCCCAGAAGTTCTTGAAAGCATAAATTACAATAAATGCACAAATGGTTCCCTTTGACTTCACGGCACTTGTGTACAGGCTGAAGACAAGAGCACTGAACATTAAGTAAAGTATCAGAACTGAGGATGTTCCATGCAGAGATTAGTCTACCGTTAAATATTATTAAATACTGTTACTAAAACTAATTGCATCTTACAATTTAGATTTTAAATCTGTGTCTGTGTTTACTTCTTACTTTACTTAGTTGTAATGTGATGATTGTGAGAGTCGCAGTCTGTTACCCATAACCACACTTTGAGACGTACAAATAATTCAGTTTCAAAAATAAAAAAACAGATTGCATTTCCAACCCACTAATCTCATGTCTCTGGTCTCTCACTGGAGAGCAAACTTTTGTAATCATGTTCTAATGATCATAACTCTTAAAATCATCAGTGAATTACTGGAGTTGACACTTTATTATAGAACTCTTTAATTTAATCTTGCTTTGTGAAAAGTTTTGAAAGTGTTTGAAAAGTGAATGTGTCATTTTCAACAGTTTTTAACGTAAAAACTCTTGGTGCATAGACAATAAATATATTTAAAAGATGTTTTCTATATACACTACCGTTCAAAAGTTTTAGATCACTTGCAAATTTCTTTGTTTTTGTTTAGTGATTTATTTTCTACATTCTACAACAATACTGTGGATTTCAAAACTATAAAATAACACATATGGAATTAGGTAATTATGTAACAACAAGAAAAACAAGAGTTAGTTGTTATTTTAAGACACAGAGGTCGGCCTTTCTGTAATAGTTCTTGCAAGAACAGTATTGTCAAGTGCATTTGCAAAATCCGTCAAGCACCATAATTTCAATTCAGTTTTATTTGTATAGCGCTTTTAACAATTGACATTGTCTCAAAACAGCTTTACTTTAAAGCTTTACAGCATTATTATGAAATAATGAAGCTGTCTCTCATGAAGGCCGTCCCAGGAGGACGAGACCAAAACCTGCCTCTGCTGCAGACGAGTTCATTTAGAGTTATCAGCCTGAAAAATGACCAATTAACAGCACCTCAGATTAGAGGCGTTATGAAGTCTTTACAGAGCAGAAGTAGCAGAAACATCTCAATATCAACTGTTCAAAGGAGATTCATGCAGTTTTTGGACGCCTTCAGCTTTACAATGTAGAAAGAAATAAACATCAGGAACCATCATGGAGTTAGAAAGTGACCTAAAACTTTTGAACGGTAGTGTACTTTTAAATAAATTGTTCTGGGGAATATACCTCAATAGTGTTGTAGCCCAAGCTAGGGTCAGGTGTTATAAGGGAAGAAGTTTTGATTGAGAATGAAAACTTACATGAAGACATATAGAACACAACATTCAATTAAATTAGTTTTCAATTCAATTCAATTCAGTTTTATTTGTATAGTGCTTTTAACAATTGACATTGTCTCAAAACAGCTTTACACAATCAAAAGAATTATTTAAGTTTGTATGGAATATGAATATGTATGAATCAAAATGGTCAGATAGTCCCTGCTGAGCAAGCCCGAGGGCGACAGTGGCAAGGAAAAACTCCCTGAGATGGTAATAGGAAGAAACCTTGAGAGGAACCAGACTCAACAGGGAACCCATCCTCATCTGGGTGAAACAGATAGCGGGAAATTATCTGCATTTATACAGTGTTAAGTGTTAGGTTCAGCTATAATAGTTGATGTTCATTGATATTATACTAGTTGATGTAAAATGGAGTGCAGTAGTTATTGGAGACTCAGATAGACTTGTAGAAAGTTCCAGTCCTGAACTATCGAATTGTCAAGTCCTCAGAGAAACAGCTGACAACACCAGTCGAGGCCAGAACCATCTTCTAAGTAGATAGAATCATCCCCAGACACCAGACGCATCCCAAAGAGACACACGGGGCATCCATGCAACGAGACCTCCAACCAGAAATGGGGATGAGGATGGATCAGACAGGTCCGGAGGGCAGAGGGAGTCTGGATCACTGGCAGCTCAGGAATGTATATTTACTGTAGAGTGCAAGCAGGGACTCCGGCAGGACTAACTATGGCAGCATAACTAAAAGGGAGAGCCAGAAGGAAACACAAACATGAGGGCTCCATGAGATGTAAAGCAAACAATCACCTCACCGTCAACAAACCTGAGTGATCAAATGAGAGTGAGGAAGACAGCATCTAAACATACCAGTTCACCATAATACTCTACGTCCATGAGTCACCCAGATCTGCTCCTTTACCTAAGGCAAATCTATTTATAAAAATGCTTGGCTAAATAAATAGGTTTTCAGCCTAGACTTAAACACTGAGACTGTGTCTGAGTCCCGAACACTATTTGGAAGACTATTCCATAATTTTGGGGCTTTGTAAGAAAAAGCTCTGCACCCAGCTGTAGTTTTCATAATACGCGGTACTGACAAGCAGCCTGCATCCTTTGACCGAAGTAGGCTTGGCGGATCGTAAGACACTAGCAGTTCGCTCAGATACTGCGGCGCGAGACCATTTAATGCTTTATATGTCAAGAGTAGTATTTTAAAATCAATGCGAAATTTCACAGGGAGCCAATGTAGTGAAGATAGGATAGGTGTGACGTGCTCATATCTTCTGGTTCTAGTCAGGACTCTCGCTGCTGCATTCTGGACTAGCTGAAGCTTGTTTATGCACCTAACAGAACAACCAGACAGTAAGGCATTACAATAGTCCAACCTAGAAGTGATAAAAGCATGAACTAGTTTTTCTGCATCGTTTAGCGCCAATATATTTCTTATCTTGGCAATATTTCTGAGGTGAAAGAATGCTATCCTGGTGATATTATCTACATGAGCTTCAATTGAAACGCTGGAATCTATAATCACGCCAAGGTCTTTTACTGTTGCACTTGATGGAACAGAAAGGCCATCTAAAGTTACGGTGTGATCTAAGATTTTACTTTTAGCTGTATGCGGTCCTATGACTAGAACTTCTGTCTTATCCGGATTAACCAGAAGGAAGTTAATTAGCATCCAATTTCTTATGTCTGTCATGACACGCCAAGCCACAGCTCCGTCATGATCCATGTTTGTCAACAACTCTCGCATGGCACCACGCCCCCTCTCCTCCCTGTACACCTGGACGCTATTAGTAATCAGCCCTGCTACCTATTTAAACCACACCCTGACACTGCCTCGTCGCCAGATTATTGTGTACTCACCATGTCCAATATTCCAGCGTTCCGTCTCGTCTTGCCTTCTCGTTTCCGACCTCGCTTCGTTTCAATGACCACGTCTTCGCCTCACGTCACGGATCATTCGCCATCTCGGATCTTATCGGTACTGACCTTTGGAACTGTTTCTCGACCACGAGCCTGGATCATGGACCTTCCCCTCACTCTCCGGCTTCGACCTCTGCCTGTTTCTCGACCACGAATAATCCCCATGCATCTGCGTCATCTACGAGCCTGCCCGAGCTCAAGGTACACACGCCGCCTCTCTGCACGGAGTTCATTCACTTCGCGCCGACACTCCGCTTCCGCATTCCAAGCAAGCTCAAGTCACACACGCCGGCTCTCTACACGAAGCTCATTCACTTCGCGCCGACGCTCCGCTTCCGCATTCCAAGCAAGCTCAGGTCACACACGCCGGCTCTCTACACGGAGCTCATGCACTTCGCGCCGACGCTCCGCCTCCGCATTCCAAGCAAGCTCAAGTCACACACGTCAGCACAAGCAGGTTTCCAATCTAACGGCCACATCTGCCTTGTCCACGGATTTAAGCCTGTCTCGCCATAATAAGTCTAAAAGCACCATTTCCTGCTCCTCATCTGCACTTGGGTCTACCACGGCAGCCAGGAACCGTGACAGTATAATCTGGCCAAATATGGACCCAGCAGAGACTACTCGCCTGAAGGGGGCATTAAAGAGTCAAGGAACTCTCTTGGATACTCACCAGCAGGAAATTCAACAGATGACGAACACTCTCCAAACTCTCACAGAGACCCTGATGTCACTCACCAACCAAGTGCAGCAAACGCACCCGTCCCCAGCACCCCCTTGTTTGCCCCCCCCTCATGTGGGTGCTTTCTATCGTGAGCCACGTCTACCGGCACCACCCACCTATAACGGGGATCCCTCCACCTGTCGCTCTTTTCTCTCTCAGTGCTCTCTTGTGTTTGAGCTGCAGGCCTCCTCATTCCCCACAGAACGGTCAAAAGTCGCTTACATAATCACCCTCCTCGCCGGAAAGGCAAGGGAATGGGGAACATCACTATGGGATGCACAGGTTCCCTGCTGTTTGACCCTCAAAGCCTTCACTGATGAAATGAGGAGAGTTTTCGATCGTTCATTTACGGGACACCAGGCAGCGAACCAAATACTCCAGCTACGCCAGGGGGCCCGCTCCGTCTCTGACTATGCCATTGATTTTCGTACTTTGGCTCCCTCTAGTGGCTGGGGTGAGCACGCACTCTTTGATGCATTTTTTCACGGGCTTTCCGATTTAATCAAGGATGAACTCGCAGCCCGTGAGCTCCCATCTGACCTCCAGGGGCTATCTGACCTAGCGACCCGTATTGACGCCCATAAACGGACCCGGCAAGAGGAACACTATCAAGCTCCTAAGCCGTACACTCCGGCCACCACAGGCACACCACATTTGTCCCCTGAACCAATGCACATTGACCGCGCACGCATCTCGCCAGAGGAACGGCAACGGCGAAGGGATGACGGGGCCTGTTTTTACTGTGGAAGGATTGGCCATGCCGTAAGCAACTGTCCATTAAAGGGCCGGAACCCCCCGGTAATGCTGGGGACCATGGGGAACTCCAGCTTCGTCTCTTTCTCAGATAAACGATCATGCTTTGCTGTTACACTAACCCACGAAAAGCAGTCTCATATCACATATGCCCTGGTGGATTCTGGAGCCGACCAAAACCTAATGTCCTCAGCCACGGCCTCTCAATTAGAGATTCCGCTTGTACGAGTCAGTCAACCGTTCAATGTTCAGGCGCTCGATGGAAGCAAGCTTTCACAGATCACTCACCGCACCTCCCCTGTTACACTATGCTTTTCTGGCAACCACACAGAAACCATCACCTTCCTCATCGTGAGAAATGCACACGCCCCAATCATTTTGGGGCTTCCATGGTTAAGGTTACACAACCCCCACATCGATTGGGTAAGAATGAGCATTCTCGATTGGCACTCAACCTGCCACTCTTCGTGTCTACGCTCCGCAGCCATAACCCAGAGCCGCTCCACGTCGCAGGAAGAGATCCCCAGTTTATCTAAGGTCCCAGTAGAATACCATGATCTGCAGCAGGTCTTCAGCAAGTCACGGGCTGTCTCACTACCACCTCACCGACCCTATGACTGTGCTATTGACCTCCTCCCAGGTACCACCCCACCCAAGGGACGACTCTACTCCCTCTCTCGCCCTGAAAGAGAGGCCATGGAACAATATATTAATGAATCGCTCGCAGCAGGGATCATCCGCCCCTCGTCCTCCCCTGCCGGTGCGGGATTTTTTTTTGTGGAAAAGAAAGACAAGTCCCTCAGACCCTGCATCGATTACAGAGGAGTGAACGAAATCACGATTAAGAACCGCTATCCACTTCCTTTAATGTCTACTGCCTTTGAGCTACTCCAGGATGCCCGCATTTTCACCAAGCTAGACCTAAGAAATGCTTACCACCTGGTCAGGATAAGGGAAGGTGATGAGTGGAAGACCGCCTTTAACACCCCTACTGGTCATTATGAATACCTGGTGGTTCCATTCGGTTTAACCAACGCACCAGCAGTTTTCCAGGCACTCATTAATGATGTCCTCAGAGACTTCCTCAACATCTTTGTGTTTGCTTATCTCGATGATATCTTGGTCTTTTCTCGTTCACCAAGGGAACACAAGATCCACGTACGTCAGGTTCTACAACGGTTATTGGAAAACAAACTCTATGTCAAGGCTGAAAAATGCGAGTTTCACGTTGACTCCACCTCCTTCCTGGGATTCTCTATTTCACCTGCGGGCATTCAAATGGACCCAACGAAGGTCAAGGCAGTCACGGACTGGCCAGTGCCATCTTGTAGACGAGAGCTTCAACGCTTTCTGGGGTTCGCCAACTTTTATCGCCGTTTCATTAGGAATTACAGCGTGGTGGCGGCCCCGCTCACAACACTAACCTCCACTAAGACCCCATTTAAATGGAATCCTCTGGCGGAGAAAGCCCTAGCTGAACTAAAGCACCGTTTTACCACGGCACCCATCCTTACCTTCCCAGACCCCTCCCTTCAGTTCGTCGTCGAAGTTGACGCTTCCGAGACGGGAGTCGGGGCTGTTCTCTCTCAGAGGTCTCCCAAGGATAACAAACTTCACCCCTGCTCCTTCTTTTCCCGTCGACTCACGGCCCCGGAGCGCAACTATGACATCGGAGACCGTGAGTTACTGGCAGTCAAGCTCGCCCTTCAGGAATGGAGACACTGGCTGGAGGGGACGGAACACCCGTTTCTAGTCTGGACAGACCACAAAAACCTCGAATACTTAAGATCGGCCAAAAGACTCAACTCACGCCAGGCACGCTGGTCGTTGTTCTTTTCACGCTTCCACTTCACGCTGTCTTATCGCCCAGGTTCCAAGAATGTCAAGCCCGATGCCCTCTCCCGGCAGTTCTCCTCTCCTCAGGACGCACCCTCCATGGAGACCATCCTTCCACCTCGCTGTCTTGTGGCCACTACACGACTGGAAGTGGAGAACGCAATCCTTCAGTCCCTTGAACAAGAGCCGGGCCCAAGCAATGTCCCACCTGGGCTACTCTTCGTACCAGCTCGTCTACGCCCCCAAGTGTTGGATTGGGCACACTGCTCCAGACTAGCCTGCCACCCAGGGGTGACCCGTACCCTGTTTTTGATGAAACAACGCTTTTGGTGGCCCACTATCAAGGAAGACGTCAGAAACTTTGTGGCATCCTGTGATACATGTTCTAGAAATAAGACTACAAATCGTGCCCCCGAGGGTCTCCTAAGACCCCTCCCGATCCCCCACCGTCCCTGGTCTCACATATCTATTGACTTTGTTACCGGATTACCATCTTCAGACAACAACACCTGTATTTTAACCGTGGTTGACCGGTTCTCAAAGTCTGCCCACTTCATTCCATTACCCAAACTCCCCTCTGCCAAGGAGACAGCCGAACTTCTAATTACCCATGTCTTCCGACTTCACGGACTGCCTACAGACATTGTCTCAGACAGAGGCCCCCAGTTCTCAGCACAATTTTGGAAGGTTTTCTGTGGTCTTATTGGGGCCGCACCTAGTCTCTCGTCTGGCTTTCACCCTCAAAGCAACGGCCAAACTGAGCGGATGAACCAGGAACTCGAGAAATCACTGAGGTGCATGACGTCTCGCGACACTTCTTCTTGGAGCCGATTTCTCCCATGGATCGAGTATGCTCATAATTCGCTCCCCACCTCCTCCACTGGAATGTCCCCTTTCCAATGTTGTCTCGGCTACCAACCACCACTGTTCCCCTCCCAGGAGCAAGAAGCCGCGGTCCCCTCAGCCCAAGCCTTTGTTCGCCGCTGCAAAAGAACATGGCAACACGCCCGGCAGCAGCTCCTACGCACTGTAAGCACTTTTCAACGCCAGGCAAATCGTCATCGGTCACCAGCTCCCAACTACCGTATCGGCCAAAGGGTCATGCTGTCTACACGGGACCTCCCACTCAAGACCACGTCCAGAAAGCTCTCACCAAGATTCATCGGACCCTTCCCCATCACTCGAATCATAAACCCATGCTCTGTCCGTCTTGCTCTACCCCTCTCCATGCGCCGGATCAACCCCACATTTCATGTTTCCCAGATTCGTCGTTTAGTCTCCTGCCCATTGTCCACCCCCCCCCAGCCCCCCCCACCCCCCCGACTCATTGATGGGGGAGAAGCCTTCACAGTTCACAAGCTCCTCAAGTCTCGCCGCCGGGGGCGGGGCCTCCAGTACTTAGTAGACTGGGAAGGCTATGGCCCTGAAGAGAGGAGTTGGGTACCCGCCAGGTTTATCCTAGACCGTTCTCTAATCTCTGATTTCCACAGACTTCACCCCGAAGCACCTGCAAGAACGCCTGGAGGCGTTCATAGAGGGGAGGGTACTGTCATGACACGCCAAGCCACAGCTCCGTCATGATCCATGTTTGTCAACAACTCTCGCATGGCACCACGCCCCCTCTCCTCCCTGTACACCTGGACGCTATTAGTAATCAGCCCTGCTACCTATTTAAACCACACCCTGACACTGCCTCGTCGCCAGATTATTGTGTACTCACCATGTCCAATATTCCAGCGTTCCGTCTCGTCTTGCCTTCTCGTTTCCGACCTCGCTTCGTTTCAATGACCACGTCTTCGCCTCACGTCACGGATCATTCGCCATCTCGGATCTTATCGGTACTGACCTTTGGAACTGTTTCTCGACCACGAGCCTGGATCATGGACCTTCCCCTCACTCTCCGGCTTCGACCTCTGCCTGTTTCTCGACCACGAATAATCCCCATGCATCTGCGTCATCTACGAGCCTGCCCGAGCTCAAGGTACACACGCCGCCTCTCTGCACGGAGTTCATTCACTTCGCGCCGACACTCCGCTTCCGCATTCCAAGCAAGCTCAAGTCACACACGCCGGCTCTCTACACGAAGCTCATTCACTTCGCGCCGACGCTCCGCTTCCGCATTCCAAGCAAGCTCAGGTCACACACGCCGGCTCTCTACACGGAGCTCATGCACTTCGCGCCGACGCTCCGCCTCCGCATTCCAAGCAAGCTCAAGTCACACACGTCAGCACAAGCAGGTTTCCAATCTAACGGCCACATCTGCCTTGTCCACGGATTTAAGCCTGTCTCGCCATAATAAGTCTAAAAGCACCATTTCCTGCTCCTCATCTGCACTTGGGTCTACCACGGCAGCCAGGAACCGTGACAATGTCCTGCACACATTGCTCAACTTTAGTAAGATGGTTTTTCTCATCAGGTTTTGTTGAGACGTATAGCTGTGTGTCGTCAGCATAACAATGAAAACTAATACCATGCTTACGGCTTATGTTGCCCAGAGGAAGCATGTAAAGGGAAAAAAGCAGTGGGCCTAAAACTGAACCCTGTGGAATGCCAAACTCCACTAGAGAACATGCAGAATAATCACCATTTAAGTCTACATACTGATAACGATCGGTCAAATAGGATCTGAGCCAGGAGAGGGCTGTACCCTTAATTCCTACTACATTTTCTAATCTGTGAAGAAGAATAGCATGATCAATGGTGCCAAAAGCTGCACTGAGGTCGAGTAATACAAGCATAGTTACACAACCCTGATCAGAGGCCAATAGGAGGTCATTTACTACTTTAACGAGTGCTGTTTCTGTGCTGTGATGAGGCCTAAATCCTGACTGATACAGTTCATGTATGCCATTTCTACGTAGATATGAGCATAGCTGCTCCACTACTATCTTTTCCAAAATCTTAGAGATAAAGGGGAGGTTTGATATTGTCTTGTAATTGGACAGCTGACAGGGTCGAGGTCAGATTTCTTGATTATTAGTTTGATAACTGCTAATTTAAAAGATTTTGGAACATAACCAATGCTGAGTGAGGAATTAATTATTCTCAACAGCGGTTCTGTTATTACTGGTACTATCTGCTTAAGAAAATGTGTCGGTATAGGATCTAATATACAGGTTGATGAATTTGCAGAAGAGATGAGTGAGTTAGTTCATTCTCTTCAAGGGGAGTAAAGTATTCTAGGTTTGAATCTGACATGGCTAGGTTAACATCTGTATCAATTACATTGTTCGGTTTCAAAGCCTCAATTTTATGCCTGATATTTACAATTTTATTATTAAAAAAGTTCATGAAGTCCTCACTATTGCATGATGTTGTTGTGGAGATTTCTGTAGTGGTCTTATTTCTGGTTAATTTGGCTACGGTATTAAATAAAAATCTAGGATTATTTTAATTTTCTTCTATAAGAGTGGAGAGAAGGCGGCACGGTGGTGTAGTGGTTAGCACCGTCGCCTTGCACCTCCAGGGTCTGGGTTCGATTCCCCGGCCAGGCTCGATTCCCGTCTCTGTGTGCATGGAGTTTGCATGTTCTCCCCGTGCTTGGTGGGTTTCCTCCGGGTACTCCGGTTTCCTCCCACAGTCCAAAGATATGCAGGTTAGGCTAATTGGCGTTCCCAAATTGACCGTAGTGTGTGAATGAGTGTGTGAATGTGCGTATGAGTGTGTGCCCTGCGATGGATTGGCACCCTGTCCAGGGTGTACCCCGCCTTGTGCCCGAAGTCTCCTGGGATAGGCTCCAGGTCCCCCGCGACCCTGAATAGAGGATAAAGCGGTACAGAAGATGAATGAATGAATGAAGAGTGGAGAGATATGTTGATCTAGCTACACTAAGAGCTTTCCTATAGTTCAGGATGCTCTCTTTCCATGCTATTTGAAATACTAACAATTTAGTTTGATGCCATTTACGCTCTAATTTCCGAGCGGTCTGTTTTAAAGTGCGCCTGTGATCGTTATACCAGGGAGCGAGTTTCTTATCTCTAATAATTTTTTTTTTAGCTGGAGCTACATTATCTAAGGTACAGTACAACGAAATGTCGACTCTAAATATTCAGTCGCCTGATCGAGTTCTGTGGGGTCAGACGGTGACCTAATCGAAGTTGGTAACTCTGCGAGATTACTGATAAAACTTTGTATGGTAGTTGATGTGAAAGTACGTTTAATACGGTAGCACGGTGCTGTGCATACATTATCACTGTGACACACTTGAATGGAGACAAGATAGTGATCTGAGATAATTTCAGATAGTGGAATTGTGAATATATTTCTTATACTTATAAAAATATTATTAAGTCTAAAGTGTGACCTGCTTTATGAGTGGGTCCTACTACACACTGATTTACGCCTACGGAGTCCAGTATGGATATAAATGCTGTTCTCAGAGGGTCTTCTGGATTCTCAAAATGAATGTTAAAATCTCCGGCAATTAACGCTTTGTCTACAGAAACGACCAGGTCTGAGATGAAATCCGCAAATTCACTAAGAAATTCAGAATACGGCCCTGGAGGTCTGTAAATTATAATTAGTGGAATCGACTGAGCTGACTTAATATACTTAAGTACACTTATGTTACTATAAAGAATTTCAAATGAGTTAAATTTGTGTCCGTGTTTTTGTACGATAGACAGATTATCATTATGAATAACTGCGACGCCTCCTCCTCTACCAGTTAACCGAGGCTGGTGTATGTAGCTGTACCCAGGAGGACTAGCTTCATTTAGAGCTACATACTCATCCTGTTTATCCCATGTTTCAGTTAAACAGAGTATATCAAATGCCTGATCTGTGATAATTTCATTAACAATAACCGCTTTTGATGCGAGAGATCTAATATTTAACAATCCTAGCTTCAGATCAGAGGTGCCGGCTGCGCATTCAGTATGATCGGAGTTTGTGGACTTTATGTTATTTAGATTATTAAAACAGACTTTCTGAGTCTTTCTACATTTTTGCTTAGATTTCAATTACATTTTATTTATATAGTGCTTTGGACAATTGTCATAGTCAGAAAGCAGTTGTGTATGATGCATACATATATTTCATTTATATGAACAGTATGGGAGTGAAAGCAGTGAAAGCCAAAAACATGACATTCAGACTTTCATTCATTTTGAGAAATTCTGTTCCTCGGGCACCGATGTTTGCCTGTAACAATGTTTTTTTTAAATCACTACACTGGATTTGTAGGTTGGAACCTTCACTATCACTGCATTGCTGCATTTGGAAGCCACGCTGCACTTAATAAATGCACAATGTTTAAAAAGAAAATTAAGCAGAAAGCTTTATATACAACTGACATGAGATACATACTGTACATTGTGTACAGGAATCTGTTGTGTCCACTTTGTCTTATGTCTGGTACGTCCCATTCTCCAACCAGGGATATAGGCTTATAGAACCTGTACATATATAAAGTCAAATGACACCATAAACAAATGTACTATGGTAAGGCGCTGTGGTTAACTACTGAGGTTAAACAGTGCGTAGTAGATGAGGAGACTGATTCTGCATTGTTAAGTGAACTTTTTCTTAATTCGTAATACCTCTTGCTCCTTAAAAAAATATTTCTCAATATGGACACAGTGGAGTTTCATTCAAACTGTTCATATTGTACAACATATAAATTAGCAGTCCTTGGAAAGCATCACGCCAACCAAGCCAAAAACAACAAACATAACCAGAACTGGTAGTAAACAGGTATAAATACCACATGGAGTTCCTCATGGCTCAGTTTTGGGCCCTTCACTATTTAGCGTAGCATATGGATGCTTTTTCTTATCAGAAGTAATTAATAACCATAATATCCATTTCCATCAGTCAGAGAGTTTTGCTGCTGAAAGTGAATAGAAATTATTTTCTGATCATTTAAAAAAAAAAAATTTTAATATATTTTTTTGATAATTCAATGTCTGTAGATGATTTCAGTTCAGACCACACACTATACTCACCTGCTAGTCTCACACTCTTGACACCTCTGAGAGAAACTCATAGATGATGTGTTTGATGTATTGGTTTTACTTTTGAGTAAAAGCCTGATTTAGAATCTAATGTCTTTCTGGCAGGACCAAGGAGAAGGAGCTGGAAGCTGGAGACCACTCTGCTGCTCATCACGACTGTTCTCTGTTTGCTCCTTGTGATGCTGGTAGGCTTAGAGAACAAGAAACTACTAAAGACACCTGGCAAACCAGGTGCCAAATTGGAACCTCAGGCATTACCAGAGCAGTCCAGGAATTTGTCCCACAAATGTCAGAGAAACATCTCTGCTTCTAACATCACTGGATTTTCCACTTTGCCTGAAAACATTAAAAACTTTCTGTTTTACCAACACTGTCGGCATTTCCCAATGCTACTCAACGTTCCTGCAAAGTGCGGCGGTCCTGGGAACTCCGCAGATGTTTTCCTGCTTCTGGTCATTAAAAGTTCTCCACCCAACTATGACCGACGGGAGGTTCTGAGAAAAACATGGGCTTCAGAAAGACTTCAGAGTGGCATGTGGATCCGCACTGTGTTTATATCAGGAACCACAGGAAACGGTTTGGAGAAGGAAAGGATCAATAAACTTCTGGAAGTGGAGAATCGTAAGTACCAGGATATCATTCAGTGGGACTTTCATGATTCCTTTTACAACCTCACGCTGAAGCAGGTCTTATTCCTGGAGTGGATGGAGAAGTTTTGCCGTCATGTGCCCTTCCTCTTCAATGGAGATGATGACATTTTTGCCAACACAGACAACATGGTGCAGTATCTAAAAGGGTTACATCATAACAATGGAAGCAAACACCTGTTCACCGGCTTCTTGATCCAATATATGGGGCCGATCAGGGATCCAGCCAGCAAATACTACATCCCAGTCCAGGTCCAGGAATCAAACCATTATCCTCCATACTGTGGT
Organism: Channallabes apus; assembly: GCA_030522415.1. Classification (NCBI taxonomy): domain Eukaryota; kingdom Metazoa; phylum Chordata; class Actinopteri; order Siluriformes; family Clariidae; genus Channallabes; species Channallabes apus. The sequence continues at coordinate 16,727,200 of CM060115.1, read as the reverse complement.
GGGGCAGGCTTCCTGTTATCACAATTTACTTCCAGAATCATCTATAACATGTCTCAATCCATCACCCTGCACCCCATCGATGATGTTTACATGGGATTATGTCTGGAAAAAGCTGGACTTAAACCTGTGTCTCATATGGGAATGAAGTCAGAGGGCCTGCACATTCCCTCAAAAAAGCTGGACATGTACAACCCATGCTACTACCGTGAGATTCTCCTGGTCCACAGGTTCCTCCCTCATGAGATATTTTTAATGTGGCATGAAATCCATCAGAATGATTTGGTTTGTGGAAGGCGAGGATTTAATGCCCAGCCTGAGGAATTAGTGCCATAATGATGCCCTGAGAGACGTTAAGAAGCAGGAAGGAGACATTTATTTTCAAAACTTAAGCACACCTATGTCATAAGTTTACTTTAGACACCAATGAAAAATGTTTCTATTTATCTATTGTTAAATGTATTTAATGGAACTTCCCAAGTGGTATAATACTAAAGTCTGTATTGTATCATACATTAATTCATTCAATTAATTCAATTTTATTTGTATAGCGCTTTTAACAATTGTCATTGACACAAAGCAGCTTTACACAATCAATTAACTAACGTGTTAAATCACTTTGCTGTGCTGTGATGAGAAACAGACTTAACGAATCAGAATTCAGCTAGCATGCTGCGCTCTGAGCGGAATGTAATTTAATTGGCGCCTTATTTTAACCAATTGCTTAAATCAACACCACACTACATACAGTACAATGCTGTTATAGGAATCAAATCCATGCTGACATCCTAGGATATGTTCTCATGCAAAGTTCAACGTGGACATGTTTATTACTCTCATACACATCTAATTTATCATTTGTTAAAGAATGACATGTACTCACTTAGTCACTCATCCTCACTTACTTATAATGTGTACAAGGTCCGGGGGGTGGGGGGTGGTCGTTGCTGGCGCCAAACTCAGGAGACTTTGATGAGGCGTGCCAATCCATTGCAGGGCACACTCACACAGAAGAGAATTGGGAACGTCAGTCAGGCTAATCAGCATGTCCTTGAGAGGAAACCATATTACCTGGAGGAAACCCACACAGACAGGGGAGAGAATCAAGGAAACAGTGCTAACTACTACGCCACTGTGCTGCTTATGATATATACTTTTTCATTTAAATTATATTTCCAGTTAACACCACAATCAAGCTAGTTTTCTGTTGTGTTGTAAGAAGACGGTACAGTGGTGTAGTGGTTAGCACGGTCACCTTGCACCTCCAGGCTCTTGGTTCGATTCTTGTCTCTGTGCTTGGTTGGTTTCCTCCAGGTACTCCAGTTTCCTCCCACAGTGCAAAGATCTACAGATTAGGCTAGTTGGTGTTCCCAACTTGCCTGTAGTGGGTGTACGTGTGTGCCCTGCGATGGATTGGCACCCTGCCCACATGGGGCATCTGATAAACGAGTGTCTATGTAGGCATGTAATTTTGAGGCTAATTGGATTTTTTTCAAATCATCCTTGGGACGCAGCACTGTGCACCCTGAACCCTCCCACTTTTGTTTTTTAGTGAATCAATATTGTTTTTAAATATTTGGGCTCACATGGTGCTTATTAACACTCAGTAGATTGTTAGTTCATGTATTGAAAAGTGATCGACCTGATCTTCTAATTAAGCAGCAGTCACGTGATCATTGCCGAGCTTACACTCGGTGCTTCTCCAGCACTTCTTATGGCTTGTTACAGCTGATTATTAAAAGTAAAAATTTTATTAAACATAGCTCTAATTTCTGCTGTCTATTTTTTATCATCCAACTTTTATCATACGAAGCGTTTAAGTGATCTCCCATCATGCTCACTCAGGATGTTTTTCCCACCACTTTCCTCTGTGAAGTTGGGGGTTCAGCACTATCCTTCCAGGGTTAAATGATGTCTTGGATATCCCTCAACCCAAGTTCAGTCATTTCAACTTAGTCTCCTTAGTTGTTGTCTTTGCTTGATGCAGAATAATAATGTTACCCTTTAAAGAGGGACCTTTTTGTTGGCGGGGCAGTGTGTAAAGAATACTGTAGATGGCAGAAATAAGGATGGACTGTATGTGGAATAAAGTGTGTAGGAATGGGTACCAAACTTCAGCATTTTTAGTGTATAGACCAAATTCTTTGAATCTTGAATCTTGATAGCTAAGGAGTGAATTAGCACCAACACTATAAAATATTGAAACACCAACACTATGAAACATCCTGGTATAGTCATGTGACAATCTGTGAATTTGTGCACCCATTACACCATTTACAATATGGTGGTGTACCTGGGTAGCTAGCACATGTGACAGAACTGGCAATCTTTTCAAAAGCTTGTTTGTTTTTGTTATTTACAGTAAGCTTCATCCTATTTAACAGTTGTAGTAATTTAACACCATCTCATTCTAATTTAACCTGTTTTACTTAACCTGACTGCATTTCTTAAACAAATTAAGAAATATTGCTGTGACATATGTCACCTAGGACTTTTAACTCAAAAATTCTCAGGGAAAATGCCATGTGATGTGACTGTTTGGTCTGCAATATATCTCACATAATGTTCCCTTAAAAGAGAAATTGGTCTGGGATAGAATGTGTTAAATTGGTTTACATTTAACGGTATATGTTATGTTAGGGTATGGTATGGTATTATACAGTATGTGTTATTTTAGGGTATGATATATGTTATATTGGTTCATGTTTTGTTATCATGTTATCATATGATATGTTTATCGTATGGTATGTTTTATCATGTTATGTTATTTTATGTTATGCCATGTTGTTATGGTACTTTATGATATGGTATGTTATGGTGTTATTTTAGGGTATGATGTTTGTTATATTGTTTTATGTCAGGTTATGGTATGTTTTATGTTATATTATTGTATGATATGTTCTATGTTTTATGTTATGATATATTATGTTATTTTTTATTTTTATATATCTCACATAATGTTCCCTTAAAAGAGAAATTGGTCTGGGATAGAATGTGTTAAATTGGTTTACATTTAACGGTATATGTTATGTTATGGTATGTTATGTTACAGTATGTTATGGTATGGTATGTTATGGTATGTTTTTTATGCTATGTTATGGTACTGTATGTACATAGCAAATTGCTTTTGAGTGTATAAATATTCCCAAGAACTGAAAAATAAAACTAAGAATATATAATGTATTGTGTAATGTAATTTTTTTTTGTTAAAAATGTATCTATATAAATAAAAAAATGTTGTGTTTGTACATCTGTCAGAACCATCAATGATCTCAGAAACAAGATTCAGAATTTTTTCTGTCTTTATGTGTGTCCAGCCAGATTTGTCACAGCTTTACACAGAACTGGCTGGACAGAATTTAATGAACCTTTTGTAGTATTTAGACCTTAAGTTAAGCATGCACCATGAATTTAATTAAAATGTTAAGTAGAAGTGAAGTTAGGAGCAGATTACTAACCGGACATTTTAATATTTCTACCACTGAAATAACAGCGCTGAAGTGGTATAAGTGAATTTTAACATGCTAGAGTCATTTTAAGACAAAACTTAATCTTTATCTGATATTCTTTTTCAAGACAGACAGACATGTACGTATAGTATCTAGCTATACTAATCATCAACAACAGGTGTGTCGAAGAACCAAATTAGCCAGATCGTAATTAGCACCATGATCTCATCTTAGATGTGTCAATTCATCTCGGATGTGTCAAGCAACGTACAAAGAATGGACCCCTGGTAGACAAGTTGTAAGAGCCATATTTCATTTTTATAATTTTGTTGTTGTGTTTATTTTAATTTTATTAGTTAAGCATTTAGTTATGATAATCGTAAGTTGTTCTGTGACGTCATTCTGTAGTTGCATGAATATTGTGTATGGTACAAATCAGTTAAGATACGGAAGTTGTGGAGAACACAAGCTTTTGACCGTAATTTACAAGATACAGCAAATAAGTTGTTGTAACCACAGTGGATTTATGCAAGAAAACTATAAGAACTGTTGAACTTTGATGTTGAAAATAAAACGAGACAAAATATTCAACGGGCGTCCGAGTCGTGAGTAACCAAGTGTAACAAGAAAGATACGCGTCAGAACTTGTGAATAACATGCCCCGTACACAATTATTAAGGAGAATCTGGACTAAAACAGGAAGAATTTTATTACACACTGTAAAATGTAATAAGTTGACTTTAATTTCCAAGTAGAGTATTAATGTTTAGTTGGCATAACGTAACACAATTTGTAGAGACAACTTATTAATCAAGTATACTTAAGTATTGTTGACTTAAAATCATTATTTGAGTTAACTTTCTATTAGTGTTCACATTACTAGGAAAAAGTGAGGAAACCGATTGCCTTAAAATTTCCAAGTAAAGTAGAGTATTAATGTTTAGTTGGCATAACTTAACACAATTTGTAGGGACAACTTGTTAATCAAGTATACTTAAATACTGTTGACTTAAAATCATTATTTGAGTTAACTTTCTATTAGTGTTCACATTACTAAGAAAATATTAGGAAACCGATTGCCTTAAAAAAAACAAGTAAATATTATTCCAATAACTTAAGTGCGTCAATTGTTTAATTACATTGTGGCATGGGCGGGGCGGTGGCTGACGACCATCATGCCTTGCGGGGGTTCTCTATGTGTCCACCCTGTTAGAGAAAGGTGTTTGGGTTAATGGCTTCAGCTGTGTTTGCTATCTCAGTGAAGGTGCTGCTCATGCCATACAATGCTGAGACCTAATAAAATACTCCTAGCCATTGCATTGTGCAGCAACCAAGCTCACTCATCTCCAAGGTCCCTTCTAGCAGTGAGAACGGAACTTGGAGAGACTAAGTAAGTTTAATTGAGAAGTTTATTCACCACACAGTGATTGTATAGCATGGGAACTACATCCAATTCAGCCTTAGCATGAACCGGGGCACATTCAACAGGTCACACACACACATATCTTAAAACACCCAACTTGGCCGAAGACACTAACCCAAACAACTGTCCCGAAAACGGTGAACGGACAGCAAACTCCCCCCGCAAGGCATGATGGTCGTCAGCCCCGCCCACGCTACAGTATAAAACACTGAAAATATATATCCACTGTCAGGAAAAATTGAAATCTAACCCAAATCATCACTATTCTTACACATTTTAACCTAACTTAAAACCGTAATGAAGCTTCAGATGTTAAAAACACTTTCAACATCAAAAAATTGGCGCCAATTCACCCGTTCACGAGCTGAGCACGCACAAATTCTACTACGCATGCGCTCTTGCTTCTTGCTTCTTCTTCCCCCTTTTTTTAACTTCTTCATTATTCTTGGGCTCGCTGCTGCCTCTCACTGGTACAATAACGTCATTGCTTTATTTGTTGCTACTTATGTGTTGCAAGTAAGCATCACTAAAACTATTAAGTGAATTGTTTTACTCACCCTGCAATTAAGTGTTACTCAACAAAACCTTGTAAGAAGTATAGTTAGAATTTTTTGAGTAAAGTTTACTATTTATATGCGAGTCAGCAAAGCAATTGGAATTTACAGTGCAGGAAATGGTGAGAGTTAAAGCAAGGAAAAGACTTTATGTCACTTAATGACTATTTTGTCAATAATTTACACACATTCATACAGCAGCAGTTTTGCCTGGAGTGACCCAAATAAAAATCTAATTTTAATATTGTTAATGTTAATATCGGCTGACGACGTTTTTTCCTGTGACTAAGATGAGACGATGACGAGACGTCACAGATATCAGTGAACAGTCACAGTGACCAAATCAGCACGTGGTATTGTGGACAAAAAAAGACAAGACTGAAATAATGAAAACAAATAAAACGGGCGGCACGGTGGTGTAGTGGTTAGCATTGTCGTCTTGCACCTCCAGGGTCCGGGTTCGATTCCCCGGCCAGGCTCGATTCCCATCTCTGTGTGCATGGAGTTTGCATGTTCTCCCCGTGCTTGGTGGGTTTCCTCCGGGTACTCTGGTTTCCTCCCACAGTCCAAAGACATGCAGATTAGGCTAATTGGCGTTACCAAATTTACCATAGTGTGTGTGTGTGTGTGTGTGTGTGCTCTGCGATGGATTGGCAGGGTGTACCTTGTACCCTGCCTCGTTCCCAGAGTCTCCTGGGATAGGCTCCAGGTCCCCGTGACCCTATATACATAAAGTGGTATAGAAGATGAATGAATGAAAATGTGTGTCTTAATTTTTGTCAACATTTAATGTACCTACCCCGCCTCGTGCCCTAAGCCTCCTGGGATAGGCTCAAGACCCGCGATGCTGAACACAGGATAAAGCGGTATAGACGATGAGTGAGTGAGTGAGTGAGTGAGTGAGTAATTTCCATCACAATCCTCTGTGATATGGTGTTCATTCACTACAGCACAAGCGGCGGGGTGTCCCGGGTCACGGCACGCGGTGTATCAGCAGTAGTTTGCGCGTGAACACAATCACTGGGAAAAATACCACAAACCTGAAGAGACGCATCAAGACATCCCATAATAATCACCCAGTTTTACAGCCTCTTGGTGGTGATGTTACCACGTGTGAATATAATTAAGTTGCGATGTATTTTATTTTGTAGTTAAACCATACCACTCTAGTCTGTAAATTCATGTAAAAAAAAAAAAAAGTTTCAAAACACTATTGTCCATACTGCTCCTATTGTATGGACATACGAGTAAAATTGAAAATAGCTGACCAAATTAACACTATTACACACGCGTTAATACATTTCCTATACTGTACTTCTACACCCTGACTCTCGGCTAGTGCCCCATTTACACCAGTTTCAGTACACAGTCACTCAGAGTTACATGTTGTGTTTTGTTTTAGCTTTAAACAGACAGTAACACTCCAGGTTCTACACTACAGTCTCTTTATTAATGAAATATTTTGTAACGTTTTACTTTGTTTCAGATGAACATGATGGTTCTAAAGTGGATTTACGGTAAGTTTTACACCTTATTATATGAAGCCTCTCACAAGCTGGTTTGCAACTTTATAATCATTACCTCTGGGACAAGAGGACACCGTCGGTGTGAAGCACAAATGGGAGAAATGTCTAAACACAACAATATGTCAGCACACAAATTTTTACATTATGGAAATTATCTAATATAATCCAATAATATAATCCAACATCTTTTTTCATGTCCAGCAGTTAATGTAAATGAGTGGATATGCCACCCTTACCAGAAATCGTTCTGAGATCTAGTTCAATCTAAAAGAACTTGAATCAGAATCAGATGGACCACTAAGGTTTTTGAGAAACCGCTTCTGCACAGCTCTCTTTAGGTTCCACCACAGAATTTCAGTTGGGTGGAGGTCTGCACGAGGCCATTCCAAAACCTTGATTCTTCTGATTTTTCAGTCATTCTGGTGGAGAGTTTCTGGTGCGCTTCAGATCATTGTACTGTTGAATGACCCAATTTCAACCGAGCTTTAGCTGTCTGACAGATGGCCTCAAATTTGCCTCCAGAATACTCTGGTATACAGAGAAGTTCATGGCCAACTAAAATGACTGCTAGGTGCCCAGGTCCTGGGGCTGCAAAAACAAGCCCAAATCATCACCCCTCCACCGCTGTGCTTGACAGTGGGTAAGCGGTACTTCTGCTGAGGTGCTGTTTGGTTTTATCCAAATATGGCACTGGGAATTAAGGCCATACAGCTGCACTTTGATGTTACAGTATGTGTATATATGGAATTGTTCCACAGGCCTTGTTGTTTGTTCAGATTCAGTTTTGCAAACTACAGTCATCCTCCCATGTTATTCTTAGATAGAAGAGGTTTCTCCTGGCAACACTTCAAAACAAACATTTAACATGCTCAGTGGGGCAGAAAAACACACAGAATTAAAAGAGAGGCATACTAACTTGTACAAATATATACAGGACACACACAGTATGGCCCAGAACTCTGGAGCCATAGGGGAATTCTTGTAAGTATAAATTAGAGAACGCTTTGTGTACAACTGACATGAGGTACACACACTGTGTCAGGAATCTGTTGTGTCCACTTATGCCTTATGTCTAGTACGTCCCATTCTCCAAACAGGGATATAGGCTTATCGAACATGTACACATGCAGTATAGTCAGATGACACCATGAAGAGATGCACTATGATAAGGCGTTTAAACAGTACGTGGTAGATGAGGAGGCTGATTCTGAATTGTTAACTGAACCTTAATTTGTAATACCTCTTGCTCCTTAAAAATATATTTTCTCACAGTGGAGTTTCATTCAAGCTGTTCATATAAATTAGCATCACACCATCCAAGGCAAAAACAACAAACATAACCAGAGACTAATTATACACAGATGCTAACTTACCTACAACAATAAAAAGTAAATAAGGTGGGAAAATTGATAAGTGTATTAAACAAGTATAAATACCACAGATGACTGTATATATACAGTTGGCCCAGAAGTTCTTGAAAGCATAAATTACAATAAATGCACAAATGGTTCCCTTTGACTTCACGGCACTTGTGTACAGGCTGAAGACAAGAGCGCTGAACATTAAGTAAAGTATCAGAACTGAGGATGTTCCATGCAGAGATTAGTCTACTGTTAAATATTATTAAATACTGTTACTAAAACTAATTGCATCTTACAATTTAAATTTTAAATCTGTCTGTGTTTACTTCTTACTTTACTTTGTTGTAATGTGATGGTTGTGAGAGTCGCAGTCTGTTACCCATAACCACACTGACGTAGAAATAGTTCAGTTTCAAAAATTAAAAAACACATTGCATTTCCAACCCACTAATGTCATGTCTCTGGTCTCTCACAGGAGATGATCATAACTGTTAAAATCATCAGTGAATTACTGGAGTTGACACTTTATTATAGAACTCTTTAATTTAATCTTGCTTTGTGAAAAGTTTTGAAAGTGTTTGAAAAGTGAATGTGTCATTTTCAACAGTTTTTAACGTAAAAACTCTTGGTGCATAGACAATAAATATATTTAAAAGATGTTTTCTATATACACTACCGTTCAAAAGTTTTAGATCACTTGCAAATTTCTTTGTTTTCGTTTAGTGATTTATTTTCTACATTCTACAACAATACTGGGGATTTCAAAACTATGAAATAACACATATGGAATTAGGTAATTAGGTAACAACAAGAAAAACAACAGTTAGTTGTTATTTTAAGACACAGAGGTCGGCCTTTCTGTAATAGTTCTTGCAAGAACAGTATTGTCAAGTGCATTTGCAAAATCCGTCACGCACCATAATGAAACTGTATCTCATGACGGCCGTCCCAGGAGGACGAGACCAAAACCTACCTCTGCTGCAGATGAGAAGTTCATTTAGCATTCCATCCATCCATTTTCTTCCGCTTATCTGAGGTCGGGTTGCGGGGGCAGCAGCTTCAGCAGGGATGCCCCAGACTTCGCTCTCCCTGGCCACTTCTTCCAGCTCTTCCGGGGGGATCCCAAGGTGTTCCCAGGCCAGCCGATAGACATAGTCCCTCCAGCATGTCCTGGGTCTTCCCCGGGGTCTCTTTCCGGTGGGGCGTGTCCGGAACACCTCACAAGGGAGGCGTCCAGGGGGCATCCTAAATAGGTGCCCAAGCCACCTCATCTGGCACCTCTCGATGCGGAGGAGCAGCGGCTCTACTCTGAGCCCCTCCCGGATGACTGAGCTTCTCACCCTATCTCTAAGGGAGAGCCCAGACACCCTGCGGAGGAAACTCATTTCGGCCGCTTGTATTCGCGATCCCGTTCTTTCGGTCACTACCCACAGCTCATGACCATAGGTGAGGGTAGGAACGTAGATCGACCTGTAAATTGAGAGCTTTGCCTTTTAGCTCAGCTCCTTCTTCACCACGATGGACCGATACAGAGCCCGAATCACTGCAGACGCTGCGCCGATCCGCCTGTCGATCTCCCGTTCCATTTTACCCTCACTCGTGAACAAGACCCCGAGATACTTAAACTCCTCCACTTGAGGCTGGATCTCACTCCCAACCCTGAGAGGGCACTCCACCCTTTTCCGGCTGAGGACCATGGCCTCAGATTTGGAGGTGCTGATTCTCATCCCAGCCGCTTCACACTCGGCTGCGATCCGATCCAGTGAGAGCTGTAGGTCACAGGGTGATGAGGCCAACAGTACAACGTCATCTGCAAAAAGCAGTGACCCAATCCTGAGCCCACCAAACTGTACCCCCTCAACGCCCTGGCTGCGCCTAGAAATTCTGTCCATAAAAATTATGAACAGGATCGGTGACAAAGGGCAGCCCTGTCGGAGTCCTACTCTCACCGGAAACAGGTCCGACTTACTACGGCAATGCGGACCAAGCTCCGACACCGGTTGTACAGGGACCGGACAGCCCTTAACAGGGAATCCGATATCCCATACTCCCGGAGTACCCCCCACAGGACTCCCCGAGGGACACGGTCGAGAAGGGTTTGCGTGTCCCAATGATCCTGGGAGCTATGTTGTCGGGGGCTTCATGCCCCTGGCAGGGTCACCCATGGCAATTTGGTCCTAGGTGAGGGAACAGACAAAGAGTGGTTCAAAAGACCTCTTATGATGAATAAAACCATTGGAAAACGTTTTCCCTCGCCCGGACGTGGGTCACCGGGGCCTCCCTCTGGAGCCAGGCATGGAGGTGGGGCCCGATGGCGAGCGCCTGGTGGTCGGGCCTGCACCCATGGGGCCCAGCCGGGCACAGCCCGAAGAGGCAATGTGGGTCCCCCTTCCCATGGGCTCACCACCTGTAGGAGGGGCCAAAGAGGTCGGGTGCAGTGTGGGCTGGGCGGTAGCCGAAGACAGGGGCCTTGGCGGTCTGATCCTCGGCTGCAGAAGCTGGCTCTAGTGACGTGGAATGTCACCTCTCTGGCGGGGAAGGAGCCTGAGCTAGAGCGTGAGGTTGAGAAGTTCCGGCTAGATACAGTTGGACTCACCTCGCCGCACAGCTTGGACTCTGGAACCAGTCTTCTTGAGAGGGGCTGGACTCTTTTCTACTCTGGAGTTGCCACCAGTGAGAAGCGAAGAGCAGGTGTGGGCATACTTATTGCACCCATACTTATTGCCTGTACATTGGGGTTCACCGCAGTGGACGAGAGGGTGGCCTCCCTCCACCTTCGGGTGGGGGGACGGATCCTTACTGTTGTTTGCGCTTATGCGCAAGTACCCGCCCTTTTTGGGGTCTCTGGAGAACGTCCCTCCTGGGGACTCCATCGTTCTGTTGGGGGACTTCAATGCTCACATGGGCAATGACAGTGAGACCTGGAAGGGCGTGATTGGGATGAACGGCCCCCCTGATCTGAACCAGAGCGGTGTTTTGTTATTGGACTTCTGTGCTCGTCACGGATTGTCCATAACGAACACCATGTTCAGGCATAAGGGTGTCCATATGTGCACCTGGCACCAGGACACCCTAGGCCGCAGTTCGATCATCGACTTTGTGGTCGTGTCGTCAGACTTGCGGCCACATGTCTTGGACACTCGGGTGAAGAGAGGGGCGGAGCTGTCAACTGATCACCAGCTGGTGGTGAGTTGGCTTCGTTGGCGGGGTAGGATGCCGGTCAGGCCTGGTAGACCCAAACGTCCCCTGTCAGGACGAGCTTCAACTCCCACCTCCGGCAAACTTCAACCACGTCCTGGTGGAGGTGGGGGACACTGAGGCCGAAACCTCTCCCGTTATGAGAGCATTGGAATGATGAAACTTATTTCATAACCGCTTTCATAACTTATCTATTTTTTCCTCCCATCATTTTTATACACTGTGTCAGCAACAATAATGACAACCATGTGAAACTGCCCTCCTTCTGTCCTGTACATGCTTTAAGTGCCGCAGAATGTTAGTTAAAGATGTGGCTCTTCTATGTCCTTTTACAGGCATGAGCAGGGCTGAAATGTTAAACATGTACACAACATATCAACACACAAATATGCGATGGTCAAATGTGATGTATGTAAACATAACCTGCACATTCCATATTATTATATACTTTTTACATTATACATTTCAATTTGTACACTTTAATTGATTGTAACTGTATATTTTTATGTTATACATTCTTTTTCTAGTGCAATTTGCCCCTTACTACATTCTTATTGTTTTTCATCTTTCCTTTTTTAAGGTCATGAACAGTCGTATAAGCATTTCACTGCATATCGTACTGCATATGGTTGTGTACATGAAAAAAATTATATGAATTTAGGTGTAAATCATTCCAAATTCATCACTTTATTCCATACCTCATCAAGTGTTATACATACCTGCCATAACATACTAAATTGCAAGTTCTGCACATCTTATTTAGCTTGTACTTTTAATTCTTACATTTTCTATTTTTAGAAAGTATTTTATATTTTTTAGAAAAAAAATTCTCACAGTGCAGTAAAATCCTTCTATCATTCTGTCTTTTCACTCTACCGTCCCATTATTAGGTCATAAACAGTTGTGTAAGCATTTCACTCCATATCATACTTTGTATGGTTGTGAATGTGATAAATAAAATATAAATTTAAATTCTAAATCATTAATGCATGTGTATATTTAACCTCTTTGTTCATCCTTTTACATCTTTATTAAAATATATATTCTAACCTAAAATATACTAGTCTACCGGCCTGTATTAAGTTAAAAATTAAATTATTACTTAAACAGTAAATACAATGAAATTAAAGGGCACCTACGGTGCTACATGGACTTTTTCAAGCTGTTTGGACTGCATTGTGTGTTAGGACAGTGTGTACACAACTACTCTACAGTGATAAAGAGCCGCCCATCGATTTTCTTTTAATTTAATAATATAAGATGCCCCTTCTGAAATCAGCCCGTTTTCAAAAGCCTGTCGGTGTGAAGTCACACCGACAGAGGCCGCTCCTACTACAGTTGATTGACACTGGTGTTTTAGCAAAGACCCGCCCCGAGTGAAAAAAAGAGCCGTCGGCCATTGTTTTTCTACACGGGAGCAAAATTGCACCTACATGAGTGTGGTGTGCTGTTTGTTGCAGCAGCCTTGCAGTATTGTGGTGGTCTAGTGGTTAGGATTCGGCGCTTTCACGTGGGAGACCCGGGTTCGATTCCTGCTTAAGGTACATGATTTTTTTGCACTACATATTTATAAAGTTTTTCTAAAGTTCGTTTAGTAACGAGGCGAGTGCGCTATGCTTCGATAAGCTTTTCTGACATAAGGAGAGACTCAGTCAAACACACACACACACACACACAATGCTTCGCGTGTATGTTGTCCTATTCCCGGCATCTATATGCCTCATTCACACACACACACAGACACACACACACACACACGTTGTCTGTCAGAAAGGTCTCTGTTTATTAACAGCAAAAGATCGGTATAAATATGTTTGACTAAACGCCTGTGCTATAGACATATGTTACTACAAATGAACCATTGTAAATGTCCTGGTGAGATCCCGAAAAAAAAACAATGCTTCGCTTGTATAAGGTCGCGGGTTGAATAGCCGGCATTTCCACAGTGGGAACCGTTAATCCTTCGTGGTCTAGTGGCTAGGATACCGCGCTCTAACGCGGTAGCCCCGGGTTCGATTCCCCCTCAAGGCACATGCTTTTTGCACTACATATTTATAAAGTTTTTCTAAAAGTTCGTTTAGTAACGAGGCGAGTGCGCTATGCTTCGGTAAGCTTTTCTGACTTAAGGAGAGACTCACACACACACACACACACACAATGCTTCGCGTGTATGATGTCCTATTCCCGGCATCTATATGACAGTCAGAGACACACACACACACACGTTGTCTGTCAGAAAGGTCTCTGTTTATTAACAGCAAAAGATTGGTATAATATGTTTGACTAAATGCCTGTGCTATAGACATATGTTACTACAAATTAACCATTGTAAATGTCCTGGTGAGATCCCGAAAAAAACAATGCTTCACGTGTATAAGGTCGCGGGTTGAATAGCCGGCATTTCCAAGCGGCAGCCATTAATCCTCCGTGGTCTAGTGGTTAGGATACGGCGCTCTCAGCGCAGCAACTCGAGTTCGATTCCCGGTCTGGGAAGTCAGAAAAGTTTTACAACCAGATTCACATGTAAAATTTTATATACATATATAACTATATATATATATAAAAATATGAGTGCATAATAAAAATCTTACGAAATATATATATATATATATATATATATATATATATTTATTTATAATAAAAATAATAATAATAATATTTATATATCCCCTATATTTTGTAAGATTTTTATTATGCCCTCATTTGTACATTGTATATTTGTACAACTATTTTACTAGTTACATTTATTTTCTTTAGTATTTCTTTTTATTGATATTTATTCCTTACGTATTTATTTTATTTTTAAGGTCACTGACTGTCGTATAAGCATTTCACTGCATATCATACTGTGTATGACTGTGTATGTGACAAATAAAATTAGAATTTGAATCAAAGGAGAGGAAGAGAGACAGAGAGAGAGAGAGAGGGAGAGAGAGACAGAGTATGGGAAGGTGAGCATGAATGAACAGATGCAAGAGGAGACAGGAAGATAGCAGCAGGGAAGATTTAACACGTTAATATCAGATCTATGAGGAAGAGAGCAAGAGAGTAGAAATAACTCCTTTATATATAAAATAATTCTAACATCATGTAAAATTATTTTTAACTGTTTTTAAAATATTTTTAACTGTTGTCAAAGCTATACCCCACTTGTATTGTGAAGACACGCCCCACAGAACTGGGGGGCGGGTTCAGTAGAGGTCATTAACATTTAAAGGAGCATGTACTGAAACAGGTTGCTGAGAACAGAGCTACTTTTTACCAGGTAAAAGTCATGTTTTTTTTACACAACAATTGAGAATTTTTAATTAAAGTATATTACAAACTTTTCATTAGGACCCTAAAGAATCATATTAACCTATGCAAAAATTGAGTCTGTATGGCTCCTTTAATGTTTAAACATCCTGCACACAAACCCACATTTGTGAAAAAAAAATAGAGGAAAAATGCATTAAGAGGAGAATAAATTCAGGGATTATAGTAACAATAAAAAACAAAACTACAAATAAGATCTGGCTTGCATTAAACGAGTTTTTTGATACAAAAAATACCAAAAATTTATTTAATGAGGAAATCATATGCATATTAACAACAATTCTAAAGAAATAAAACAACCAGCACTAGGCCAGGGTTACACAATCTGCAGACACCTATCGGTCAGTTAATAAATGCATAATACTAGACACAGATACTACATCAATAATACAAGCTTTAACATAAAAACATGAATCTAGTGTTTTAACAACCTGGGTTGTAATGAAATGCTCAGTGAGAGGAACAGACTGACAGGAAAATTACACTACAAATATTACTTTCACCAGTTATTTTAGTTAATAAACCCCCAAATTATACATACTGTATTCAAAATATAGTTGATGGAGGAAGCATGGGAAATAAGATTCAATTAGAAATACATATAGGGATGATTTCAAAATTTTGATCAATGCCCTGTGTGGAAAAATTTTATTGAATTATAATTGTAGTCAAGTGTAAGGTACCAAATACCCAGAAGGCCTCTGTCCAAGAGGCCTTGATCCAACTCGCTACAAAAACAGAAAAGGCCTCCTGCAAGGGATAGGTAACAGACAAGAAAACTAAAGAAAAAACAATAATATCAATAATATTTACTAACATTTTATTATTACGTAGTAATAATATCTACTCATAATATGTACATGGTTAATGATACTGTTTTAATGATAATTAAAGAAAAAAGTATGCAAGGTGTGACCCAAGAACAACCCGTACACACAGAGTGCAAGAAATTAAGGAACTTTATTGGAGGAAAAAATACAGAAAATGCAGGCATTGATGCCCTGTGATGGATTGGCACCCTGTCCAGGGTGTTACCCCGCCTAGTGCCCGAAGTCTCCTGGGATAGGCTCCAGGTCCCCCGCGACCCTGAACACAGGATTAAGCGGTATAGAAAATGAATGAATGAATGAATGAATGCAGGCATTGATAAAAATTATAAAAATAAACTTTCGGTTCTGCTTTAATTGGGACACAAAGTGAAAAAAGCCAGACTTCTGCTTTTAAGAAGCAGAAAAACAGCATAAATCATATTTGTTATAAAGAAAAAATCTAATTAATCAGTAATTTTCAGCAATATCATCCTCAGAGGTAGGCCCCTCAGAGTTCTAACCAGACGCAAATTGTGGCGGTTTGAGTAAGGGAAGGTGTAACCACCTGCTCCCAGAAGGAATCTCAGATGAGAGGATGAGGAGAGGAACGCTTCCTGCGAGCTAGAATTAAACAAAATTAGAGAGGATTTAGCAAACATGGGTTTAGTAAATCTGGGGAAAAAATGCACTCTGCACATATTAAAAGAAACATTACATTATTGATTTTAGTAGTATAGGACCTAAACTAACCATAGTATAGGAATAGTAGCAGGTAAATGAAAAATAAATATTAACAAACCTAATCAATGAACTGATTTAAGCTGATTTAATTAATCTTTAATCGAAATATCTATCCTATAATAATTAAGTAAATTAAACAAAAAGTATACTAATTGATATATAAGTTCAAAATCATTAAAATAATCATTTAGTTATATAAATAGGTTTAATATATAATCAAAATGAATAATCAGAATATATTAAAGTACTAATAGATAAATAATCACTATACAAGTAAATAAAGTAAATACATAATGGACAGTTAAAGACAAATTAGATAAAATTAACTATGGTAAGAATAACCAAAATATAACACTTACACATCTTGATGAGGAAGATTTTGAAAAATTGCAGCTTCCACAAAAACCCAAGTCACCAGCGGTGGTCAATGGTCTGGTCAAGAAAAAAAGGAATAAACCAAACTTTCTCCAAAAAAGGAGAACGTAAGACCGTCTAATGTCTTAGGCCTGCCCAGACATGAATAAATATGAGATGAGAAGGAAAATTATGCAATTGGGAGGTGCCACATCAATCTAACCTGAGCAGAATTAGCTCACATCTCATGAATATTAAAAAGGTTTCTTGACTTAAGAAGGAGCAAACAATGATGTAATTGTTAAGTGAAGGTATATAAACCATGTAAAATTAGGGAAGTGAGAGAGGAAAGGAGAGAAATCTTGCAGTTTTTATCTGTTCGTCTTTTGTCTGGCTAGTCCAGTGCCGTCCATTTACTTTTGCTTGCAATAAACTCTTTTGCTATTTCAGTACTTGAGTAGTTATTGACTTTTTGTTTGGAAGATTGGCATAGTGCACCACTAATTTGCCACGACACCTGTGCCCTAATCCAACAGGTGGTAAGTTAAATGTGGCACTGCCACAAGAGCCTGAGAATCATTCAGTATTTTTGGAAAAAGATTTTTGTACATTTATCCATAAAAGCAACATTTATAAAAGTTTACTACAAACATTTATCTGTTTACTATTTATGTGGTGGTGAGCCCTGCTGCTAAATCATCTCTATTCAGCAGTCTGCTGGTCAGTCTTGATCAGACACTCGATAATCAGATAAACATGCTAAAACTGGGCGATATTATTTTATAATATCATGCAATTATATTTCCATATAAATGTTAAGTGTAAATATTATACTCGTGGTGGCACGGTGGCTTAGTGGTTACCACTGTCGCCTCCAGGACCTGGGTTTGATTCCCGCCTCGGGGTCCGTGTGCTCGGAGTTTGCACGTTCTTCCCGTGTTTGGTGGGTTTCCTCCTTGTACTCTGCTTTCTTCCCATAGTCCAAAGACATGCAGATTAAGTCACCATTGGCCTCCATGTTCCCAAGTTGGATTACAGAGGTTCCTACATAGATGGATGGATGAACTATACTCAGTACCCCACCATACAATAAATGGCTTGTTGCCTTGACTGCAACTGTGTGTGTGTGTGTGTGTGTGTGTGTGACCTTCCAATCTGTCATGACACGTCAAGCCACAGCCCCACCATGATCACCTGAGAACTCCCGTTCCACTTTCCCAACCACCTCTTTCATCTGATCGCCTCATTCTCCACACACCTGTACTCCATCAGTGATCACCCATCATGCCTATATAAACCTCGCCATGACACCACCACATCGCCAGTTTATTGAGTGCCTTACCAGCCCAATTTACCAGCGTTATTTTCGTCTCAGCTTTTCATGATATCGACCTTGTTTTTGCCTCACCGACTACGTCTTTGTCTCTCGCCTCTTCGGATTCTGACTGCTGCCATTTCCCGTTGCCGACCACTTACCTGCTATCGACCACGAGCTTGGATCACGGACTGACCCTCTACTACCCGGCTTTGACCCTCGCCTGCTCAACGACCACGATTCCTCCGCGCTCCTCTTCGAGCTCATGCTGCTCGCCTCAACCAGCTCACGGGGCGCTCTCTCTCTTCCGGCGCTGCACGCTCGCGCCTCTCCGCAATACTGCTGTCACACACCGGCTCTCGCCTCAGACGCGCTGCTGCTGCAGCTGCTCAGCACTTCCGCATTCCTGCGAGGCAAACGTCACACACCGGCTCTCGCCTCGGCGCGCTCCTGCTGCTGCTCTGCACTTCCGCATTCTTGCAATACCTTCCCCGCTCACACCACAGCACGGAGCTTAACTCACACACAGCCTGTAAATCACTCAGCCTACCTAAATCTGCGTTTGGATCCACCACGCCCTCTACCGACTCTGACAGAATAAACTGGCCAAAAAGTAATGGATCCAGCAGAGCTTGCTCACCTGAGGGGGGCGTTAGAGAACCAAGGAGTCCTCTTAGGAACACATCAGCAGGAAATCACACATATCACTACAACACTTCAAACCATCACCGAAACCTTGCAGTCTCTCTCCACTCAGGTTCAGAATCTACCACCTCCTGCATCGACTCCTAGACATTCCCCCCCAGTGCTTTCCCCCGTCTATGAGCCACGCCTCCCCGCTCCGCCTACCTACGATGGGAATCCAGCCACATGTCGCTCTTTTCTGTCTCAATGTTCACTCGTTCTGGAATTGCAGACCATGTCATTTCCCACGGAACGCTCTAAGGTCGCCTACATCATCACCCTCCTCACTGGAAAGGCGAGAGAGTGGGGAACGGCACTATGGGATGCCCAAGTTCCATGCTGCTTTTCTTACAAAACCTTCACTGAGGAAATGAGGAAGGTTTTTGATCGTTCCTTCACTGGACATCAGGCAGCTAATCAGATACTTCAGTTACGCCAGGGATCACACTCTGTTTCGGATTACGCCATTGATTTCCGGACTCTGGCCCCCTCTTGTGACTGGGACGAGAAAGCACTTTTCGACTGCTTCCTCCATGGTCTTTCTGACTCAGTCAAAGACGAGCTAGCGGCTCGTGAACTCCCCTCGGATCTGCAGGGCCTCATTGACCTTGCAACACGCATCGACGCCCGCAAGCGTGTCCGACGATCGGAACGGCAGCCGTGTCTTGCACCATGCACCCCCATACCGACCCTAGTCACTCCAGAGGCACCCCCTGAACCCATGCAGATAGGCCACGCACGCATTTCACCAAGGGAGCGCCAGCGCCGCAGAGACGACGGCGCCTGCTTCTATTGCGGCCAAACCGGTCACGTCGTACGATTCTGCCCACTAAAAGGTCAGGCCCCCCCGTAATTCTGGGGATACAGGGGGGCCCAGCTTCTTGTTCTTCCCCGGACCAGCGATCTTGTTTCTCAGTGACCTTGACCCATGGTGACCGATCCTATGCCACTTATGCTCTTGTGGACTCCGGGGCTGACCAGAACCTGATTTCCTCCTCTACTGTCTCCGAGTTTCTAATTCCCCTCACACCACTGCGCCAACCTTTCACTGTTCAGGCCCTTGATGGTAGTAGACTAACTCCCATTACTCATCGCACCACCCCCGTTACCCTACAGTTTTCAGGTAACCACACTGAAACCATTACTTTTCTGACTATCCAAAACGCTCATGCACCCATTGTGCTGGGGCTACCGTGGCTAAGGCTTCATAACCCCCACATCGATTGGAATAAGAGAAGCATCCTTGATTGGAGTCCCACCTGCCTCTCCTCATGTCTTCGCTCAGCTCCCACAGGACGGACCCCACCTGCGTCAGAAGAGGAGATCCCTGACTTAACCAAGGTTCCCCCAGAATATCACGACCTACGACAGGTGTTCAGTAAATCACGTGCTATATCCTTACCACCTCACCGCCCCTATGACTGCGCGATTGACCTCCTCCCTGGCTCCTCCCCACCCAAGGGGCGACTCTACTCCCTCTCTCGCCCAGAGAGAGAGGCAATGGAACAGTACATCAATGAATCACTTGCGGCAGGGATTATCCGCCCATCATCTTCACCGGCGGGGGCGGGATTCTTCTTCGTTGAAAAGAAAGACAAGTCCCTCAGGCCTTGCATAGATTATAGAGGGCTTAATGAGATCACGATAAAGAACCGCTACCCCCTTCCACTGATGTCATCCGCCTTTGAACTCCTCCAGAATGCCCGCGTCTTCACCAAGCTGGATCTACGGAACGCCTATCACCTGGTCAGGATACGAGAAGGTGACGAGTGGAAGACTGCCTTTAACACCCCTACTGGCCATTACGAATATCTCGTAGTTCCATTTGGCTTAACCAATGCACCGGCCGTCTTCCAGGCTCTCATTAATGACGTCCTTAGGGATTTTCTCAACATATTCGTCTTCGCATATCTGGATGACATCCTAATATTTTCACGCTCTACCAGGGAACACAAATGTCACGTACGCCAGGTCTTGCAGCGCCTGTTGGAGAACAAGCTATACGTCAAAGCAGAGAAGTGTGAGTTCCACTGTACCTCCACCTCATTTTTGGGTTACTCCATCTCCCCTATGGGCATCCAAATGGACCCCACCAAGGTCAAGGCGGTCACCGACTGGCCATCACCGTCCTCAAGGCGTGAACTTCAACGGTTCCTGGGGTTCGCTAACTTCTATCGGCGCTTCATTCGAAGTTATAGCACGGTGGCGGCCCCACTTACTACACTCACTTCATCAAAGGTCTCGTTCCGATGGAACCCTCTGGCCGATAAGGCCTTCATGGAACTTAAGCGCCGCTTCACCACAGCCCCAGTTCTCAAGTTTCCAGACACTTCTCTCCAGTTTGTCGTGGAGGTAGACGCATCCGAGACGGGAGTAGGGGCCGTCCTGTCACAGAGATCTCCGGAGGATAACAAGCTCCACCCCTGCTCCTTTTTCTCCCGCCGTCTCACACCCCCAGAACGCAACTACGGCATTGGAGATCGTGAACTTTTGGCGGTCAAACTGGCACTCGAGGAGTGGAGACATTGGTTGGAGGGTGCAGAACACCCCTTCCTCGTCTGGACCGACCACCGGAACCTTGAATACCTAAAAACGGCAAAGAGACTGAACTCACGTCAGGCACGATGGTCACTGTTCTTCTCCCGCTTTCATTTTACGTTGTCTTACCGCCCGGGTTCCAAGAATATCAAGCCTGATGCCCTCTCCCGACAGTTTTCAACTCCTCATGACACGATGATACCGGAGACAATCCTTCCCCCTCATTGCCTCGTGGCAGCAACCCGACTTGAGGTGGAGCACCTCGTCCAGCAGTCCCTCAAACGAGAACCAGGCCCAAGCGCTGTCCCCCCCAACAAACTCTTCGTTCCCGCCTCCGTGCGTTCACAGGTGTTGGACTGGGCCCATAGTTCCAGGTTGGCGTGCCACCCTGGGGTGACACGCACCTTCTTCCTCCTACACCAACGCTTCTGGTGGCCCACGTTCAAACAGGACGTCAAGGACTTTGTAGCTTCTTGTGACATCTGTTCCAGGAACAAGAACTCGAACCGACCCCCTGAGGGTCTACTCAGACCCCTCCCCGTCCCTCACCGCCCCTGGTCCCACATCTCCGTCGATTTCGTCACCGGACTACCACCATCACAAGATAACACCTGTATCTTAACTGTTGTAGATCGCTTTTCCAAGGCAGCTCATTTCATTCCACTACCCAAACTTCCGACCACCAAAGAAACAGCTGAGCTCCTGGTCAACCATGTCTTTCGACTTCACGGACTCCCCATCGACATTGTTTCAGACAGGGGACCCCAGTTCTCTGCCCAGTTCTGGAAGGCCTTCTGCAACCTCGTCGGTGCCACCCCCAGTCTCTCATCTGGTTTTCACCCCCAAACTAACGGCCAAACAGAACGGATGAACCAGGAATTGGAGAAAGCCCTAAGGTGCATGGCCTCTCGGGACCCATCCTCCTGGAGCCGCTTCCTCCCCTGGGTGGAGTATGCCCACAACACGCTCCCTACTTCCTCCACAGGCATGTCTCCTTTCCACTGCTGTCTGGGTTATCAACCACCCCTTTTTCCGACCCAAGAAGAGGAGGTAGCTGTTCCATCAGCCCTAGCTTTTGTTCGTCGCTGCAAGAGGACTTGGCAACGGGCCCGCAATCAGCTGCTACGCACTGTAAGCACCTTCCAGCGTCAGGCTAACCGTCACAGGTCATCAGCTCCCCGGTATCGCATCGGTCAGAGGGTCATGCTATCCACACGCGACCTTCCCCTTAAAACCACGTCAAGAAAGCTCTCTCCAAGGTTCGTCGGCCCCTTCACGATCAACCGCGTCATCAACCCATGTTCTGTCCGACTCTCTCTACCCCTCTCCATGCGTCGAATTAACCCCACCTTCCATGTCTCCCAGATTCGCCGCCTGGTCCCTTGCCCACTATCTACACCACCTCAGCCTCCCCCACCCCCCCGATTAATAGAGGGGGGCGAAGCCTTTACGGTCCGCAGACTCCTCAAGTCTCGCCGCCGCGGACGTGGCCTCCAGTACTTAGTAGACTGGGAGGGCTACGGCCCCGAAGAAAGAAGTTGGGTATCTGCAAGATTCATCCTAGACCGTTCCCTAATCACCGACTTCCACAGACTACACCCTGAGGCACCCACAAGAACGCCTGGGGGCGTTCATAGGGGGGAGGGTACTGTCATGACACGTCAAGCCACAGCCCCACCATGATCACCTGAGAACTCCCGTTCCACTTTCCCAACCACCTCTTTCATCTGATCGCCTCATTCTCCACACACCTGTACTCCATCAGTGATCACCCATCATGCCTATATAAACCTCGCCATGACACCACCACATCGCCAGTTTATTGAGTGCCTTACCAGCCCAATTTACCAGCGTTATTTTCGTCTCAGCTTTTCATGATATCGACCTTGTTTTTGCCTCACCGACTACGTTTTTGTCTCTCGCCTCTTCGGATTCTGACTGCTGCCATTTCCCGTTGCCGACCACTTACCTGCTATCGACCACGAGCTTGGATCACGGACTGACCCTCTACTACCCGGCTTTGACCCTCGCCTGCTCAACGACCACGATTCCTCCGCGCTCCTCTTCGAGCTCATGCTGCTCGCCTCAACCAGCTCACGGGGCGCTCTCTCTCTTCCGGCGCTGCACGCTCGCGCCTCTCCGCAATACTGCTGTCACACACCGGCTCTCGCCTCAGACGCGCTGCTGCTGCAGCTGCTCAGCACTTCCGCATTCCTGCGAGGCAAACGTCACACACCGGCTCTCGCCTCGGCGCGCTCCTGCTGCTGCTCTGCACTTCCGCATTCTTGCAATACCTTCCCCGCTCACACCACAGCACGGAGCTTAACCCACACACAGCCTGTAAATCACTCTGCCTACCTAAATCTGCGTTTGGATCCACCACGCCCTCTACCGACTCTGACACAATCACTAACACAGAGTGAAATTATATATATATATATATACATCATTTTAAATTGAAAGTTTAGTTGCACTATAAAGACTGCTGTAATTCCGCTGCACTAATTAGAATAGTGTCTTTAAATCTTTCTTTATTGCAACTGTAAACAACTTCAACATTAAAGTATAACATTGGATGATATAATTATATAGGAAGACAAATAAATAAAAATAATAAAATAAAAGTGAAACAATTAAAATAAAAAGATAATAATACAGAGTAAATATATAAAATAAAAGGGTACAGATGTAGTAAATCACAGGGTACAGATGTAGTGTGTGTGTGTGTTCTGTGCTTCATACACCACCAGAACTCTAGAGTTAAATCACTCGACACTCTCTCAGGCCCAGTGTGTCGCACTTACACTTTTACATTTATTTATTTATTTATTTATTTATGTATTTATTTATTTATGCAGGAGGTTAAATATCCTGACATGCCAGTGTTATGCCCTAAAACGGCCCCCTGCCGCGGATTGCCCCCCATTACGCAATCGCTATCTTCAAAGAAAGGCGCCGCCCCTTTTCTTTCGAACGCATTAGCGAGTGTTTTTCTTTCCCTGCGCTCGGTTTTGTGAACACAGTTGCGTTCAGTAACACGATGGAACCAATTACCTTAACAGCAGCAACAACAACCATTATGATCACACTTTGTTGAATTTATATTGCTTAAATATTTCGCTGCTCTGTCCTCTTTGCATTACTACGTGTTTATTTACTTCCTTTTCGCATCGCACATATAATGCACTCTAAAATCGACACTATCAAACTTTGAAATTATATAACATCCAATCAAACGTCACGTTATTAAAAGTAACGAATTTGTCACGACACTTTTCTTATGCAGCACGGCTAAAAAGATAATAAAAAATTACACCAATACTGCCATGATGCTCCCCTGCCCCTAACCAACACTGGCTGGGAAGATGAACCCAGACTTTCCAAAACTTACTATTATTTCCACAGATGAAATTAAGCTCGGATGATGAGAACAGAAATTAACTCCCCTCTCTGCAATATCTAAGTAGAGTGTAACTGGAGCAGCCACAGAGTGCCCCCCTCCCCCCTGTCTAACTGATGAGGAAAAGGTCACAAACACCAAACCTGCTGCACTTACTGTTATAAGCCCTGTGTTTATGTGGCTCAATTTATATGCTGCTGGGACACAGTGTATAACATCTAGGAAGGGGGGCATTTCATGGTAAACAGCTGTGCCACAAATGCCCCCCCCCTGTCTAACTTTGTTTAGGAAAAGGTTAAATCCGCCAATATATATATATATATATATATATATATATATATATATATATATATATATATATGAGAGAGAGAGAGAGAGAGAGAGAGTATATATATTGTGGCGTGGGCGGGGCGGCGGCTGACAACCGTCATGCCTTGCGGGGGGTTTTCTCTGTCTACCATGAAAGAAAAGGGTGTTTGGGTTAGTGGCTTCGGCCAAGTTGGGTGCGCATGTGTGTGTGTGCTTGACCTGTGTATGTGTGCTTGTGCTGAGAGTAATAAACTACTCCCCAGCCAGTTGCATTGGGGAGCAAGTAAGCTCACTCGTTCTCCAAGATCCCTGCTAGCGTCGAAAAACGGTACATTGGTGTCAGAAGTGGGATGGAGGCTTTCGAGTTGGAGCGAACGGCGGAGGACCTGCGAAAGATTCAGGAGGGCCGCCGAGTTGCAGCACGACTCCGGAAGAAAAAGCATCTCCCGGACGGAACCAGTGCCAGCAAAGCGGCACGACGAAAGCGGAGCGGCGAGATGAGGATCCCGGCACTCGATCTCGGAGCGGAGCCCAACGTTGATGCTGCGCAAGTGTCGGAGCAAGCTACAGCTCCGTGCCGGCGATGTGCGCTGCAGCTGCGCCTTCCTTCCTACAACGGCGCCGTCGAGCCCTACGCGTTCTTCGCCCAAGTGGAGTTAGCCGCCGACTTCGCAGGCTGGTCTCTGGCAGAAACAGCCGTAAGCGTTGCACTCTCGCTGAAGGGCGCCGCGCTCCGGGCACTGGAAGACCTCCGGGCCGATGATCGGAAGGACTGGGCAAAGCTCCGCGAGTCGCTTCACCTCCGGTTCGGCGCCGGTGACCGTCAAGAAGCAGCGTGCGAGGAGCTGGCGGTTCGCGAGCGGCGCGCGTCTGAGCTACTAGGCGCGTTTGCCATGGACTTAAGAGGCCTGGCGCGCCGGGGCTATCCAGAGTGCGAGCTGAATAAACAAGAAGAGCTAGCGTATCGCGCTTTTTTTCGAGGGCTCCGACCGCCGCGGCTCCGTGAGCACATCAGGTTAGCAGCACCAGCTTCCCTCACCGAGGCGCTACGCGCAGCACAGCGCGCTGAACCCACAACTGCGGTGCATCACGGCGAAAGAACCGAGCGATCGCCCGCAGCTCGGGGGCTCTTGGTAGGTGAATCTAGCCGGGGACAGGGCTACCCGTCACGGCTAGACAGCGGAGAAGTCTCTGTGGTTTCGCGGCGATGCCGAGGCACCGTTCCTAGGACTGAGGGACAGCGTACCCCAGCAGCCGTCGGACGAGCGCCGGTGGTCGTGCCAGGTGAACCTCCGGGCAGCAAAGCGCGTCATCGGTACTGCAAGCGAGGTGAAGAGCGCGTGTGCCGAGTTACTCCCTCGCCGAGAGCATCGCCCGCAGTCATTTCACCTGCGCCGCCGCTGGACAGTGAACGGCACTACACGGCAAAGAAGGGCCCCACCCAGCGCTCGCGGGCACCGCTGCAGGACTTTCGGGTGGGGGCACCTGTGGAGCGTGTGGGCGTGGACACTCACAGCCAGGGGCGAGGCTTTGCTGCTGGTGAGCAGGTGTGGGTGTGTTCCAGAAGGAAGAGAGGGCGTTTACCCAAGCTCATGTCGCACTGGGTGGGCCCCTGTACGGTAATCGCTCAACTCGCCGAGTTCATTTACCGGGTGTGGTTGGCGGGGCGGGCGCGAGTGTTGCTCCACCGAGACCGTCTTGCGCCTTACCAGCCGCACGCCGGCGAGACATCGAAATCTGCGGAGGCCGGACCGCCTCCGGGACAATGTGCTTCTCCACAAAAGAACCACGCCGACCGCCTTCACGCCTGCAAGACCGAGAGTCATGGTGACCGGGGACGGTCACAGCTCGGGTGGGGGCAGTGTGGCGTGGGCGGGGCGGCGGCTGATGACCGTCATGCTTTGCAGGGGGTTTTCTCTGTCTACCATGAGAGAAAAGGGTGTTTGGGTTAGTGGCTTCGGCCAAGTTGGGTGCGCGTGTGTGTGTGTGCTTGACCTGTGTATGTGTGCTTGTGCTGAGAGTAATAAACTACTCCCCAGCCAGTTGCATTGGGGAGCAAGTAAGCTCACTCGTTCTCCAAGATCCCTGCTAGCGTTGAAAAACGCTACAATATATACTCGATTTATCACTGAGAAAATCAGGTAACCAATTAAGGGGCGAGGTAGATGACGTAGCCAAAGTGGAGCTTTTCTTATAGCTTACAAGTGGAACAAAAATAAAAAAGAGCTGCAATGGATCCCACACTTTATAAAAACATTGTGGCCTATAAAAGCCATAATAAATACCCTGAGGGCTTTTTAAAGTCAGAAAAAAGGGAGTTAAGACCTATAGCTTTGCGCTTTCTTCTTGAAGGTAAGTTCAACTTGCATCGTCGGTTCAGCATGGTGCAGCATGATTAATTAACATGGCGTTAGCTAGAAAGAAAAAAAAGATGTGCATTAGTTGGAATGGGTGGACAACCACCGACTTGAAATGGTGATGCATAATTATGGAATAAATAGTTGTAGTAACAATGAATGTCACATTCGCTTCCTGTTTAATTGGTTTTTATTTTCTACATATTTGTTTCTTACAGATGTCGCCATTAAAAACGCGCGTTTCGAGAAAAGGGATTCCGTGACTTGCCGCGGCTTTGCGCGGCTGTGTGCGGCAAGCTGTGAACATGCCCTTCATTACCTGTAGGGGGCAGTCGTGTTTCAGTCTGAAGTATTGTGTGTCTACTGAAGCCCGAAAATGTGTCCAAATTAAACTGCGCATGCGTGTTTTGAGACGCTGTGCCCGCGCTGTGAATCAGTCGGTTGTGGATCATCACGGAGGTACAACACGGCGTGGCTGCAGCTGGAGTTTGTCGTGTTCGAGGTAAGTTTAGCTTTCTGTTTTGGATGTGATTCTCGCTTTCATGACACTGCGGTAAAGCCAGCCGCGGTTCAGAAAAACACGGTCAAGCCAGCCGCGATTGATTTTAGTGTGCGCACATATTACAGTGATTACGGTAGTTTCAGGAACGACACAGAGAGAACGCGCTTTCAGAGCGCTTTTCATTTAGACGCCCAGGACTGAGAGATAATACAAAATGCTCGTCAATTTTTACTTGCTTATTTGTTTGCATTTCTGCTTTAATATCCGTGTTATTTATTGGTGACTTTGACGGTTGTCTGTTACAATATTTTTCTTAAATATTCACCATTCAAATAATTGTTTTATGTAGATAAGTTACAGCAGAATTTGTAGAAAACAGACAAAATGATGTATTTAGTCTTTCTAAATACCAGAATTGATTTTTATTTTGTTTTACTGTTCAAAAGTAGCAGGTATTCTTCAATGAATGTTTTCTATAATGAGGATTAACGTGTGCTTTGGAAGAGAGGGCAAATAAACAAATGTTCACAATGGGAAAAAAAAGTTAAATAAAATGCCTTTATTTCACTTCAGAGACCTATGAAAAAATAAATTCTAGTAAGTATAAAACGCCATGGTCAGTTTTTATCCCATATAATGTACACACATTATATGATTAAAAAAAAAAAAGTTGTTTGAGATATAAGATATGACTGAACTTTAGAGGGGTATAAAGACCCCATTTCTAATAAGTAGAAAAAAACAATGATCAGTTCTTATTCAGGACGCCCCATACTATATAGACACCACATATGAAACTATTTTACTGCAGCATTTTTCAGATATGGGGCATTATTACATTTTAAAGGGGTATAAAGACCCCATTTCTAATAAGTAGAAAAAACTCCCAATTAATGTTAATCTTAATCTCAGGACGTACAATTAGCAATATTTCAGTTTTTAATAGTGTGGAGATTCACAAAACACCGTTTTCGTGTAAAAACCTGAACCTACGGAGCCCCCAGGGGTCCTGTGGTAAATAAATAAATAAATAAAATAATAACGAACCGAGCGCGGACTAATACACCGAGATGTGTATTTCTTACCCCCACCCCGAGTGAAAACGGCGTGTTCAGACAAAGCCTCGCCAGTGAGATGCCATTTCTGAACAAACTAAGTCGTGTGTGTTAAAGCATTAAATGGTAAAATAAGCAATAAACGTTTTTTTCTGAATCCGAATTTTAAAGTTACAAGTTAAATTTCAACTGTAAAGAACCTGTACATATGTTCATACAGTATTGACAGCAGCTCTAATTTGTCTAAATCGCATTGCAGACAAGAAAAAGAAGTCGAGTCATCCTGTGACCCTGCATGCTTCCACACATGATTCTTGCTTCTCACTTTTTCCTTAATCTCCGGTTCGGTTCTGGTTTCGGTCTGTTCTCATGAGTTGTGAAGCGAGAGGAACAAAGTATAAATATTGTTCATTTGCTAAATTAAGTATCATGAATTTTAATTGAATATCTATCTCTATTTTTTTCACAGCAGTTTGTGACTGAAAGTGTGTCTGCATCTGACTTCAGGAGTTTCCTGACCAACCGGATCTAACGGTCATATTTAAAAATCATAAAGTACAAAACGTTTCTGTTAGTGTTTAATTTTGTTTCTATGATTAATACTTATTTGTGGTGTTTTATGTTTTGTACATCTTTTCAAATTGAGACCTCATTTGTAAGTTACTGTTTTCTCGTTTTTCCATAAATTAATCAAATGTTTGCTTGTTATTAAATGTATTTTTTATTAAAAAAATAAACGAATCTGTTTTATTAGCTGAGAGTGTGGTTTATTTATTTATTTATTGGTCATTGTAACATGCATTAGGGAGCATTATCTCTGCGAAGTGTGTCTGCTATCTGGGAATTAATTACCTTTACTTGGCTATTTTAAATAAATCTAATTTGTGCATTAAATATAATTATGTAACTTACTTGATTTCTTTGATTGTTTCTTTGATTATGTGTAAAGAAAATACAATTTATATATTCGTGTTTAATTACAAAAAAAACATTTTAATGGTTAGTGATTGTTGCAGACATTCACATTATTTTTTGGGGAAGAGCTTGGCTTGTACAGGCTACTCATCAGCAGTCGGCGCCCCGCTGTAACCAGAAGATCAAAGGAGCAGTTATCGACTGACACGTAGCCTTCTGAGTTTGGAGACCCACAGAACCCCAATGTATTATAATGCCTCTTCTCACCTTTCATTCATGATTTCGCTGATGGGGGAATTCGTACAATTTGGGGTTTTTAAAAACAATTAACAAGGCCGAGTAGACGTCTCTGCCTAAAATGTTTTTCGCCAGCAAAACACCTCTCTCTCTCTCTCTCTCTCTCTCTCTATATATATATATATATATATATATATATATATATATTCACAATCACATTCCAGCTCTTATTCCCAGCCGTGGTCAAATAATGGATGAAATAATTATTCAATGCTGGACACAAACAGCAAAAAATATGAAAAGCCCTAAGCACTTTATTGCTTTTCATCATGTTTTTTGCTGTTTGTGTCCAGTATATATATATAGTTAATTCATGTCTATGATCTAAAAAAATATAAAAACATATGTTCCCTTTTCGAGGCTTCACTCAATGCTGCGTTAGAACGCTTATGGGAACTATCTTGTCGCATTGCCGGCCATGAAGCATGTGTGGAAAAACGCCATTATCTGGCTACATATAACCTCGGTCAGGTGACGTCATCTGATTAGATCAGGTGGAGGTTATAAATACCGGAAAGCCGGCAACAAAACCTCAGATCATTTGTCTTCATGCCGACTTGTGATCGCGTGTGTGCAGCAAGCATTTAAAAAAAAAAGGGATATATAAGAAACCATTCTTAACAGAGAAAAAAAAAAAAAAAACTCACCAGATATAATGGCCGAGTTCAGTGTATCATGCCCGTGCGGTAACCGTCTTTCTCAAGACGATAGCCATAATCTCTGTTTTGAGTGTTTGGGTGAAAGCCACGCTCTCCTTGGACTTGAAGGAGAGTGTGAGCACTGTGATAATCTCCAGATGAAAGTGCTACGAGCGCGTCTCGCGTTCTTTAGGGAGCCACGAGCCGCTCTGCACTCCTGGGGCTCACAGGTTGATTTGGCCGAGGCACGAGAGACGGAGCCCCTTCTCTCTCTCGTCTCCTCCCCCGATCTCTCTCTCTCTCCCCCCCCCCCACTTCGCGAGCGCACTTCGGTGCTTCTCGGGAGTGTTTGAGGGAGACTCACTCTCTTGCTTCAGTTGAAATGGATGTAGCTACCTCAGAACGATCCTCTAGGGATGATAGAGAGTATGAGGAATTAATTGAGGTTATAACACGCGCAGTTGAACGTTTACATATTGACTGGCCACAAGAGCAAGCTCATACAAAACGTTCCAAACTGGATGACAGATTTCTATCGGGTGGCCAGGAGATGGCGTCACAACGCCGTTCTCTCCCCTTTTTTGATGATCTCCACAACGAGTTATCTCGTTCATGGAGACGTCCCTTTTCTTCCCGTATTTTTGTACCTTCAACTTCATTTTATTCGAATATTGTTGATGCAAAAGCACAGGGTTATGTGATGATGCCCCAGATTGAGGAGACGCTCGCGGGCTATCTCGCTCCTGGAACATCATCTTCATTAAAAAAGCCAACCCTTCCCTCCAAGGCATGTAGAACTTCTTCTACCCTGTTAGGGAAGGCGTTCCAAGCAGCTGGTCAGGCCGGCGCTTCCTTGCACACCATGGCGGTTTTGCAGGCGTATCAGGCCGACCTGCTGAATGATCTGAGCACGAGCGGCAATATGAATCAGGAAGCGTTAATAGAATTACGCCGGGCTACTGATCTGTCCCTGCGTGCGACGAAACAGACAGCCCGTGCTATTGGCCGTTCTATGGCATCCCTGGTGTCTGCAGAGAGACACCTCTGGCTAAATCTAACTGGCATTAAGGACAAAGATCGGGCATTCCTTCTCGATGCTCCCATCTCACCCTCAGGCCTATTTGGCGAAGCTGTAAATACTGTCGCTACCAGATTTAGAGAGGCCAGTCTCTATGAACAAGCTTTTGGGAAATTTATCCCACGCCGTGCCCAGGTGTCGAGGCCATCGGCCACCCAACCTCGACCCGATCTCAGTCTCGCTAGACGAGAGGCGCAGAAGGAAAGCGTCAGTAGCCGCGCATCCCCCCGTAAGGACTGGGGTACGGCTCGGCGCCCCCCTCAGGCCGCCCCCAAAAAAATAGACCGCTCTGTCTTCTTCGCGAAGAAGCGTCCCTGATAGCAGAGCTCAGGACCGTGGGGGTGACCCCCCCCTGGGGACGGGCACATAGGAGCATGCCCCCCTGGGCACCCCCAGGAGATCGATGTTCAGTTTCCGCCGCCTTTGGTGTTTCGGACAACACCGGTCTCCGACACGTTAGTCCTTCGGTCGCATCCTGCTATATTCCAGGACACCGAACCACTAACACCCCCCAGCCCAGTAGAAGTACTTGCACCCCTTTCGGAGAAGCTGGCAGCGTGGAAGCTACTGCCAGGCATATCCCCCTGGGTTTTAAAGACTGTAGAGAAAGGATACAGGATCCAGTTTGCATATCGCCCTCCGCGTTTCAACGGCGTGGTCTCCACTTCCGTGATACCGGAAAGGGCGCGTTTTCTGAGTTCCGAACTCCAGAAATTACTGCAGAAGGGAGCCATAGAACAGGTTCCTCCTCCAGACATGGAGTCAGGTTACTACAGTCGGTACTTCCTGGTCCCCAAAAAGGACGGGGGTCTGCGTCCAATTCTGGATCTTCGCGGTTTGAACCGCTATCTCAAAAAATGCAACTTCAAAATGTTGACCATAAAGACTATTGTTTCACAAATCCAACCACAGGATTGGTTTGTGACAGTAGATTTAAAGGACGCATATTTCCACATAGAAATTTTGCCACAGCACAGGAAGTTCCTGAGGTTCGCTTTTGGGGGAAAAGCCTACCAATTTCGGGTTCTTCCATTCGGTCTAGCCTTATCACCCCGCACATATACAAAATGCATGGATGCAGTTCTGGCTCCTTTGAGACTCCAGGGCATCCGCATTCTGAATTACATAGACGACTGGCTAATACTGGCCCAGTCTCAGCAGCTAGCACTTCGACACCGAGATGTCGTCCTAGCTCACCTTCACTTGCTGGGATTGAGACTCAACGCCACGAAAAGCGTTCTCTTTCTAGCACAAGTGACAACCTACTTGGGCGTCAGGTGGAATTCGATCGCTATGCAGGCACATCTGTCTCCTGCTCGCGTCGAATCCATAAACAACGCTCTGAAGGAAATCAGACTAGACCAAGAAGTGACTGTACATCACTTACAAAAATGTTTAGGCCTCATGGCAGCTGCGTCCATGGTGATACCCTTGGGTCTCCTGCACATGAGAGCGTTTCAGCTGTGGTTAAGAGCCAGGGGAGTTCACACGAGAACAAATCCCCGAAGGCGGATAAGGGTTACGCGCAAAGGACTTCGTACCCTTTCTATGTGGTTCAGACCCCGGTTTCTCGCCTTGGGTCCCACTCTAGGTCCGTCTTGTCGTCGCAAAATGCTAACGACAGACGCTTCCCTTACCGGCTGGGGCGCGGTCTTGGATGGCCGTCTGGAGAGGCCACCTTTTCGCATGGCACATCAATTGCCTCGAAATGATGGCTCTATTTTTAGCTCTACAGCATTTCCTCCAGCAGCTGAGAGGCTACCATGTCCTAGTGCGGGTGGACAGCACATCAGTAGTCTCCTACATAAATCGCCAGGGCGGCCTGCGCTCACGACGCTTGAACCAGCTAGCACATCAGGTTCTGCTCTGGGCTCAGGACAAGTTCCTGTCCCTCAGGGCGATTCACATTCCAGGGTACAGGAATGTGGGAGCAGACTTTCTGTCCAGACGAGCTGTGAATCACGGGGAATGGAAACTCCACCCCGAAGTAGTCACTCAAATCTGGGAGAGATTCTCTACAGCGGAGGTGGACCTCTTTGCCTCACAGGAGACTGCACAATGTCCCCTCTACTACTCTCTGACTCATCCAGCTCCCCTGGGTCTGGACGCGATGGCCCATACGTGGCCCAATTTACGCCTCTATGCGTACCCTCCGATAGCTCTGCTCCCGGGAGTCCTGGCGAGGGTCCGTCAACACGGTTTGCGCCTCTTATTGATAGCGCCCCATTGGCCGGCCCGAGTATGGTTCTCAGAAATAATATCACTCCTCGACGGCTCACCTTGGATGATTCCAGTGAGGAGGGATCTTCTATCTCAGGCGCAGGGGACAATACTTCATCCCCGGCCCGAGCTTTGGAACCTTCACGCTTGGCCCCTGAACGGGACCAATTGAGTCAAGCCGGCCTTTCAGCCGGCGTAATTGACACCATCCTAAGTGCTAGGGCTCCCTCCACTAGAAGGATTTATGCCTTCAAATGGAAGGTATTCGAGAGCTGGTGCATGGCTAAGCAGGTGGACCCAGTCCACTGCCGAATTGTTTCAGTGCTGGAATTCCTGCAAGAGAAATTGTCCTCGGGCTTGTGCCCTAGTACCCTCAGAACGTACGTGGCCGCTATTTCAGCCTGCCACGTCCTGTCTGAAGGGGCTACTGTAGGAAATCACCCTTTAGTTGCCCGTTTCATTCGTGGAGCTAAACGGTTGAGGCCACCCACTAGAGTCACGGCTCCCTCTTGGGATTTATCTATCGTGCTCGAAGGTTTGATCGAGACTCCTTTTGAACCGCTAGAGTCAGCGCCCGACAGGCTTCTGACTCTCAAGATGGTTCTTCTTATGGCCATCACCTCTCTAAAGAGGATCGGAGACCTGCGTGCATTGTCAGTCTCCCCATCCTGCCTGGACTTTGCCCCTGGGCTAGTCAAGGCCATTCTGCATCCTCACCCAAACTATCTACCGAAAGTTCCTTTCTCTACCATGCACCCTGTCATCCTGGAAGCCTTCTGTCCTCCGCCCTTTGCGGATTCGGAGCAGGAGAAACTTCACCTACTGTGCCCAGTACGTGCTCTTCAGGCTTATGTCCACCGCACCAGCCAGTGGCGTAAGTCAGAGCAACTCTTTATATGTTTTGGAGGCCGCAACCGGGGGGCGGCCGCCACCACACATACTCTGTCACACTGGGTGAGAGATGCTATTGCCCTCTCCTATGAGGCGCGTGGACACACTTCGCCCCTAGGAGTCAGGGCTCATTCAACCAGAGGGGTCGCCTCATCTATTGCTCTTGCAAGAGGTACTCCCCTGCAACAAGTGTGTGACGCAGCGGGTTGGTCCTCTCCGCACACATTTATAAGATTTTATAGTCTGGATGTCCATGCCACCCCAGGCTCACGAGTCCTCGGTTCAGCTTCCTGGACATGAATCTGAGACCTTCTCGGCCTTGTGCGCACACGCTACACAACCTTGGGGTCCAGACACCTGTAGTGCGGCGGCGTTGGTATTCTCGTTCCCTTAAGCGTTCTAACGCAGCATTGAGTGAAGCCTCGAAAAGGGAACGTCTCGGGTTACTTTGCAGTAACCCTGTTCCCTGAGAGGCGGGAACGAGATGCTGCGTCCGAACGCCGCACTACCATGTGACCGGACGTCCATTCAGACAAATAATCTGAGGTTTTGTTGCCGGCTTTCCGGTATTTATAACCTCCACCTGATCTAATCAGATGACGTCACCTGACCGAGGTTATATGTAGCCAGATAATGGCGTTTTTCCACACATGCTTCATGGCCGGCAATGCGACAAGATAGTTCCCATAAGCGTTCTAACGCAGCATCTCGTTCCCGCCTCTCAGGGAACAGGGTTACTGCAAAGTAACCCGAGACGATCTTTTTGAGTTATGAGTTGTTTTTTATTATTCATAAGACAACCTTTCAGTTTTGTAAATATTCTAGTTATAGTGTGTTAAGTCTTTCTTAAACGGTTTTGAGAATTAGACCATCCAGCTAAGATCAATATTATTAATATTAAGCATTTTATTTCTATTTATTCTATGCTTTGCTGGAGAAATACATTTTAGGCAGAGACGTCTCGGTCTTGTTAAATAGTTTTAAACCCCTGAATTGTGCCAATTCCCCCATCCGAAACCGGTTTGATAACTTCTCACCTATCAAAGGTGAGAAGAAGGACTGAGCTGTAACTGAGCGCGCTTTCACGTTTTACTGTAAAGACACACACACACACATACAGGCACGTGCAGAGGGGGGGGAGGCACCCGCCCCTTGCCTCCAGGATGCCTCAAGTATGGGCGTAAATTTCATTTAACAGTAGGGGGGACAAGAAATATAAAATTTCTCATGAGCAATTTTTGAAGGGGACACATATAATACAGTCAAATTGTACTTATAAAGATATGTCCCCACAGTGAAAAACTTTGCTTCTATCATTATTATTGTAGCACGGAGACTGCACCATTATGGTTATTTTCAAAGTTTTTCTCAGGTTCAATGACAAAGCAGATTTTTCTTCAAAACTATTTACTGCATTGTTTATGTTGTTTACAGTCAAGCCATCAACATACAATAAAATGTAAACATGAGATCTAAACTAAAAACTGTGCTCCCTGTGCTGGTGCTGGCAATATCATCTCTTTGTTCTGCTGTCTCCGGCTCCCTCCCTGGTCCTGAATCTGCCCCTTCCTCTACTCTCACTGTCTCAGAACAGACTGACTCCTGAAGCAGAAAAAAAATGCAGGAAAAGATGTTTTCCATACTCATAATAACTTGTTTACATTACACTTGCTAAATTGAAAGATCATACTGTAAATTGGTGAGCCTATTACTTTCTACTAAACAGCCACAACTCAAAAAACATTAAAGAAATTGTTCACCCCCCCAAAATTGTAAAAAATCTGTCATTATCCCTTCAATAAAAGCACCACACTTACCCAACACTGTACATCTGATTGACCCTTGTCTACCTGTCCCTCAATAATTTCTGTCTCCTTTGCCTGTGATTGATATTGTGACATTAGTATTTTCATAAGCACCCATTCTTAAAGCCAAATTTCCTTAATATGTGAACTTGTACTTACTTGGCGTTTAAGTAACTGAAAAATTATCTTATGTCCATTCATCTAGGACACTGCAAGGCAAGTTTATTTATACTGTAGCACATTTCATACACAATGGTCATTCAAATTGCTTTACATAAAGAAAGTAAAACTATCAAAAAATAATCACAACAATAAAAACAAGGAATAAAAAAAGGTTCAAAATTGTATTTAAAATTAATTAAGACACTTAGAACAGAATGGATATTGATTATACAAAAATATACAATTCGGACTAGGCTCAGTGCTCATTTAGTAAATGTACAGATAAACAATATGCTAATTGTGGCCGTTAATGTTAAGTTAACATTATGCCAAGTCTTCACAAATAAAACACTGCATGGGAAACGGTGTTTGTCGTGTTAGTTGCAGTGCACATTTTTCAGCGGATTTTTCAGTTCAGTTTATCAACTTGTAATATACAGTATCTCACAAAAGTGAGTACACCCCTCACATTTTTGTAAATATTTTATTATATCTTTTCAAGGGACAATGGTAAAGATATGAAACTCTGATAGAATGTAAAGTAATCAGTGTACAGCTTGTATAATGGTGTAAAGTTGTCCCCTCAAAATAACTCAACATGTCCCCATGTCCCCTCAAAATAACTCAACACACAGCCATTAATGTCTGAACTGCTGGCGACAAAAGTGAGTACACCCCTAAATGAAAATGCCCAAATTGTGCCCAATTAGCCCTTTACCTTCCCGTTGTCATGTCACTCGTTAGTGTTACAAGGTCTCAGGTGTCCTTGGGGATCAGGTGTGTTAAATTTGGTGTTATCACTCTCACACTCTCATACTGGTCACTAGACGTTTAACACGGCACCTCATGGCAAAGAATTCTCTGAGGATGTGAAAGAAAGAATTATTGCTCTACACAAAGATGGCCTAGGCTATGAGAAGATTGCTAACACCCTGAAACTGACCTGCAACACGGTGGCTAAGACCACACAGCGGTTTAAAAGGACAGGTTCCACTCAGAACAGGCCCTGCCATGGTAGACCAAAGAAGAAGAAGAGTGCACATGCTCAGCGTCATGTCCAGATGTTGGCTTTTGAAAATAGACGTGTGAGTGCTGCCCGCATTGCTGCATAGGTTGAAGGGATGGGGAGCCAGCCTGTCAGTGCTCAAACCATATGCCGCACACTGCATCAAATTGGTCTGTATGGCTGTCGTCCCAGAAGAAAGCCTCTTCTAAAGATGGTGCACAAGAAAGCCCGCAAACAGTTTGCTGAAGACAAGCAGACTAAGGACATGGCATACTTGAACCACATCCTGTGGTCTGATGAGACCAAGATAAACTTATTTGGCTCAGATGGTGTCAAGCGTGTGCGGCGGCGACCAGGTGAAGAGTACAAAGACAGATGTGTCTTGCCTACAGTCAAGCAAGGTGGTGGGAGTGTCATGGTTTGGGGCTGCATGAGTGCTGCCGGCACTGTGGAACTACAGTTCATTGAGGGAACCATGAATGCCAACATGTACTGTGCCATACTGAAGAAGAACATGATCCCCTGCCTTCGGAAACTGGGCCGTAGAGCAGTATTCCAACATGATAATGACCCCAAACATACTTCCAAGACAACCACTGACTTGCAGAAGAACCTGAGGGTAAAGGTGCTGGACTGGCCAAGCATGTCTCCAGACCTAAACCCTATTGAGCATCTGTGGGGCATCCTCAAACGGAAGGTGGAGAAGCACAAGGTGCCTAACATCCACCAGCTTCGTGACGTGATCAAGGAGGAGTGGAAGAGGATTCCCATGACAACCTGTGAAGCTCTAGTGAACTCCATGCCCAAGAGAGTTAAGACAGTGCTGGAAAATAATGGTGGCCACACAAAATACTGACACTGGGCACAGTTTGAACATTTTCATTTAGGGGTGTACTCACTTTTGTTGCCAGCAGTTCAGACTTTAATGGCTGTGTGTTGAGTTATTTTGAGGGAACATCAACTTTACACCATTATACAAGCTGTACACTGATTACTTTACATTCTATCAGAGTTTCATATCTTTAGCGTTGTCCCTTGAAAAGAAATAATAAAATATTTACAAAAATGTGAGGGGTGTACTCACTTTTGTGAGATACTGTATACATTTTAGGAATATATTAACATGTGGAGACATCATTATATGTTGAATGGAACTTGTAAGCCTTTGAATGGTGTTAAAAATACTTGCAAAACAAGTATTGCAGCCATACATTGGAGGGAACTTCTGAGGTGGCCAGTGATTGATGGCACGGTCGGTCGGAGGGGGTTATGATCACACCTATAGATCTTTTGTTCTAGGCTATCGGTCAAATATCTCTCCACTTGGAAGCAAAAACATGCAAGGGATTTCAGCATCTCGACGCACATACTAATCTGTTTATAAAGTAGACACTGTTTGTTTTTTCATTTTGTAATCTTTCCCGTGTTTACTGTGTACTGTACTGTATGTATATTCATTTTTTAATGAATTACTGTAAATAAACTACACATTCCGTTGATTTACCAGAAATGACTTTTATGTTTTTTGTGTGTGCTAAACTAAACTTCAGGGTCAAAGTAATAGCGATTTTATTTGAAAAGTATTATATATTTACAATGCTGATAAGTTCAAGCTTAGATTCATATATAAACTGCTTCAAAGTCTTTCCACCCCGTGACCGCTGAAATCCGACAGACGCAGGGCTCAAGGGAGGTGTGTCTGTGTGTGTGTGTGCGCGCGTGTGTATGTGTGTGTGTGCGCGTGCGCTTCAGCCTGTCCTTTTTTCATTGGATTTTTCCGCTACCGCAGATCAGTTTATCAACTTGTAATATATACATTTTAGGAATATATTAACATGTGCAGACATTTATTTGAGGGTGCGCTGCCCTCTCTTGCCCCTGCGTAGAGCCTACACACACACACACACACACACACACACACACACACACACACACACACACCTATCTATCTATCTATCTATCTATCTATCTATCTATCATATAAATACACATTTGAAATCTGCATCTACATTTTCTGTTACAAGTATAGAATTAGGTTCAGCTGAGACTCATGATCAATGGTGTTAGGGTACTTATGTAGTGATAATTAGTTTCAGCCAAATCATTAAAACTAACAATGGACTATGGCACTCTCTTGAGAGGGGATATGAAGGTGTTATTCATTTATTTATTCTCTACAAGGGTGCGAACTACAATACAGACCAAACTATAACTCTCTCTTACTACTATAAAAATCCTAAATATAAACAAAGAAAATACAGCTTTTTTTCCTCAGAGGTAAACGGAAAAGTGAAGTTGTTCAGCTGTTTACTGTCACTGCAGCTTCTTCAAAGTCTTCCCACTCCGTGACCACTGAAATCCGACACGACACCACGTTAGGCTACGTCTTGACTCATTTGTATACCGACGGTGATTGGATGTTTCCCGAGGGCTCAGGGGAGTGTGTGTGTCTGTGTGTGTGTGTGTGTCTGTGTGTGTGTCTATGTGTGTGCGTGCGCGCGTACTTCTTCTACTGTTATAAAAACTCTAAATATAAGCAAACAAAATACAGCTTTTTTTCAGAGGTAAACGGAAAAGTGAAGATGTTCAGTGTCACTATGCAGATGTTACACTCAGTGGAGTTACCGAAATCGTTGGTTTAGTTCTCATTGAGTTGCCACACATCATTTCCACATTTCACTCGCTTTTATTCCTCTTATGTGAGAATAAACAGTGAAACATTCCACAGGTTTATAATACACCGCGGCCAAGTGAACCACGTTCCCGTCGAACGAAACGAGGCATAATCGTGGTGTTTGCTTCGGTTATGACACACCATAGTTTATTATCTACTGTGGTAGATCTGAATATTTATTCAAACACAATAATAAAGCTTTATATCCTCAGGAGGGCTCAGTACATTGTTTTAGCGATAGTTTCACGGAAGCGCGTTCAGAACTAATCTAAAAAAAAACATCTGAAGCTTCAAAAACATCCGAAGCTTCAAATAGAATGAACGAACTAATGAATTTTCTTAAAACGTTAGAAAATTAAGTAGAGCTAAATCCCTAAATCTCCTTATAAAATATCGCTGATTATCAATGCGAGAATGAATGGCGAATTGTCATATGGCGAGGGATAGGCTTCAGTGAAATTGATATAATTGATATATATGTAATTGATATACTGTATATACAGACGTGTGTGTTTCATTTTAATTCAAATGAACATTTTAATGCTTTCTGATACACTTATCAACTTATCCACATACACTTATCAACACAAACTCTCCATGCACGCACACACAATCTCTAAAAAATTAATATTAATAACATACATATACAAATAAACAAATGTAGGTGTAATAAAAGTAGTCGTGATGTCAGTACTCGCCCAGCAAACCAGCCTTTTGCAGCGGCTTAAAACTTATGAAT
Source organism: Channallabes apus (assembly GCA_030522415.1). NCBI lineage: Eukaryota > Metazoa > Chordata > Actinopteri > Siluriformes > Clariidae > Channallabes > Channallabes apus. Next base: position 16,685,888 of record CM060115.1, on the reverse strand, counting down.
TATCTTCAAATATTAAAAAAAAGCGAAAAGACACTCGATTATTTTGCATAGGTTATTTGTTTAATTCAAAAAGTTCGTAAAAACACTTTAAAACGAGAGAAAATCTGTTAAAATCCTCGTTCGCCTTCTCAGCGTTAGGTTGCGAGTCACGTCATGATTTGAATCTGCGCGCCACCGGGGAAACATAGGGAAACTGACTTTCTCGGACCACCGGCTTTTAGATAAAGTCCTTCCATGCGCCATCTGGCGGATATTCAGTGAAGCGCAACACATTAATTTTAAATTCCTGAATGTTGCCTCCGGCAAGTCGTGGCACGCCGCGCGCTAAATTGCGGCCTCTCGCGGGAAAACACGCGCAGTTTTAAAGGCGACATCTGTATATTTGCGTTGTCAGAATAAACCTCAGCAGAAATTGCGCTCTGTCTGTAGTGCGTGCGCACTTGCTTGCCGTTTGCTAAATTAAATTTTCAACTAAAAGTACATACAATATGTGGTCTTTATATCATATAGACCATCTAAACATGTTTTTAAATTTATGCTTAGAGAATTAGTTAATTACAGAGCATTGTGTGTCTTACTCCAGTAAGGTGGCACTAAACATTTATTAATTTTATGACAGGAGACGTGTTATTCAAGTTAGGTGGCAATAAGGGTGAAAATAAAGCCAAAGTGGTTTGTGGAGCTGAAGAAGCCAGTTCAATTTTTAAAGACTTTCATTCAAGTCCGATGGGAGCCCACACAGGTCAGAAAAAAACCAGAGATGCAATTGCTAAAAGGTTTTATTGGCCTGGTATGACTGATGACATCAACAAATGGGTAAATATCCAAAGAAAATTTTTCTATTACTTTTAAGAAATCTCTTCAACACATTTTGACTGTGAACTTTAACATTACAACATTAGTTACAACTGTAAATCTTATTTGTTTAATGCTGATAAAAAATGTATAATATTTGTTTAATACAGGTGTCCGAATGTTTACCCTGTCAGGCTGCACAATGGATTATTAAACAAGAAGTGAAGTACACTCCTATAAAGTTATTTTAGCATTTATTAATAAATTGTATTTCTTGCCAATCTGTTGTATAACTGTTCTTGTGTAGGCAGGAAAACAAATAGTAATTATAAAATTTAAAAAAACTTATATAAGAAAACCTGCATATGATATGAAAGTTACAAAACTGTTCTTTTTAGGTTACACACGCATTTGAGTTGGTGGGCATGGACCTAATAGGGCCACTGACAGTCACCAAGAGTGGGTACAAGTACATCTGTGTGATGGTCGATTATTTGACTAAATGGCCACAAGCTTACAGCTTAAGCTCAAAACGAGCAGAAGAAGTTGCAGCGTGCGTCCTTCATTTTGTGTACCAGTTTGAGGTTCCAAAAAGAATCCTCACTGATCAAGGAAAGGAGTTTGTTAATTCGGTATGGGTGCACAAACACACACACACACGCACTTATATATATATATATATATATATATATATATATATATATATATATACTTATGTGTGTGTATATATGTATATAATTAAGTAAGTAAATAAATGTAAGTAAATAATTACACAGCGATTAACCATAACTTTATGACCAAATGTTTACCCTGTCAGGCCACTATATGTAATGATATAATGTCATAGGTTACATGCATAACATTCATCAGCAAATATACATCAATAAAACTAATGGGCACTCATGGGCACCCAAAGCTCACCCATGCATGTTCTACAGCACAAATCAGAGAAAAAAAGTAAATGTTCGCCATGATAGAAATAACACCCATTGCATCACAGTCTGCTTAGCAGGAAAGAGTTCAAGGTTGTTGATCCGGCCTCCAAAATCCCCAGATCTCAATCTATCTGAGCATCCATGGAATGTTTTGGAGAAACAAGGCCAATCCATGCCAGCGCCACCCCACAATCTACAGCACCCAAAGGATCTGCAACTTAACAAAAGTCCTAGTGCCAGTCACACAGTGCCTAGTACACACCCCCTGAGGTCCTGTGAGGGGCCAGATCTGCCCCATAAGCACAAGGCGAACGCACAATATTGGTCATAATGTTTTGCATGGTTATGGTTGATCATGTGTATAATTTTGGCCTCAATGTCTTAGGTGTGTGTGCATCCAAATTTCATTCAAGGAATTGTATACATTTTCACATTTTTGCTCATAGATAAACAATGGGCTGTGTGCCAAGCTTGGCATCAAGCGAAGTCTTTGCTCCCCTTATCATCCCGAAACAAATGACTTGGTGGAAAGATTAAATGGAACTATTCAAAGGTAAGTAAAGTGTGTGTTACAAAAGTTCTACTGTGTCAATTATTTGTCTTTGCAAATGATAAACATATACATCTTAATAATGCCTTTAAGATGTGTTAAGATGTGCATAATGTATTGATATAATTTGTCATAAGTGTAACAAGTGCACACTGTGTGTGTACGAGAGAGATTTAGAGATTAATGCCTCTAGGCATTGGGCTTGTATGTCTAGCACATACCACAGATGCTTGATTGGATTCATATCTGTGGACTTTATTAATGTACCTTAAATGCCCATAACACTATTAATCAATGTTAATCATTTCACCTGTAAGAGCTCTGTTATGGTTGATTGCTGTTTTTTTTATGTATTTAAAAGTTTTATTGTGCCATTGTGATGTCTAAAATGTCTTTCAGAGCACTTGGAAAACTGGTGGAGGAAAGAATAGACACATGGGATGACTACTTGGATGCCGTGATGTTCGGCCTTCGAACTAAAACCCAGGCTACCACCAAGTACTCCCCTTACTTTTTAATGTTTGGGAGAGAGGCTCGGTATCCCTCTGAAGTGCCACAGGATTATTTGGTTAGTAAAGGGATGTGTGCATGTGTGTGTGCAGGTATTATTTACGTTTTTAATCCTTAAGACTTTTACTCTATTATTTACAGATTGACAGTAGCGTGGAAGCAGTCATTGCTGAGGAAGCTGTCTGTGAGGACATAAAAAGACTCGACTCAATCAAACAAATTGTACAAGCAAATGTAAAAAAAAAAAAAAACAGGAGCACGTACAATGGAGAGTCAGGTCTGGTGCACCCATTATAGACTTTAAGGTTGGGGACCAGGTGTGGAGGCATACCTGTAACAAGCGTAGTGAGCAAAGTAAGGGGGGAAAATTGGAGCCAAACTTTCTTGGTCCTTTTACAATTTTGTCCCTGGATGGAAAATGCGCTGAAATTCTTGGACAAAATGGCACTGTGCACAAAAAGGTTAACACAGATCATTTAAAACCTTTGATTACAGGTGATTCCCGTGTTCCTTTACAAGTAAAAGTTAAGACATTGGCTAAAACAGCTGCTCCAATAACTACATGTGTGGGTACATCAACTCCCAAGCCATCTGTTATTTTTTATGCCCCTCCTGCCAGAGCAGCATCACCACCACTGAACCCTCCATCACCACCACTGAACCCTCCATCACCACCACTGAACCCTCCATCACCACCACTGGACCCTCAGGCAAAATCATCACCACCAGTGGACCCTCAGGCACAATCATCACCACCACTGGGCCCTCAGGCACAGTCATCACCACCACTGGACCCTCAGGCACAGTCATCACCACCACTGGACCCTCAGGCACAGTCATCACCACAACTCAACCCTCAGGCACAGTCATCACCACCACTGGACCTCCAGACAAGATCAGCGAGATACAGTGCTTGTAATGCAACCACGGAAAAAGGTGACCAGGGTTAACTATCTTTCCTTTCAACTGCTGGTAACTGTTACAAGTAAATAGGGGACAATTATAAGGGGATAAAATGTTAACAGTGATAATGTTTAAACTTAAAACTAACATTACACAGTAAACTGTGACATTAACATTGTTTAATACTGTCACAGATCTGCAAGATGCTTGGGCAGGAAAGGATACCCATATTATCCTTTCAAAAGTGGGACCGTACAAGCTATACTATTGGGACATTGGACAAATAGGTCCAAAGATGGAACTGGAGAGTGAGGTATTATTGAAATAGGTTTTAGTTCTCTGTAATTTGTGAATTGTTAGGAGTAATTGTTTATGAATCACATTTAGCATTACAAATGTTGTCCAATAATGCCATGTGTCGACACATTTGAAATATTGCACCCATTTAAATACGCTGTATTGCACCAAATGTTTCCTTTCATTTTTATTCACAGGTAATCAATGCATACCTTACAGTACTTGTGCAGGAGCACAATAAGGACAAACTGAACAGTGCAGCATTAATTGACTCCTTTGCCATGACCGCAATATGGGATCGCAAAATACCCAGAATCCGGGTTCTTCATGCTACATGATTGAAAGCATACCCATTTTTTTCTTAATGAGGGAAAAACTAATTATTTTTACTCATTTATTGTTTAGATAGACCCAATGTCATATGATATTGTTGTGGGTATTATAAATAAGAGTGGTCACTCTTATTCTTAACTTTAACATCTTAAAGGCATTATTAAGATGTATATGTTTATCATTTGCAAAGACAAATAATTGACACAGTAGAACTTTTGTAACACACACTTTACTTACCTTTGAATAGTTCCATTTAATCTTTTCACCAAGCCATTTGTTTGGATTCTGAGTGTAAGTATGTAATGTTTTGTAAAAAGCTTGTAAATCATGCCCATAAAGACACACAAGCTGATCATTTGAAAGACATGCAGACTAGATTTCCTATATATATTTGTTAGTAATTATTTACATTAAACAAAACCTTGGATAGCCTCCACAGTGAGTGTCTTTTGCTAAATCATTCACTATTTTTAAGATAAACACTGCACCGAAATGATAGCAGTCTTTAACCCATTGTATTGTAGGAAGATAGCTTTACCCCAAACTCCTAAAAAACACATTAGACAGCTAAGATGCTCTATAATATGGTTATGATTGCATTCATGATTGACAAGTTTATATTTAAATTTGACTAATATATAGGTTCTGTATCCTCATGAGAAGCGGTGCCTGCTTTTGGATCCCCTGGGAGAATCTCAGGATGATCGGAAAAGATGTCAGGAGACCACAAGGTAAATTTGCCACTGCCTGTATCTTACTGACAGTCAAAAGAACGAATATCCATTTAATGCTTTAAATCACATGACAGCATTTTAAATGTTAAAATTTATCTCTTTGTATGCAAGGGCATTTATGCGAAAGTGTGGCCACAATATTTTAAGGTGGTCCTGTAGCAGCCTGCCTCACTCTCTGCAGCAGGACTCTGTATCTTGTGGTGTCCTAGCATTAAAAGTTAGTGCATGATCCTGTGCTAAGAGTGTTTTAAACTGTATCAATGTTACTCGTTTAACTTAAAAAAATTATATAGTCGTGTTGTCCAGTTTTTAAGTTCAGGCAATCTACTATACAATTTTTTTTTTCAGTTTGCAGAAAAGATTCTTCGTGGTGAAAATTTGAATTTCACCACATCAGAGAAAGAGGTGAAAAAAATGAGGCTCGATATAGCCACCACCCTCCTCCAGAATTCAGGTGTGTATCTTTTTTTGGTAAACAAACCATTCCTTTTTTTATTGCTAGACATTACGAAAACTGAACTCACAGTGGAAAGGATATATCTTTTAAAATAGTTTGTGGAAATAGTATATAGAATGTATTTATTTTTGTGTTTACAGAAGATCTCAGCAACTTGTGCTACTATTGTGGTAATGGCGATGAAGACACACAATGGGTAACTTTGAATTAAACATGCCCTTTTTTGGGGGGGGGGGGGGTGTTGGAGGTGGGGATAAGGTGGTTCCGTTGGTTGTTACCAAGGTTCCAGCCCTGGTTACGTGACCCTTGTTGCATGTCATGTCCCTATTCTCCTATGCTAGTTAGCACTGTGGCCTCGCACCTCTGGGGTTGAGGGTTCTGTTCTCACCTCATTTCTGTTTGCATGGTGTTTGCATGTTCTTCTCATGCTTGGTGGATTTTCTCCTGTTACTGCAGATTCCTCCCAAAGTCCAAAGATATGAACATTAGGTTAATTGGCATAGTAAACTAGTTACATACTTTAATCATTATGGTAGTTAATGATAATTCAAAATAATGTTGAGAAACATTATTTTACTGTTACACTGTACACAGAATAAGCATGTTGGAAAGGGTTTGTGTGTAATTATACAGTATATATTTTTGTTCCCCCAGATTTGCTGTGATGGCTGTGACCGATGGTTTCACATCAGCTGTGTTCAATGTCCTGCAGTTGAAAATGAATACTTCTGCCCAGCCTGCATGTAAAATACTGACTGGGAAAAAAATCATGGTTTCTTTTTTTTATTGTTTGGGTTATTTTTTGACATGCTATGCTCAATTATTTTTATTTATTTTTTATTATACTTTTTTATTATAACGTTGTTACTATTCTTTGGTATTGTTGTTCAAAATAGGTTTTAATATTTAAAGAGCTGTTTGTTAGTTAAATTTTAAATAAATATAAAGAGCTGTCTAAAGAATTTAAATCCATTTGAGGTGTTTGTTAACTTTTAAGGTTTTTTTTTTGTGCAGCAGGTTTGGTGTCTGTAACCTTTTCCTAAACAGAGTTAGACAGGGGGGGCATTTTGTGGCACGGCTGTTTACCATGAAATGCCCCCCTTCCTAGATGTTATACACTTTGTCCCAGCAGCATATAAATTGAGCCACATAAACACAGGGTTTATAACAGTAAGTGCAGCAGGTTTGGTGTTTGTGACCTTTTCCTCATCAGTTAGACAGGGGGGGAGGGGGGCACTCTGTGGCTGCTCCAGTTACACTCTACTTAGATATTGCAGAGAGGGGAGTTAATTTCTGTTCTCATCATCCGAGCTTAATTTCATCTGTGGAAATAATAGTAAGTTTTGGAAAGTCTGGGTTCATCTTCCCAGCCAGTGTTGGTTAGGGGCAGGGGAGCATCATGGCAGGATTGGTGTAATTTTTTATTATCTTTTTAGCCGTGCTGCATAAGAAAAGAGTCGTGACAAATTTGTTACTTTTAATAACTTGACGTTTGATTGAATGTTATATAATTTCCAAGTTTGATAGTGTCGATTTTAGAGTGCATTATATGTGCGATGCGAAAAGGAAGTAAATAAGCACGTAGTAATGCAAAGAGGACAGAGCAGCGAAATATTTAAGCAATATAAATTCAACAAAGTGTGATCATAAAGGTTGTTGTTGCTGCTGTTAAGGTAATTGGTTCCATCGTGTTACTGAATACAACTGTGTTCACAAAACCGAGCGCAGGGAAAGAAAAACACTCGCTAATGCATTCGAAAGAAAAGGGGCGGCGCCTTTCTTTGAAGATAGCGATTGCGTAATGGGGGGCAATCCGCGGCAGGAGGGCGTTTTAGGGCATAACACAGGTCGCGCGCTGTGACTTTAACACTGGACGGAAATTTTCGAGGCGTTAATTTAACGTGATGAGTCTCCACTAGTGCACCGTTACAGTAACAATAACTATTAAATAACATGTATAATAATAATAATAACAATAATAATAATATAATACTGAAGTTTAACCCGAGAGTCTCTGGCAGTGGGAGCATGGCTTAGTGGGGGTGGAGGTAAAGCAGCCAATCAGGACGGGTTTTTGGTGTGCGCATGCGCGGTAAGGGTGTCCCGAACAGAGGGAGAGACTGGCAGGACGAGTTTATACAGCGCGCGCTCTCTCTCTCTTTTTAGACACATTAGTGAGAAAACTCAAGAAGTGATGATGAACTAATGCTGTAGAGTCCAGGGTTACTTCAGTAATTCCTTCTGGTTGTGTAAAGCTGCTCTGCGACAATGACAACTGTTAAAAACACCACACAAATAAAACTGAACTGAATTAAATACACAATCAGTGAGTAAAACACACAATAAAGAGAGAGAGAGAGAGAGAGAGAGAAGACTAACCTCTAAATACAATAACACTGGAGTTAATGAGAGAAATTGAGGTCATTATTGTAAACCTAAAGATTTTGTGTGCATTTCTTTCTTCATATATAAGACGTGAATGTAATTTACAATGTTTAATGTTTAATGTGAAGTATCTGCCCAATAAATGCATGTGACGGCTCAAGGTGCTTGGGCCCGCTCAGCGTTGCTTGCAGCTATATTTTGATTTGATCTGTTATTTGTGATCTAATGTTTATCGTTAAATACTGTATAAATTTGAGTTTTATGTACAGGTGTGTGAATAAAGTTGTAATGGAGTTCACTGAACAGCTGATGGTGTTACAGGTGTGGGGCGGACGGGGGCAGACGTGAACCAGACGTGCCTCAGCTATGAGTTCAGCTGCTCTAATGGAGATTGTGTGCATAAGCAGTGGAGGTGTGATCATTCTCCCGACTGTAAGGACGGCAGCGACGAGGAGAACTGCGGTAAGGAAGCGCTCTGGTACTGGTACTGGTCCTGGTCCAGGTTCAGGATGGGTGAATTGAACGCGGCGTCACTCTGTGTTTTTCAGAGCAGGACGAGTGTGAGGTGAATAACGGTGGCTGTTCTCATTACTGTGTGGATCTGCCTCAGGGGTTTATGTGTGAATGTCCACCTGACATGAGACTGGTGCTTGACACACACTGTGAAGGTATATATATATCTTTATATATATATATGGAAATGGACTGAAACGAGGTAAGAGACTGATAAAGTTATATAACTTTATCAGTCTCTTACCTCGTTTCAGTCCATTTCCCTTTACAGCGTAGTTTCTTTTTATCTGCACACCTGCTGATGACCAATTAATCAAAGACTGAAGATTAGCAGAACGTGGCTGCCACTTACCCTCTTTAAATCCTGTGAAAGAAGTAAGAGGGGCACTTAGTATCGCCCAGGTTTTACATTTATTTACTTTTTGGCACAGTGAAAATGTGTACATGTTGTTGATCTGAGATTTGCTTTATACTGAGACCTGCTACGATCAGGTGATATTTATGCTTTTACAAAAAAAAAAAAAAAAAACTGAGTTAAAATAGGGGGCACTAACTTTTGCACATGGCTGTATGTAAAATGACCTTCGCCTCCTCTTTTCTTAGTTTTCCCCTCTTCAGTTCTCTCCTGTGTTGTTTTCGGTGCTCTGTTCTCCTGCTGGAGGAAGGGAACGTTCTCCTCATCTCGCTCTCGGTTCCCTGAAGAACCCGTAATGAAGGAGTCACAGGATCCACTCATAACAAACAGAGACGACGAGGCCCACGCGAACAAAGTATGACCCTTAAAATGCTACGTACAATGTGTTTATGCTGCGAATCGTTTTACAGCAAATTAGTTTTGTTTTTCCCGGAGATGCAGATATTGTGATTTTATTTATTTATTTATTTATTTATTTATTTTAAAGGCGTGATGAAAGAGAGAATGATGGATAGATAGACAGATGAATAGTTTTTATGGGGTCTGACTATAAAAAAAATATTTTCTATTGTAGAGAATAAAAAATAATCCAGACCATTTAATTTAAGTCACATCCTTAGTAATTGTTTCATTGTTCTATTATAGGAAACCACCCGTCCTGTATCTGTGTGAACCAGGAAGGGACTTCGACACAAGAGACCAAGCTGGCTGTGTGTGTATGTGTGTGTGTGTGTGTGTGTGTGTGCATACGAGAGAATTTATTCTTCTGTAGTCGGTCCTCAATTTGGATGAATCTCGAATCGGCGCTTCTTTAGGTTGATTATTCGATTCATAATCGGATTAAAGTCAGAAGATTTCACAAATGAAAGCTTCAGTCTTCAGGACATTTGGAAGTGGACATGCCGTTTATAAGCTGTTTAACGCACACTTTTATCTGATGATTGCACTCTGTAACAGATTCTTATGAATCCTTTAGAAATGATTCTTTGTCGAATCTGAATCACGTGATGAAACGATCCAGGTTGTTGACCTGAAATGATTTGAACAGTCTGATTTATCTTGTTGTTGTTGTTGTTGTTTCTCTATAATCTATGCTGATCGGAGGCTGAGTGATTGATTCATTCATTCATTAATTCATTCATTCATTTTCTATACCGCTTAATCCTGTGTTCAGGGTCGCGGGGGACCTGGAGCCTATCCCAGGAGACTTCGGGCACTAGGCAGGGTACACCCTGGACAGGGTGCCAATCCATCGCAGGGCACACATACATACACACACTCACACACCCAATCGCACACTACGGGCAATTTAGGAACGCCAATTAGCCTAACCTGCATATCTTTGGACTGTGGAAGGAAACCGGAGTACCCGGAGGAAACGCACCAAGCACGGGGAGAACATGCAAACTCCATGCACACAGAGACGGGAATCGAGCCTGGTCGGGGAATCGAACGAGACTTGAATAATTCTCTGGGATGAAATTATCTAAGAGAATCAAAGGTTTTGTTTTACAGCAATAACACATTTCCTGACTCTCCCGAGAATGATTTGATTAGAATTTTCTTTGTGAATTAATATTTAATAATTTATTCTGGAGTAAATATGAATCAGATTTGTCGACTTGTCCCTTAACTACTGATTCATCAGGACTGATTTGACTCTGGGGTCAGTGATTGTTTTATGAATTCTCCTGATGTTCGACTTCTGTTCCTGAGTTAAACACACATCAGTTACTCGGCTCCTCTGTAAAGACTCTATAGTTCTGACCGTATGATCTGATTTCCTTTAATTGTTTGTAGTTTGATTGTAATGTTGGTTTAAAGGGCTGGTGTTTGTGTCTCTGATTAATCATTGCGCCCGACTATAAAAGATAATATTTCTGCATTGCGTGCGTGTGTGCGTGCGTGTGTCTAGAGTTTAATATGTGACTCCAGTGCTGGCTTTGAATGTTACAGAGCCCTTTTTGGGTGGGAGACCGATGCTGTAGGTCTATTTATTAGTTTAAAGCTTTTATATTAATTTATTTTCGTTCCTGCAGCTGAAATCAATTGGCCAGAAAATTTTAATAAACTGTGCTTATTTATGTTGTAACGCTCAGATTTATTTTTAGAGCTAGTTACACTAAAACGGGTATATAAATCTATATACGGGCTGATTTCACTCACTTCCGGTATTGCGCAACCTTCGCGGAGCAAGGAAAGACGGTGACAACAACAACTTCCAAAACCAAACCAAAGTGTATTATATACAAAAGACAAACAAACAAATGAAGTGCAATGAATAAACAATATATACAAAATATAAACAAATATATACAATGTCAGTGGTGTATGCGAGTGTGTGTGTGCGTATGTATGAATGTCCAAGTCCGTGTTATAGTAAGATTGAGATGGTATACAGGAGAGATGGTTCGATCTCACCAGGAAATGATGGTAAATCCAGGAGAACGAAGAAACGGTATGAGAAGGGTACTGAACGGCAATCCGGCAAGGTATTCCGAAAAACAGCAAAACAGGCTCTCTCTCTCTCATCACAACTGCAGCGCGCTGACTCATCTCTCCGTGTCGAACGTCATGCCGGTTCCGGCTTTATACCGGCAGACGTGACCTGATAGGTCATCGGGGTTCTCTCGCGGCACAGCTGCGCATGCGCGCGTCAGCTTAACCCCGGAACCAAAGCACCGTTGTCATGGGGACGAAAATAACCGACTGGGGCCAGTTTGCTGGTGCAGGTGAGCAACATTAGCCCTAGAATCATTCCCCTGCTGATTAACTGCCCCTTTATGTGGCCGCGCTACATAGACCCCCCCCCCCCCAGCCTCCGGCGTGTGAGGAGAGAACCTCACTAGCGCATCATCTAAACCACTTACTCGGCTTTGTGGGATGCTCCCAGACCTAGTGTCAGTCCATTGGTTCTTTTTTGAGTCTTTTAGCTGGACCCTCCCACTGGGCACTAGCTCACCTGACAAGTTTTTGATGGGCAGATGGAAAATATGGAGTCCGTCGCCAAACCAGCCCGCCCGGTAGCTCTGGTGCCTCGTGCTGCCGGGAACTGTGGTAGCTGGCTTCTTTGGCTGGCTGACTGGTTGGTGGAGGTGTCCCTTCCTCCGCTGTGATCCTGATGTCGGTCGATTCTGTATCGGTGGTTGGGTCTGTGGAGTGTTGTTGAGTGGTAGGCTGCTCCCGTGGCCCCTGGTGAGGTCTGGCAGGTGGTAGCACCCGGGTCTTCCCTTGGGTTTGCAGGGATGAGGGGCGACGGGCGTGACCGTTCTCTGCTGGCCACTGGTTCGCTTGGCCCCGCTCCGGGTGTTCTGGCAGACCTCACATGCTCCCACGTACCGCCAGACGTCCTTGCGGATAGTGGGCCACCAGGCGACGTCAAGGAGGCTTAGTAGTGTTTTCAGCCCCCCCCGGTGGCCACCCGACGGCTTTTGGTGAAAGCCTTGTAAGAACGTCTGGACGTTTGTTGGTGGGACTATCAGCTGGCGTGCTCCTCCCTTCTTCCTCGGAACTCTACAGTGTAACGCCCCCTGGTGGTGTTCGAAGGAGATGCCCTGGTTCTGGGTCGCTCTGACATCCATCACAGTGGCTAGTAGCGCCACCTGGAGACCTTCCCGCTGTGGAGGTTCCACCTCTGCGAGGTCTCTGGATGGGACGGCTGACCGCTCCGAGGTAGGTTGAGGAGGTTCTGCTTTCATTGGCATGACATGGTAGAGCTGAGAGGGTGCAGAGAGGGGCTGGGCGTTGGACGGTCCGGCCTGGGCCAGAGTAGAAGTGGGCAGTGGTGCTCCTTTCTTCCCTTTCTCCTGGCTGTCCTTCCCTGGAGTTGCGGTGTTTGGACGAACGGCTGAGAATAGAGATGGAGGTGGTGAAGACGCCGAGGTGAGTACTTCAGATCTGAGGGCGGTGGGCGTGTTAAAGAGGCGCAGCTTTTTCATCTGCTTCTCCCAGACGATATCACGGCGCATGAAACAGTCAGCTACGGCTTTATCCAGTTTCCCTAGCGACTCATGGCAGTAGCGCTCCAGCTCATCTAACTTGGTGTCTACTGCCTGTCGAAAACTGAGTTCACGGTTTAAGCTGCTGTCCATGGATTCTCTGAAATTCCTCTCCAACACACCCACCTTTTCAGTCATAGCCTCTACATCCATCATACACTGATTAAGTTCAGTCCGCATTGTTTGTATTTTATCAGCCATGTTAGACATCTGACTCACAGTATTCGCATCAACATGTCTATCTGATATATACAATGAACTAATCAATGAACTAGTATTACGTCTTGTCACAAATGCACATTCATCATCCTGTGTTTTACTACCGGCAACAGAGTTGGCCCTCCCGGCCCTACTAGCATTAGCAAGCATGTTAGCCCTAACACTAGCCATGTTAGCGTCTGTTTTGCTCCACAAATTCACACAACACCGGAAAAACACCCAAACAAATAGACTCCCCGTACGGGCCACCAATATGTAACGCTCAGATTTATTTTTAGAGCTAGTTAAACTAAAACGGGTATATAAATCTATATACGGGCTGATTTCACTCACTTTCCGGTATTGCGCAACCTTCGCGGAGCAAGGAAAGACGGTGACAACAACAACTTCCAAAACCAAACCAAAGTGTATTATATACAAAAGACAAACAAACAAATGAAGTGCAACGAAAAAACAATATATACAAAATATAAACAAATATATACAGTGTCAGTGGTGTATGCGAGTGTGTGTGTGCGTATGTATGAATGTCCAAGTCCGTGTCATAGTAAGATTGAGATGGTATACAGGAGAGATGGTTCGTTCTCACCAGGAAATGATGGTAAATCCAGGAGAACGAAGAAACGGTATGAGAAGGGTACTGAACGGCAATCCGGCAAGGTATTCCGCAAAACAGGCTCTCTCTCTCATCACAACTGCAGCGCACTGACTCATCTCTCCGTGACGAACGTCATGCCGGTTCCGGCTTTAAACCGGCAGACGTGACCTGATAGGTCATCGGGGTTCTCTCGCGGCACAGCTGCGCATGCGCGCGTGAGCTTAACCCCAGAACCAAAGCACCGTTGTCATGGGGACGAAAATAACCGACTGGGGCCAGTTTGCTGGTGCAGGTGAGCAACATTAGCCCTAGCATCATTCCCCTGCTGATTAACTGCCCCTTTATGTGGCCGCGCTACAATGTGTTGTGTGTGTGTGTGTGTGTGTGTGTGTGTATATATATATATATATATATATATATATATATATATATATATATATATATATATATACACACACAAGACTATCTACAGGGATTTTACAGACAACATAAAGTGCACGTGCAAATGTGCAAACAAAAACAACAAAATGATGGTGCGACAACATAACATAATAATAAGGTGTTGAGATGATGAGTTGAGGTCGTGGAGAAACAGTAAACATTCCTTAACTTAACGTAGCAGCAAGATTTAAGAAGTTACTGCAAAAAGTAGTCCAGTAGTGAAATGTGTTCAATGTGCTGCTCATTGTATTGGATTGTTAATGCAATCCTCTTCTCCCAGTGTGTGAAGAGTGGGAGAAGAGGGTTGCCTTGACAATCCAACACAGTACGTTAAAACCAAGCACATCATTGTTTTTCTTGTGAAATCTTCTGGTGAGCTGATCATTTGATAACAAGAGATGTAGAGAAAACAGCGAGACGATGAAACCGGAAGCCGAGGGTGTAGAACACCAGCTGTGATGCTTTCAGATCACTTAACCCTGCAAATATTGACCGCTTACGTAAACTTAATGTAATTGTCAATTAAAGCCTTTAACACTTTTGAAATGTGTGTAATTATAATTCAGTAGACCAGAGTCGCATCTGGCACAAAGATGAAAACACACTGAAGCAGCAGAACTTTGTGGAAATTAGTATTTGTGTTATTTTCAAAACTTTTGATCACGACTCTACACTATACGTATTATACCATACTTGTACTATACTGTACTATACTGTACTATACTATACTGTACTACACTATATGTTATTATACTATACTATACTTTATTATACCATACTGTACTATACTTTACTTTATTATACCATACTGTACTATACTAATGGACACAGTAGCAGCTGAACACTCCTCCTCCTCCTCTTGCTCCTGCTGCTCCTCCTGCTTTGTCCATTTCTCCTACTTCTCCTCCTCCACCAAGTCTACACCTTGTTAGTTCTGACCTGTTCATGTGAAACTGCTGAAGAAAAATTATTTCAGACAATCGACCTTGCTGTGACCTTGACTCTGTTTGGTTATAGTACAAACTTACATGCAAACATTCAGTCACAGCTTAGGTATCATATTAACCAGATAGACCTGAAAACACACCACAACCTAGTGACAGTGTGTGTGTGTGTGTGTGTGTGTGCGTGTGTGTGTGTGTGCGCGCATGGGTGGGTGTGTTTTTAGCATTTCTTTCTATAACACCACTACGTCCTCTCTCTCTCTCTCTCTCTCATGGGAGGGATTATTCATCAGGATGATTAACATTGTTAACATGAAAATGATAGAGATCTGTTTTCAGAACACACACACACACACACACACACACACACACACACACAAGCGCTGGTGATGACAGGCTCTTCTTCATTGACCTGCTTGCTGTTTTAAACACCAATTACAGGTAAAAACATTTTATTTGGTGTGTGTGTGTGTGTGTGTGTGTGAGAGAGAGAGAGAGAGAGAGAGAGAGTTTTCTCATGTTTTCTCCTTTTGCCTTGTTATTAAAGTTATTTGATCTAAACTATAAAACTCAGTTTATCAGTGGATTCAGCTCGTCATGTTTAGTACTAAATGAGCAGAAACTCCAGAGAGAGCGCTTTCTGTCAGAGTGAGGGGGGGGGAGTCCAAAGATATTTATTTATAGATATTTGTTTATTGTCAACACGTTTCTCTCGTCCTCTTCCTTCTTTTCCGCTCTATATTCCCCCACTGAAACTGCAGCCGAACTGTATCATAAACTGCTGAGAAAACTTTGGCTGTATTAACCGTCGTGCTGGAGGAAGACAGAATGACATAATGATGCACAGAAGCTCAGCAGCTATACATCGATTAGGAAAAAATAAATGAATAGAGAAACGTTCCAGTGGCACGGTGGCGTAGTGGTTAGCACTGTTTCCTCTCGACTCCATGGCCTGGGTACGGGTTCTCTCTCTGTGTGTGTGTGTGTGTGTGTGTGTGTGTGTGTGTGTGTGTGTGTGTGTGTGGAGTCGACATGTTGTCTCTGTGCTTGGTGGGTTTCCTCAGTGTACTCCGGTTTCCTCCCACAGGATAAAGCCGTATAGACGATATAGTGAGTAATTGAGTGAGAAAAGCATTCCATCAGTTAATAAATTGTGCATGACTGGAAGGAAAAGGTAAAATCAGCTATTTTAGTATATACATATATATGTACACACACACACACAATCAGGCAAAAAGAAAAAAACATGATGTATAGTATATTAATGTAATATGAATGGTATTATCCTATAAATCTGTAGCATATATTATATAACGTATAACAATAAGTTTAGTATTAAAATAGTTCCAGCACCTTGAGTTCACTTTGTATTTTTGGAATTTCTTTTGCTTTCACTATTAAACATGACAAGCCGTGAGTTCTACTGTTTTTATTTAAATTATTATTATTTTGTGCTTGGTGGGTTTCCTCCGGGTACTCCGGTTTCCTCCCACAGTCCAAAGATATGCAGGTTAGGCTAATTGACGTTCCTAAATTGCCCATAGTGTGTGATTGGGTGTGTGAGTGTGTGTATGTGTGTGTGCCCTGCGATGGATTGGCACCCTGTCCAGGGTGTACCCCGCCTAGTGCCCGAAGTCTCCTGGGATAGGCTCCAGGTCCCCCGCGACCCTGAACACAGGATTAAGCGGTATAGAAAATGAATGAATGAATTATTATTATTTTTAGCAATTTGATGAGAGTAAGGGAGTTGAAGAGTGTAAGTGATCCATCACGCTCAGTCACGGTGTGTTTCCGACCACATTTCGGGGGGCACTTCAGCGCATAACGCAAAAAATTGAGCCGCTCTTTTGCCATTTTGTCAACTAGTCGAAGGGGTTGTGATCAGTGTTTCTAATTTTAATTGTCACATACAACAGTCATACACAGTATGGGGCAGGGGTCAGAGTGCAGGGTCATCCATTTTATGGCGCCCCTGGAGCAGACAGGGTTAGGGGCCTTGCTCAAGGGCCCCACAGTGGCGGAGCTGGGGCTTGAATCACTGATCTTCCGATCCGTAACTCAGAGCCTTAACACACTGAGCCACCACTGCCCCTGTTTCTACGGTTGATGCATATCGCCTTTTAAACCAACGCACGAGCGCGCAATCACCCTAGACAACTCAATCCAGCTATACTAATCATCAACAATAGGTGTGTCGAAGAACCAAATTAGCCAGATCGTAATTAGCACCATGATCTCATCTTAGATGTGTCACTTCATCTCGGATGTGTCAAGCAACGTACAAAGAATGGACCCCTGGTAGACAAGTTGTAAGAGCCATATTTCATTTTTATAATTTTGTTGTTGTGTTTATTTAAATTTTATTAGTTAAGCATTTAGTTATGATAATCGTAAGTTGTTCTGTGACGTCATTCTGTAGTTGCATGAATATTGTGTATGGTACCGTTAAGATATGGAAGTTGTGGAGAACACAAGCTTTTGACCGTAATTTACAAGATACAGCAAATAAGTTGTTGTAACCATAAACTGAGACCGTAAATAAGATTGGAATTTATAACCGGAATAAGATGCAGCAAATAAGTTGTTGTAACCACAGTGGATTTATGCAAGAAAACTATAAGAACTGTTGAACTTTGATGTTGAAAATAAAACAAGAGACAAAATATTCAACGGACGTCCGAGTCGTGAGTAACCAAGTGTAACAAGAAAGATACGCGTCAGAACTTGTGAATAACATGCCCGTACACAACTATTAAGGAGAATCTGGACTAAAACAGGAAGAATTTTATTACAGGAAATGGTGAGAGTTAAAGCAAGGAAAAGACTTCATTATGTCACTTAATGACTATTTTGTCAATAATTTACACACATTCATACAGCAACAGTTTTGCCTGGAGTGACCAAAATAAAAATAAAATTTTAATATTGTTAATGTTAATTTTGGCTGACGAACTTTTTTCCTGTGACTAAGATGTGACGATGACGAGACATCACAGATATCAGTGAACAGTTACAATGACCAAATCAGCACGTGATATTGTGGACAAAAAAATATAAGACTGAAATAATTAAAAAATCCGAGTCTCAACGACGCGTTCCCCCAGCTTTCTCCATATGAGTTAACCCTTTCATGGAGTAAGCTTTATTAATCCTGTGTTTTTCTGCCATCGACTTATTTAGTTGTTTAAATATAGTTAATGTGGAATCGCAGAGTTATATGATGTAGCCCAGATAGAAGAGACGCTTCAAAAGCTATCATCCTTCCTGAAAAGCTTATACTTCCTTTCAAGCTGTGTAGACTTTCATCTTCCCTGAAGGGAAAAGCTTTTCAGGCAGCAGGTCAGGTTGGTGCTCCTTTGCACACCATGGCGGTTTTTCAGGCCTACCACGCTACCTGCTGAGAGACTTGAGCACTGGTGGGGCTCTTCAGATAGGGCATATTGGAATTACGCCGGGCCACAGACTTGTCTCTGCGTGCAACAAAAGCAGACGGCTCGTGCTATTGTCCGTTTTATGGCTGCGATGGGTTTCGCGTGGAGGCACTTGTGGTTGAATCTTAGGTGCATCAAGGATAAGAATCTTGCACTCCTCCTGCATGCCCCTATCTCGCCTTTCGGCTTGTTTGGCGATATCGTTAACTCGGTCGCCACTAGGTTCATGAGGCGAAGTTATATGAACAAGCCTTCGGGAAATTCCTTCCCCGCCGTACTCAAAAGTCGGGACTGTCGGCCACCCAGTCTCCAACGGGTCTGACACTTGCATGAAACACAAGGGATGTGTTTTTGAGCCTGACACCCCTTTTGGGGTATGACGTGCCTCACTATCAGCCTCAAAAAGGTCAGACTGGCATATTGTCTTCTTCATAAGACGCCCTGAGGTTCTTGTGCCCAGGACCATGGGGGTGCCCCCCCAATGGGGAGATGCATGCAGAATTTCTTTCTAGAATTAAGTGGTCTCCCTGACACACCCAGGAGGTCGGTGTTTTGCTCCGCCACCGCTGGTGTTTCGGGCAACACCAGTCTCCAATAAAGTGTTAGGTCTTTGGTTTTTCCTGCCATGTTTCAGGATGCCGAACATCTAACAACCCCCCCTCCCCCCCCCCCCCCCGTTTAGCCAAGTCTCCTTGGGTACTAAGCAATTTTTCAATTCAGTCTATTTGTATAGGGCTTTTAACAATTGACATTGTCTCAAAACAGCTTTACACAATCAAAAGAATTATTTAAGTTTGTATGGAATGTGAATGTGTATGAATCAAAATGTTCAGATAGTCCCTGGTGAGCAAGCCCGAGGGCGACAGTGGCAAGGAAAAACTCCCTGAGATGGTAATAGGAAGAAACCTTGAGAGGAACCAGACTCAACAGGGAACCCATCCTCATCTGGGTGAAACAGATAGCAGGAAATTATCTGCATTTATACAGTGTTAAGTGTTAGGTTCAGCTATAATAGTTGATGTTAATTGATGTTAAAATGGGGTCTAGTAGTTATTGGAGACTCAGATAGACTTGTAGAAAGTTCCAGTCCTGAACTATCGAATTGTCAAGTCCTTAGAGAAACGGCTGACAACACCAGTCGAGGCCAGAACCATCTTATAAGTAGAAAGAATCATCCCCTGAAACCAGACGCATCCCAAAGAGACACACGGGGCATCCATGCAACGAGATCTCCAACCAGAAACAGGGCACCATGATGGATCAGACAGGTCCGGAGGGCAGAGGGAGTCTGGATCACTGGCAGCTCAGGAATAACATGTGTAGCTCGACAGAGAGAGAGAGAGAAAGAGTGAAAGGGGGAGACAGGGAAGAGAGGAAAGAGAAAGAGGGGGAGAAAGGAAGAAGAGGAGAGATGGCAATTAGGTATAGTCACAGTCACAATGTATAATGTGAATGTATATTTACTGTAGAGTGCAAGCAGGGACTCCGGCCGGACTAACTATGACAGCATAACTAAAAGGGAGAGCCAGAAGGAAACACAAACATGAGGGCTCCCTGAGATATAAAGCAAACAATCACCTCACAGTCAACAAACCTGAGTGATCAAATGAGAGTGAGGAAGACAGCATCTAAACGTACCAGTTCACCATAATACTCTACGTCCATGAGTCCCCCAGATCTGCTCCTTTACCTAAGGCAAATCTATTTATAAAAATGCTTGGCTAAATAAATAGGTTTTTAGCCTAGACTTAAACACTAAACACTTAAACACGAGTCCCGAACACTATTTGGAAGACTATTCCATAATTTTGGGGCTTTGTAAGAAAAAGCTCTGCCCCCAGCTGTAGTTTTCATAATTCGCGGTACTGACAAGCAGCCCGCATCCTTTGACTGAAGTAGGCATGGCGGATCGTAAGACACTAGCAGTTCGCTCAGATACTGCGGCGCGAGACCATTTAATGCTTTATATGTCAAGAGTAGTATTTTAAAATCAATGCGAAATTTCACAGGGAGCCAATGTAGTGAAGATAGGACAGGGGTGATGTGCTCATATCTTCTGGTTCTAGTGAGGACTCTCGCTGCTGCATTCTGGACTAGCTGAAGCTTGTTTATGCACCTACTGTAACTGAACAACCAGACAGTATGGCATTACAATAGTCCAACCTAGAAGTGATAAAAGCATGAACTAGTTTTTCTGCATCGTTTACCGACAATATATTTCTTATCTTGGCAATATTTCTGAGGTGAAAGAATGCTATCCTGGTGATATTATCTACATGAGCTTCAAATGAAAGGCTGGAATCTATAATCACGCCGAGGTCTTTTATTGTTGCACTTGACGGAACAGAAAGGCCATCTAAACTTACGGTGTGATCTAAGATTTTACTTCTAGCTGTATGCGGTCCTATTAAGCAGAAGGAAATTAATTAGCATCCAATTTCTTATGTCCTGCACACATTGCTCAACTTTAGTAAGATGGTTTTTCTCATCAGGTTTTGTTGAGACGTATAGCTGTGTGTCGTCAGCATAACAATGAAAACTAATACCATGCTTACGGATTATGTTGCCCAGAGGATGCATGTAAAGGGAGAACAGCAGTGGGCTTAAAACTGAACCCTGTGGAACGCCAAACTCCACTAGAGAACATGCAGAATAATCACCATTTAAGTCTACATACTGATAACGATCGGTCAAATAGGATCTGAGCCAGTAGAGGGCTGTACCCTTAATTCCTACTACATTTTCTAATCTGATCAGAGGCCAATAGGATGTCATTTACTACTTTAACGAGTGCTGTGTCTGTGCTGTGATGAGGCCTAAATCCCGACTGATACAGTTCATGTATGCCATTTCTATGTAGATATGAGCATAGCTGCTCCGCTACTATCTTTTCCAGAATCTTAGAGATAAAGGGGAGGTTTGATATTGGCCTGTAATTGGACAGCTGACAGGGGTCGAGGTCAGGTTTTTTGATTATTGGTTTGATAACTGCTAATTTAAAAGATTTTGGAACATAACCAATGCTGAGTGAGGAATTAATTATTCTCAACAGCGGTTCTGTTATTACTGGTACTATCTGTTTAAGAAAATGTGTCGGTATAGGATCTAATATACAGGTTGATGAATTTGCAGAAGGGACATTGCAGAAGCACTGTAGAGAAACTCCAGGACTCAGTTCACATCACCTTCCGCGTTTCAAAATGGCGTGATCTCCACTTCCATGAAACCGGAAGGTGCACATCTCCTGACAGAAGTTGCTGGGTATGGGGTCATGGAACATGTTCCCCTACCAGACAGTGAGTCAGACTACTACAATCAGTATTCCTTCGCAGAGGAACGGGGGGCTGCGTCCAAATTTTTAGATTTCGCAGGGTGTACCGCTATCTAAAATAAACAATACAGTTCAATGTTGACTGTTAAAGTGATTGCTCTCAAATCCTACCAAGCCATTGATTTGTGACAATCGATTGAAGGACGCTTAATTTCATTTAGAAATATTCCCACAACACAAGGAAAGACCTGAGGTTTGCTTTTGGGGGCCAAGCTTACCAGTATCGGGTCCTTTCAGTTGGTCTAGCTTTCTCACCCGCACATATTAAAATGCATGGATGTTGTTCTGGCTCTTACGACTACCAGGGCATCCATATTTTAATTACATAGACGACTGGCTGGCCCAGTCTCATTAGCTAGCGCTTCGACATCAGCATGTCGCCCTAGCTCATCTTGTCTCTTAGGATTGAGACCCAAAGCCACGAAAGCATGCTCTTTCCTGTTCTGAGGATTGGGTGTCACATGAGATTCGATCGTAAGCGGGCACAGCTGTCTCCCGCTCGTGTCGAATCCATTATCAACACCCTCAAGGAAATCAAGCTAGACCAAGAAAGTGACCATCAGTTTCAGAGATCTTAGCTCTCATGGCAGCCGTATCCATGGTGACCCTTGGGCCTGCACATGAGAGCATTTCAGTTGTGGCTAAGACAGGCGATTTCACTCTAGGGCCAATCCCCAACAAGGGTTACGCGCCAGGTGCTTCATACCCGTCCTATGTGGTTCAGACCCCAGGTTCTGACTCTGGGTCCCACTCTAAGTTCGTCTTGTCATCACAGATGCTAACTGCGGTCTTAGGTGACCGTCCCAGCCCAGGGGTGCTGGAGAGGCCTTCTTCTCGCACGGCACATCAATTGCCTCGAAATGATGGCTCTATTTCTTTCCCTAAAGCACTTCCTCCAGCAATTGAGAGTGCCATGTCCCATTGCGGGTGGACAACACTATGGCAAGTCTCATATATTAATCGCCATGGCGGACTGTGCTCGCGCTGCTGAATAGCTAGCACACCAGGTTCCTGTCCCTCAGCGCGATTTACGTTCCAGGGCATATGAATGTGAGAGCAGTTGTAATTGTCCAGTCAATCTCTGACGCACAGGGAATGGAAACCCCACCCCGAAGTAGTCAGTCAATCTCGGTGAGATTTCATGTAGCAGAGGTGGACCGCTTTGCCTCGCAAGATCAGCAAATGTCCCGTTTGCTACTCCCTGACTCTGGATCTAGTATCCCTCTTCAAGAGCTTATGCCCTCAAATGGAATGTTTTTAAAAGGGTGACACTGGGTGAGAGATGCTATTGCCCTCTGCTATGAGGCGCATGGGCTCATTTCACCTCTAGGAAGCAGGGCCCACTCCACCAAGGGGATCGCCTCGTTTATTGCACTAGCAAGAGGTATTCCCCTGCAGCAAGTGTGTGCTAAGCAGGTAGACCCAGTCCACTGCCGAAATGTTTCAGTGCTGGAGTTTCGGCAGGAAAAGCTTGTCCTCAGGCTTGTGCCCTAGTACTCTCAAGATGTACTTATCCGCGTCCTCACTGAACTATCTTCCCGAAAGTTCCATTTGTAACAAGCACCCTACTGTTCCGAAGCCTTCTGCCCTCCGCCTTTACAGCTTCGGAGCAGGAGAAACTTCACTTACTGTCCAGTATGTGCTCTTCATATTTACAGTACGTCCACCGCATTAGCCAGTGGCGTAAGTCAGAGCGCCACTATACTAGGTGAGAGATGCCATTGCCCTCTCCTATGAGGCGCCAAGTTGCCACTGTTGGGCCCTTGAGCAAGGCCCTTAACCCTCAACTGCTCAGATGTGTAATGAGATAAAAATGTAAGTCGCTCTGGATAAGAGCGTCTGCCAAATGCCTAAATGTAAATGTAGGCGCGTGGGCTCACTTCGCCTCTAGGAATCAGGGTTCATTCAACCTGGGGGATCGCCTCATCTATTGCACTAGCAAGAGGTATTCCCCTGCAGCAAGTGTGTGCAAAGCAGGTAGACCCAGTCCACTCCTGAATTGCTTCAGTGCTGGAGTCCCTGCAGGAAAGTTGTCCTCGGGCCTGTGCCCAAGGACTCTCAGGACGCACGTAACTGCATCCTCACTGAGCTATCGGCCTAAGTCCATAAACACCATCACCCTATTGTTTTGAAGCATTCCATCCTCCGCCTTTACAGCTTCGGAGCAGGAGAGACTTCACTTACTGTGTCCAGCACATGCTCTTCAGATTTACATCCACCGCATCAGCCGGTGGTGTAGGTCAGAGCAGCCTTTACATGTCTTGGGGCCGCTGGAGCGGCCACCACTACACTGGGTGAGAGATGCATATTGCCCTCTCCTATGAGGTGCGTGGGTTCACTTCGCCTCTAGGAAGCAGGGCTCATTCAACCAGGGAGATCGCCTCCTTTTGCACCAGCAAGAGGTATTCCCCTGCAGCAAATTGTGTGACACGGAGGGTTGCTCCTCCCCGCACACATTTGTTACATTATAATCTGGACATTCATGTTACTCCGGGCTCAGGCAAAGCCCCGAGTTAGCTGCCCAGACATGGTTCTGAGACCTTCTCGGCTTTGTGCCACACGCTACACAACCTTGGGGTCCAGACACCTGTAGTGCGGCGGCGTTGGTATTCTCGTTCCCATAGCGTTTTCACGCTGCATCGAGTGAAAGCCTTGAAAGGGAACGTCTCGGGTTACATTGCTGTAACCCTGTTCCCTGAAAGGCGGGAATGAGATGCTGCGTCCGAATGCCGCACTACCACGTGACCAGACGTCCATTCAGACAAATTAATCTGAGGTTGTTGCCGCCACACTTGTATTTTATAACCTCCACCTGCATCTAATCAGATGACGTCACTTGACCGAGGTTATATACATAGCCAAATTTTGGCGTGTTTCCACACATGCTCCACGACCGGCAACTGGACAAAATGATTCCCACAGCGTTTTCACGCAGCATCTCGTTCCCGCCTTTCAGGGAACAGGGTTACAGCAATGTAACTCGAGACGGTTTCCTCCCACAGTCCAAAGACATGCAGATTAGGCTAATTGGCGTTCCCAAATTGACCATAGTGTGTGAATGAGTGTGTGTGTGTGTGTGCTCTGTGATGGATTGGCACGCTGTCCAGGGTGTACCCTGCCTCTTTCCCAGAGTCTCCTGGGATAGGCTTCAGGTCCCCGCGACCCTAAATACAGGATAAAGTGGTATAGAAGATGAATGAATGAATGAAAACCTGTGTCTTAATTTTTGTCAACATTTAATGTACCTACGCCGCCTCGTGCCCTAAGCCTCCTGGAATAGGCTCCAGACCCGCGACCCTGAACACAGGATAAAGCGGTATAGACGATGAGTGAGTGAGTGAGTGAGTAATTTCCATCACAATCCTCTGCGATATGGTGTTCATTCACTACAGCACAAGCGGCGGGGTGTCCTGGGTCACGGCACGCGGTGTATCAGCAGTAGTTTGCGCGCATGGTGACGGGAAGTTACAATCTCAGTGTCACTCGGGATATTCGGGCCCATTTTCTTCATATTGAACCGGAATGAAAAAGCCGATGTTTCGCAATATGGGAGGGGAAACAGTGGGGGGAACACAATCACTGGGAAAAATACCACAAACCTGAAGAGACACATCAAGACATCCCATAATAATCACCCAGTTTTACAGCCTCTTGGTGGTGATGTTACCACGTGTGAATATAATTATGTTGCGATGTATTTTATTTTGTAGTTAAACCATTGCCGAACACATTAAGCTAATAGATTAGCAAATGATTGTGACCCATAGGAGTTACAGTATCCCTACTGTAGTGTGTAAATTCATGTAAAAAAAAAGTTTCAAAAGACTATTGTCCATACTGCTCCTATTGTATGGACATACGAGTAAAATTGAAAATAGCTGACCAAATTAACACTATTACACACGCGTTAATACATTTCCTATACTGTACTTCTACACCCTGACTCTCGGCTAGTGCCCCATTTACACCAGTTTCAGTACACAGTCACTCAGAGTCACATGTTGTGTTTTGTTTTACCTTTGAACAGACAGTAACACTCCAGGTTCTACACTACAGTCTCTTTTTTAATGTAATGTTTTGTAACGTTTTACTTTGTTTCAGATGAACATGATGGTTCTAAAGTGGATTTACGGTAAGTTTTACACCTTATTATATGAAGCCTCTCACAAGCTGGTTTGCAACTTTATAATCATTACCTCTGGGACAAGAGGACACCGTCGGTGTGAAGCACAAATGGGAGAAATGTCTAAACACAACAATATGTCAGCACACAACTTTTTACATTATGGAAATTATCTAATATAATCCAATAATATAATCCAACATCTTTTTTCATGTCCAGCAGTTAATGTAAATGAGTGCATATGCCAACCCTTACCAGTGAAGTGTGTTGTACCTAGTACTCACTGATGATTGTAGCCACTGATGGTAGTGCATACAGGTCCCTGGTGTCTCTAGAATTCCTGCAGGATGCATCTGAATGGATAAATTCAAGGAGAGGAAATGGTCTAATGAACTAACAGAAATCGTTCTGAGATCTATTCATTCATTCATTCATTTTCTATACCGCTTAATCCTGTGTTCAGGGTCGTGGGGGACCTGGAGCGTATCGCAGGAGACTTTGGGTACTAGGCGGGGTACACCCTGGACAGGGTGCCAATCCATCGCAGGGCACACACACATACACACACCCAATCACACACTACGGGCAATTTAGGAACGCCAATTAGCCTAACCTGCATATCTTTGGACTGTCGGAGGAAACCGGAGTACCCGGAGGAAACCCACCAAGCACGGGGAGAACATGCAAACTCCATGTACACAGAGGTGGCAATCGAGCCTGGCCGGGGAATCAAACCCTGGACCCTGGAGGTGCAAGGCGACAGTGCTAACCACTACATCACCGCGCCGCCGTTCTGAGATCTAGTTCAATCTAAAAGAATTTGAATCAGAATCAGATGGACCACTAAGGTTTTTGATAAACCGCTTCTGCACAGCTCTCTTTAGGTTCCGCCACAGAATTTCAGTTGGGTGGAGGTCTGGACGAGGCCATTCCAAAACCTTGATTCTTCTGATTTTTCAGTCATTCTGGTGGAGAGTTTCTGGTGCGCTTCAGATCATTGTACTGTTGAATGACCCGATTTCAACCGAGCTTTAGCTGTCTGACAGATGGCCTCACATTTGCCTCCAGAATACTCTGGTATACAGAGAAGTTCATGGCCAACTAAAATGACTGCTAGGTGCCCAGGTCCTGGGGCTGCAAAAACAAGCCCAAATCATCACCCCTCCACCGCCGTGCTTGACAGTGGGTAAGCGGTACTTCTGCTGAGGTGCTGTTTGGTTTTATCCAAATATGGCGCTGGGCATTAAGGCCATACAGCTGCACTTTGATGTTACGTGTATATAAGGAATTGTTCCACAGGCCTTGTTGTTTGTTCAGATTCAGTTTTGCAAACTACAGTCATCCTTCCATGTTATTTTTAGATAGAAGAGGTTTCTCCTGGCAACCCTTCCAAACAAACATTTAACATGCTCAGTGAGGCAGAAAAACACATAGAATTAAAAGAGAGGCATACTAACTTGTACAAATATATACAGTACACACACAGTATAGCCCAGAACTCTGGAGCCATAGGGGAATTCTTGTAAGTATAAATTAGAGAAAGCTTTGTGTACAACTGACATGAGATACACACACTGTGTCAGGAATCTGTTGTGTCCACTTATGCCTTATGTCTAGTACGTCCCATTCTCCAAACAGGGATATAGGCTTATCGAACATGTACATATGCAGTATAGTCAGATGACACCATGAAGAGATGCACTATGATAAGGCGTTTAAACAGTACATAGTAGATGAGGAGGCTGATTCTGAATTGTTAACTGAACCTTAATTTGTAATACCTCTTGCTCCTTAAAAATATATTTTCTCAATACGGCCACAGTGGAGTTTCATTCAAGCTGTTCATATCAATTAGCATCACACCATCCAAGGCAAAAACAACAAACATAACCAGAGACTAATTATATAGCCAGATGCTAACTTACCTACAACAATAAAAAAGTAAGTGAGGTGGGAAAATTGATAAGTGTATTAAACAAGTATAAATACCACAAATGACTGTATATATACAGTCTGGCCCAGAAGTTCTTGAAAGCATAAATTACAATAAATGCACAAATGCTTCCCTTTGACTTCACGGCACTTGTGTACAGGCTGAAGACAAGAGCACTGAACATTAAGTATCAGAACTGAGTATGTTCCATGCAGAGATTAGTCTACCGTTAAATATTATTAAATACTGTTACTAAAACTAATTGCATCTTACAATTTAGATTTTAAATCTGTGTCTGTGTTTACTTCTTACTTTTCTTTGTTGTAATGTGATGATTGTGAGATTCGCAGTCTGTTACCCATAACCACACTTTGAGATGTACAAATAGTTCAGTTTCAAAAATAAAAAAACAGATTGCATTTCCAACCCACTAATCTCATGTCTCTGGTCTCTCACAGGAGAGCAAACTTTTGTAATCATCTTCTAATGATCATAACTGTTAAAATCATCAGTGAATTACTGGAGTTGACACTTTATTATAGAACTCTTTAATTTAATCTTGCTTTGTGAAAAGTTTTGAAAGTGTTTGAAAAGTGAATGTGTCATTTTCAACAGTTTTTAACGTAAAAACTCTTGGTGCATAGACAATAAATATATTTAAAAGATGTTTTCTATATACACTACCATTCAAAAGTTTTAGATCACTTGCAAATTTCTTTGTTTTTGTTTAGTGATTTATTTTCTACATTCTACAACAATACTGTGCATTTCAAAACTATAAAATAACACATATGGAATTAGGTAATTACGTAACAACAAGAAAAACACCAGTTAGTTGTTATTGTAAGACACAGAGGTCGGCCTTTCTGTAATAGTTCTTGCAAGAACAGTATTGTCAAGTGCATTTGCAAAATCCGTCAAGAACCATAATTTCAATTCAATTCAGTTTTATTTGTATAGCGCTTTTAACAATTGACATTGTCTCAAAACAGCTTTACTTTAAAGCTTTACAGCATTATTATGAAATAATGAAACTGTCTCTCATGAAGGCCGTCCCAGGAGGACGAGACCAAAACCTGCCTCTGCTGCAGACGAGTTAATTTAGAGTTATCAGCCTGAAAAATTACCAATTAACAGCACCTCAGATGAGAGGCGTTATGAAATCTTTACAGAGCAGAAGTAGCAGAAACATCTCAATATCAACTGTTCAAAGGAGATTCATGCAGTTTTTGGACGCCTTCAGCTTTACAATGTAGAAAGAAATAAACATCAGGAACCATCATGGAGTTAGAAAGTGACCTAAAACTTTTGAACGGTAGTGTACTTTTAAATAAATTGTTCTGGGGAATATACCTCAATAGTGTTGTAGCCCAAGCTAGGGTCAGGTGTTATAAGGGAAGAAGTTTTGATTGAGAATGAAAACTTACATGAAGACATATAGAACACAACATTCAATTAAATTAGTTTTCAATTCAATTCAATTCAGTTTTATTTGTATAGCGCTTTTAACAATTGACATTGTCTCAAAACAGCTTTACACAATCAAAAGAATTATTTAAGTTTGTATGGAATGTCAATGTGTATGAATCAAAATGTTCAGATATTCCCTGGCGAGCAAGCCCGAGGGCGACAGTGGCAAGGAAAAACTCCCTGAGACGGTAATAGGAAGAAACCTTGAGAGGAACCAGACTCGACAGGGAACCCATCCTCATCTGGGTGAAACAGATAGCAGGAAATGATCTGCATTTATACAGTGTTAAGTGTTAGGTTCAGCTATAATAGTTGATGTTAATTGATATTATAATTGTTGATGTAAAATGGAGTGCAGTAGTTATTGGAGACTCAGATAGACTTGTAGAAAGTTCCAGTCCTGAACTATCGAATTGTCAAGTCCACAGAGAAACAGCTGACAACACCGGTCGAGGCCAGAACCATCTTCTAAGTAGATAGAATCATCCCCAGACACCAGACGCATCCCAAAGAGACACACGGGGCATCCATGCGACGAGACCTCCAACCAGAAAAGGGGATGAGGATGGATCAGACAGGTCCGGAGGGCAGAGGGAGTCTGGATCACTGGCAGCTCAGGAATGACATGTGTCGCTCGACAGAGAGAGAGAAAGAGTGAAAGGGGGAGACAGGGGGAGAGAGGAAAGAGAAAGAGGGGGAGAAAGAGAAGAAGAGGAGAGATGGCAATTAGGTATGGTCACAGTCACAATGTATAATGTGAATGTATATTTATTGTAGAGTGCAAGCAGGGACTCCGGCAGGATTAACTATGACAGCATAAGTAAAATGGAGAGGCAGAAGGAAACACAAACATGAGGGCTCCCTGAGATGTAAAGCAAACAATCACCTCACCGTCAACAAACCTGAGTGATCAAATGAGAGTGAGGAAGACAGCATCTAAACATACCAGTTCACCATAATACTCTACGTCCATGAGTCCCCCAGATCCGCTCCTTTACCTAAGGCAAATCTATTTATAAAAATGCTTGGCTAAATAAATAGGTTTTTAGCCTAGACTTAAACACTGAGACTGTGTCTGAGTCCCGAACACTATTTGGAAGACTATTCCATAATTTTGGGGCTTTGTAAGAAAAAGCTCTGCACACAGCTGTAGTTTTCATAATACCCGGTACTGACAAGCAGCCTGCATGCTTTGACCGAAGTAGGCGTGGTGGATCGTAAGACACTAGCAGTTCGCTCAGATACTGCGGCGCGAGACCATTTAATGCTTTATATGTCAAGAGTAGTATTTTAAAATCAATGCGAAATTTCACAGGGAGCCAATGTAGTGAACATAGGATAGGGGTGATGTGCTCATATCTTCTGGTTCTAGTGAGGACTCTCGCTGCTGCATTCTGGACTAGCTGAAGCTTGTTTATGCACCTAACAGAACAACCAGACAGTAAGGCATTACAATAGTCCAACCTAGAAGTGATAAAAGCATGAACTAGTTTTTCTGCATCATTTAGCGCCAATATATTTCTTATCTTGGCAATATTTCTGAGGTGAAAGAATGCTATCCTGGTGATATTATCTACTGTACATGAGCTTCAAATGAAAGGCTGGAATCTATAATCACGCCGAGGTCTTTTACTGTTGCACTTGATGGAACAGAAAGGCCATCTAAAGTTACGGTGTGATCTAAGATTTTACTTCTAGCTGTATGCGGTCCTATGACTAGAACTTCTGTCTTATCCGGATTAAGCAGAAGGAAGTTAATTAGCATCCAACTTCTTATGTCCTGCACACATTGCTCAACTTTAGTAAGATGGTTTTTCTCATCAGGTTTTGTTGAGACGTATAGCTGTGTGTCGTCAGCATAACAATGAAAACTAATACCATGCTTACGGCTTATGTTGCCCAGAGGAAGCATGTAAAGGGAAAAAAGCATTGGGCCTAAAACTGAACCCTGCGGAACGCCAAACTCCACTAGAGAACATGCAGAATAATCACCATTTAAGTCTACATACTGATAACGATCGGTCAAATAGGATCTGAGCCAGTAGAGGGCTGTACCCTTAATTCCTACTACATTTTCTAATCTGTGAAGAAGAATAGCATGATCAATGGTGCCAAAAGCTGCACTGAGGTCGAGTAATACAAGCATAGTTACACAACCCTGATCAGAGGCCAATAGGAGGTAATTTACTACTTTAACGATTGCTGTTTCTGTGCTGTGATGAGGCCTAAATCCTGACTGATACAGTTCATGTATGCCATTTCTATGTAGATATGAGCATAGCTGCTCCGCTACAATCTTTTGCAGAATCTTAGATATAAAGGGGAGGTTTGATATTGGCTTGTAATTGGACAGCTGACAGGGGTCGAGGTCAGGTTTCTTGATTATTGGTTTGATAACTGCTAATTTAAAAGATTTTGGAACATAACCAATGCTGAGTGAGGAATTAATTATCTGTTTAAGAAAATGTGTCGGTATAGGATCTAATATACAGGTTGATGAATTTGCAGAAGAGATGAGTGAGTTAGTTCATTCTCTTCAAGGGGAGTAAAGTATTCTAGGTTTGAATCTGAGATGGCTAGGTTAACATCTGTATCAATTACATTGTTCGGTTTCAAAGCCTAAATTTTATGCCTGATATTTACAATTTTATTATTAAAAAAGTTCATGAAGTCCTCGCTATTGCATGATGTTGTTGTGGAGATTTCTGTAGTGGTCTTATTTCTGGTTAATTTGGCTATTGTATTAAATAAACGTCTAGGATTATTTTAATTTTCTTCTATAAGAGCGGAGAGATACGTTGATCTAGCTACACTAAGAGCTTTCCTATAGTTCAGGATGCTCTTTTTCCATGCTATTTGAAATACTAACAATTTAGTTTGACGCCATTTACGCTCTAATTTCCGAGCGGTCTGTTTTAAAGTGCGCCTGTGATCATTATACCAGGGAGCGAGTTTCTTATCTCTAATAATTTTTTTTAGCTGGAGCTACATTATCTAAGGTACAACGAAATGTCGACTCTAAATATTCAGTCGCCTGATCGAGTTCTGTGGGGTCAGACGGTGACCTAATCGAAGTTGGTAACTCTGGGAGATTACTGATAAAACTCTGTGTGGTAGTTGATGTGAATGTACGTTTAATACGGTAGCGCGGTGCTGTGCGTACATTATCACTGTGACACACTTGAATGGAGACAAGATAGTGATCTGAGATAATTTCAGATATTGGAATTGTGAATACATTTCTTATACTTAATCCGAAAAACATTATTAAGTCTAAAGTGTGACCTGCTTTATGAGTGGGTCCTACTACACACTGATTTACGCCTACGGAGTCGAGTATGGACATAAATGCTGTTCTCAGAGGGTCTTCTGGATTCTCAAAATGAATGTTAAAATCTCCGGCAATTAACGCTTTGTCTACAGAAACGACCAGGTCTGAGATGAAATCCGCAAATTCACTAATAAGTTCAGAATACGGCCCTGGAAGTCTTTAAATTATAATTAGTGGAATCGACTGAGTTGACTTAATATACTTAAGTACACTTATGTTACTATAAAGAATTTCAAATTAGTTAAATTTGTGTCCGTGTTTTTGTACGATAGACAGATTATCATTATGAATAACTGCGACGCCTCCTCCTCTACCAGTTAACCGAGGCTGGTGTATGTAGCTGTACCCAGGAGGACTAGCTTCATTTAGAGCTACATACTCGTCCTGTTTAGCCCATGTTTCAGTTAAACAGAGTATATCAAACGCCTGATCTGTGATAATTTCATTAACAATAACCGCTTTTGATGCGAGAGATCTAATATTTAACAATCCTAGCTTCAGATCAGAGGTGCCGGCTGCGCATTCAGTATGATCGGAGTTTGTGGACTTTATGTTAATCAGATTATTGAAACAGACTTTCTGAGTCTTTCTACATTTTTGCTTAGATTTCAATTACATTTTATTTATATAGTGCTGGACCTGGGACCTGGAGCCTATCCCAGGAGACTTCGGGCACTAGGCGGGGTACACCCTGGACAGGGTGCCAATCCATCGCAGGGCACACACACGTACACACACTCACACACCCATTCACACACTACGGGCAATTTTAGGAACGCCAATTAGCCTAACCTGCATATCTTTGGACTGTGGGAGGAAACCGGAGTACCCGGAGGAAACCCACCAAGCACGGGGAGAACATGCAAACTCCATGCACCCAGAGATGGGAATCGAGCCTGGCCGGGGCATCAAACCCAGACCCTGGAGGTGCAAGGCCACAGTGCTAACCACTACACCACCGCGCCGCGAGTTTCATTCAAACTGTTCATATTGTACAACATATAAATTAGCTGTCCTTGGAAAGCATCACGCCAACCAAGCCCAAAACAACAAACATAACCAGAACTGTATTAAACAGGTATAAATAGCACATGGAGTTCCTCATGGCTCAGTTTTGGGCCCTTCACTATTTAGCATAGCATATGGATGCTTTTTCTTATCAGAAGTAATTAGTAACCATAATATCCATTTCCATCAGTCAGAGAGTTTTGCTGCTGAAAGTGAATAGAAATTATTTTCTGATCATTTTTTAAAATTCTATTTCATTTTTTTATAATTTGTTGATAATTCAATGTCTGTAGATGATTTCAGTTCAGACCACACACTATACTCACCTGCTAGTCTCACACTCTTGAGAGACACGTCTGAGAGAAACTCATAGATGATGTGTTTGATGTATTGGTTTTACTTTTGAGTAAAAGCCTGATTTAGAATCTAATGTCTCTCTGGCAGGACCAAGGAGAAGGAGCTGGAAGCTGGAGACCACTCTGCTGCTCATCACGACTGTTCTCTGTTTGCTCCTTGTGATGCTGGTCGGCTTAGAGAACAAGAAACGACTAAAGACAGCTGGCAAACCAGGTGCCAAATTGGAACCTCAGGCATTACCAGAGCAGTCCAGGAATTTGTCCCACAAATGTCAGAGAAACATCTCTGCTTCTAAGATCACTGGATTTTCCACTTTGCCTGAAAACATTAAAAACTTCCTGTTTTACCAACACTGTCGGCATTTCCCGATGCTACTCAACGTTCCTGCAAAGTGCGGCGGTCCTGGGAACTCCGCAGATGTTTTCCTGCTTCTGGTCATTAAAAGTTCTCCACCCAACTATGACCGACGGGAGGTTCTGAGAAAAACATGGGCTTCAGAAAGACTTCAGAGTGGCATGTGGATCCGCACTGTGTTTATATCAGGAACCACAGGAAACGGTTTGGAGAAGGAAAGGATCAATAAACTCTTGGAAGTGGAGAATAGTAAGTACCAGGATATCATTCAGTGGGACTTTCATGATTCCTTTTACAACCTCACGCTGAAGCAGGTCTTATTCCTGGAGTGGATGGAGAGGTTTTGCCCTCATGTGCACTTCCTCCTTAATGGAGATGACGACATTTTTGCCAACACAGACAACATGGTGCAGTATCTAAAAGGGTTACATCATAACAATGGAAGCAAACACCTGTTCACCGGCTTCTTGATCCAATATGTGGGGCCGATCAGGGATCCAGCCAGCAAATACTACATCCCAGTCCAGGTCCAGGAATCAAACCATTATCCTCCATACTGTGGTGGGGGAGGCTTCCTGTTATCACAATTTACTTCCAGAATCATCTATAACATGTCTCAATCCATCAACCTGCTCCCCATCGATGATGTTTACATGGGATTATGTCTGGAAAAAGCTGGACTTAAACCTGTGTCTCATATGGGAATGAAGACAGCGGGCCTGTATATTCCCTCAAAAACTCTGGACATGTATGACCCATGCTACTACCGTGAGATTCTCCTGGTCCACAGGTTCCTCCCTCATGAGATATTTTTAATGTGGCATGAAATCCATCGGAATGATTTGGTTTGTGGAAGGCGAGGATTTAATGCCCAGCCTGAGGAATTAGTGCCATAATGATGCCCTGAGAGACGTTAAGAAGCAGGAAGAAGACATTTATTTTCAAAACTTAAGCACACCTATGTCATAAGTTTACTTTAGACACCAATGGAAAATGTTTCTTTTTATCTATTGTTAAATGTATTTACTGGAACTTCCCAAGTGGTATAATACTAAAGTCTGTATTGTTCATTCATTCATCTTCTGTACCGCTTAATCCTGTGTTCAGGGTCGCGGGGGACCTGGAGCCTATCCCAGGAGACTTCGGGCACTAGGCGGGGTACACCCTGGACAGGGTGCCAATCCATCGCAGGGCACACACACATACACACACTCACACACCCAATCACACACTACAGGCAATTTAGGAACTCCAATTAGCCTAACCTGCATATCTTTGGACTGTGGGAGGAAACCGGAGTAGCCGGAGGAAACCCACCAAGCATGGGGAGAACATGCAAACTCCATGCACACAGAGACGGGAATCGAGCCTGGCCGGGGAATCGAACCCAGACCCTGGAGGTGCAAGGCGACAGTGCTAACCACTACACCACCGCGCCGCCTTAATTCATTCAATTAATTCAATTTCATTTGTATAGCGCTTTTAACAATTGTCATTGACACAAAGCAGCTTTACACAATCAATTAACTAACGTGTTAAATCACTTTGCTGTGCTGTGATGAGAAACAGACTTAATGAATCAGAATTCAGCTAGCACGCTGCGCTCTGAGGGAATGTAATTTAATTGGCGCCTTATTTTAACCAATTGCTTAAATCAACACCACACTACATACAGTACAATGCTGTTATAGGAATCAAATCCATGCTGACATCCTAGGATATGTTCTCATGCAAAGTTCAACGTGGACATGTTTATTACTCTCATACACATCTAATTTATCATTTGTTAAAGAATGACATGTACTCACTCAGTCACTCATCCTCACTTACTTATAATGTGTACAAGGTCCGGGGGGGTGGGGGGTGGTCATTGCTGGCGCCAAACTCAGGAGACTTTGATGAGGCGTGCCAATCCATTGCAGGGCACACTCACACAGAAAAGAATTGGGAACGTCAGTCAGGCTAATCAGCATGTCCTTGAGAGGAAACCATATTACCTGGAGGAAACCCACACAGACAGGGGAGAGAATCAAGGAAACAGTGCTAACTACTACGCCACTGTGCTGCTTATGATATATACTTTTTCATTTAAATTATATTTCCAGTTAACACCACAATCAAGCTAGTTTTCTGTTGTAACTGTGTTGTAACAATATGGTACAGTGGTGTAGTGGTTAGCACGGTCGCCTAGCGCCTCCAGGCTCTTGGTTCGATTCTTGTCTCTGTGCTTGGTTGGTTTCCTCCAGGTACTCCAGTTTCCTCCCACAGTGCAAAGATCTACAGATTAGGCTAGTTGGTGGTCCCAACTTGCCTGTAGTGGGTGTATGTGTGTGCCCTGCGATGGATTGGCACCCTGCCCACATGGGTCATCTGACAAACGAGTGTCTATGTAGGCATGTAATTTTGAGGCTAATTGGATTTTTTTCAAATCATCCTTGGGACGCAGCACTGTGCACCCTGAACCCTCCCAATTTTGTTCTTAGTGAATCAATATTGTTTTTAAATA
This sequence comes from Channallabes apus, assembly GCA_030522415.1. Lineage (NCBI taxonomy): Eukaryota > Metazoa > Chordata > Actinopteri > Siluriformes > Clariidae > Channallabes > Channallabes apus. The sequence continues at coordinate 16,649,017 of CM060115.1, read as the reverse complement.
TTTGGGCTCACATGGTGCTTATTAACGCTCAGTAGATTGTTAGTTCATGTATTGAACTACAGTCACGTGATCATGGCCGAGCTTACACTCGGTGCTTCTCCAGCACTTCTTATGGCTTGTTACAGCTGATTATTAAAAGTAAAAATTTTATAAAACATAGCTCTAATTTCTGCTGTCTTTTTTTTTTTATCATCCAACTTTTATCATACCAAGCATTTAAGTGATCTCCCATCATGCTCACTCAGGATGTTTTTCCCACCACTTTCCTCTGTGAAGTTGGGGGTTCAGCACTATCCTTCCAGGGTTTAATGATGTCTTGGATATCCCTCAACCCAATCTCAGTAATTTCAACTTAGTCTCCTTAGTTGTTGTCTTTGCTTGATGCAGAATAATAATGTTACCCTTTAAAGAGGGACCTTTTTTTGGCGGGGCAGTGTGTAAAGAATACTGTAGATGGCAGAAATGTCATGCACACTCAATCTGCGCCCGGCACTAGGACCCGGAAGTAAGGCGGGCGCCAAACCAGGGAGTATAAAAGAGGTAAACAAACGATGGCTCACCGCTCAGTCATTGAGTTCGGCCCATGTCGGTTCTGGTTGTCGTTTCGTCAAACCGTGCGTACTCACCATTTTGGGTTATATGCTTCTGCTATTGTGTGTGTATTTATAGGACGCGGGTTAAATTTGTGTTTTTCCCTTGCTCCCTTTTCGCGAGAGTCCTTAGATTAAAGTCGCGTGGTTATCCTGCCTATTCGCTTCTTATCCGCGTTTGGGTTTACCATCCACGCTACATTGGGCTAACCGCTAAAGCTAGTCTTCTGGTCCCCGAGGTTAGTTCAATCCTGACAGAATGAGTGAGCCCTCCGCGGTAAACCCAGCGGATCATGCGCACCTCTGCGGCGTGGTAGATCAGCATGCCGTGCTAATCGACAAGCTAACCGGAGAGATCGCTAATCTGCGCCTGGGCCTCCAAGACGTTGCGGCCTTGCGCCGCGAGGTCGCGGAGCTCAGGCGGGAGAACGCGGATCTCCGTGCGGCTGTCGCTAGCGCGGCTAGCAGGCCTCCCGTCGCGGCGGCCGCAGCGCCGCATCCCCCGCCCCCCCACTGATGTCTTCTTATCTTTACCAGAGAAGTGGAACGGCATGGACGGGAGGTGCAGTGTGTTTTTGACAGCGCTCGATCTGGTGTTTGAGTTCAATTCCACCAAGTACTCCACCGATCGGCTACGCATCGCTCTCCTTGTCTCGTTGCTAACAGGGCAGGCAGCAGAGTGGGCCACGGCAGTTATCAAAGCAGACATGGACACCGCCCACTCATACAATGAGTTCACCCGTCAACTCAAACTTACTTTCGAACACCCAGCGGGCGAGGTGGAGACCGACACCAAACTCTACCACCTGCGGCAGGGAGGATCATCCGTGAGCCGGTACACCGCCGAATTCCGCACCCTCGCCGTACAAACCACCTGGGGGGACGCCGCGCTCCGGACATCGTTCTACGAGGGGCTGGCTTCCAGAATAAAGGACGAGCTCGCCGGACGAGAGCTCCCCGCCACGCTGGAAGGGCTGATCCAGCTCACCCTCCGCATTGATCAGCGCCTTCTCTCTCGTCCGAAGCCGGTCCCGAGGACCCTGCCGCCTGCACCCACCTTCCCCCACTCCACTCCAAGACCACCTGTAACCTTCATTACCGCCACTACGGAATCTGTCGGTTCTCCACCTCCTGCCGTGGTTGACACCGGAGCCGGGGAACCCATGCAACTAGGGCGCGCCTCCCTGACCGTGGCTGAACGCGCACGCCGGTATAGAGAGGGTCTGTGCGCCTATTGTGGGTCAGCAGAACACCACCGGGCGATCTGTCCACTGCGCCCGGGAAACGCCCAGCCCCGGTGAGTAGAGGGAGAGACTCACCGGGCCATCTTCGGATCTCCACCACTACCGGCACCACCATCTCTCGCCTTACGGTTCAGGTATCCCTCCAAATTGGCCACAAACGGGTCAGAAGTACTGCGTTCATCGACTCCGGGGCAGCAGGTAACTTCATTGACTCCTCTTATGCCAAAAAATTGGGGGTAAAATTCGAGGCGTTATCCCAGCCGGTTAGAATCACCTCCGTTGACGGTCGGCCCCTTTCATCCAGCCCCATCACCATGCAAACTCAACCTATCACCTTGTGCGTCGACCAACACCAAGAACAGCTCCGATTCCACCTCACCACCGTTTCATCGCCACCCATCATCCTAGGATATCCATGGTTAATCCAACACGACCCCCTCATCTCATGGACCCAGAGCAGGATCCTACAATGGGGTGCGACCTGTACTGAGCTCTGCCTGAGGGCTTCGGCTGGGACGTGCTCTAGGGAGTCCGAGGCCCCCGACGTCGACACCAACGCCATCCCCACCGACTACCGGGACCTAGCGGAGGTTTTCTGCAAAAGACGGGCAACACACCTCCCTCGTCACCGCCCCTACGACCTAGCGATTGATCTCCAGCCAGGCTCGATTCCACCCCGCGGCCACCTCTACTCCTTATCAGCGACGGAGACGCAGGCGATGGAGGAGTATGTAACCAACGCTCTCCGGCAGGGGACCATCCGACCCTCCTCCTCACCAGCCGCCGCGGGGTTTTTCTTCGTAAAGAAGAGAGGCGGCGAACTTCGCCCATGTGTCGATTATCGGGGGCTCAACAATATCACGATCAAAAACCGACATCCACTGCCGCTTACCAACTCAGCCCTGGACGCCCTCTCTGGTGCCACCATTTTCACGAAGTTGGACCTGCGGAGCGCCTACAACTTGGTGCGCATCAGAGAGGGCGATGAGTGGAAGACGGCTTTCATTACACCCACAGGACACTATGAAAGTTTAGTGATCCCATTTGGACTGTGCAACGCCCCCGCCGCTTTTCAACATTTCATAAACGATGTCCTCCGGGACATGCTCGGCCGGTGGGCATTCGTTTACCTGGACGATATCCTAATCTACTCCCGCAACGCTGATGAACATGTCCAGCATGTCAGAGCGGTTCTAAAGAGATTACTCGCCCACCAACTGTACTGTAAGTTGGAAAAGTGCGCTTTTCACGAGCGCTCCACCACGTTCCTGGGTTTTGTCATCTCGCCCCAGGGTGTGGCCATGGACCCGCAGAAACTAGAGGTTGTGCGTGATTGGCCCCTACCCAAGAACCTGAAGCAACTTCAACGGTTTCTCGGGTTTGCGAATTTTTATCGTCGCTTCATCCGGGACTACAGCACAGTTGCCGCCCCCCTAACCGCTCTGACCCGTCCCTCATCTCTTCCCTTCAGACTCAACTCCATTGCCACCTCCGCATTCAAAGAACTCTGCAATCGTTTCACCACTGCCCCAATTCTCCTACATCCAGATGCCAACAAACCATTCGTTGTGGAGGTGGACGCCTCAGATGTGGGCGCTGGAGCTGTCCTCTCCCAACGAGGTCCAGACCAAAAACTACACCCATGTAGTTTTTTCTCTAAAAAATTTGACACCACTCAGCAGCGATACGGGGTAGGGGACCGTGAACTGCTGGACATAAAGTGGGCTTTGGAGGAATGGCGTCACTGGCTCCAGGGCGCCAGGGAGCCATTCATCATCTGGACCGATCACCAAAATCTAATCACAATCCGAAGTCTGAAACAGCTGAATCCAAGACAGGCGCGGTGGCCATTGTTTTTCGAACACTACAATTTCCATCTCTCATACCACCCGGGATCAAAAAACGCCAAAGCTGATGCCCTCTCCCGCCAGCATGAGATGGACATCCCCCGGGCGGACCCCGCGCCTGTCCTTCCCCCCTCAAAGATCATCGCACCACTTCAGCTGGACCTGGAAACGAGGGTCCGCCAGGCGCAGGCCACAGAGACCGAGCCGGCAGGTGTGCCCCCTGGATGACTCTATGTGCCCGCCACAATGAGATCCGAAGTCCTCCAGTGGGGACACTCATCGCCCATCTCCGGACACCCGGGCACACGACGGACCCTCCAGTTTCTCGAACGCGACTTCTGGTGGCCATCCATCCCGAGGGACGTCAAAGAGTTCGTCCAGGCATGCCCAGTGTGCTCCAGGGCGAAGAACCCAAACCAACCAACACCAGGGGAACTACAACCACTCCCAGTCCCGCGACGACCCTGGACGCACATTGCCGTCGATTTCATCACGGGCCTGCCGGCCTCGGAGGGAAAGGACACCATATTAACCATCATCGATCGGTTCTCTAAAGCCGTGCACCTGGTGGCCCTCGCCGGACTCCCGTCAGCCAAAAAGACAGCCGAGTTGATATTAGAGCACGTAGTCCGTCTACATGGGTTCCCCAAGGACATCGTCTCGGACAGAGGGCCCCAGTTCACTGCCAGGTTCTGGAAAGCCTTCTGCCGTCTGATCGACTCCACCTGTAGCTTATCATCTGGATACCACCCACAGACCAACGGTCAGATGGAGCGGGCCAACCAACAACTGGAGCGCTATCTGAGATGTTTCGTAGCAGATCGTCAGCGCTCCTGGGCTCGCTACCTCATTTGGGCAGAACTGTCACATAACCTCCACACCTCCTCTGCTACCGGCCTAAGCCCATTTGAGGTATGCCACGGTTTCCAACCTTCAGTGTTCAACCACCAAGAACCGGAGGTTGATGTACCATCCGCCCAACAGTTGGTCCGCAGGTGTCGGCGGCTATGGAACCAAACAAATCAGGCCATCCAACGAGCCAACGCCCGCTACACGACCCAACACCGCCGCCGGCACCCCCCGGGACGTTTGTACCACGTAGGTGACAAGGTATGGCTTTCAACACGAAATCTCCACCTTCACACAGAATCAAAAAAACTTTCGCCTAGATTCATCGGACCATACCCCATCACCCACCGAATTAACCCTGTCACCTACCGGCTCAAGCTGCCTGTGGCGCTCCGAATCCACCCAGTATTTCACCTCTCCCAATTCAAACCCTTCACCACCTCACCCATGATTCCACCCACCCCCCCAGCTCCTCCTCCCCGGATCATCGACGGCGGTCTCGCCTACACCGTACGCCGAATCCTCGACTCGCGCCCTCGGGGCAGAGGTACTCAGTACCTGGTTGACTGGGAGGGCTACGGCCCCGAGGAGCGGTCTTGGATCCCGGCCCGGTTCATTCTCGACCCCGAGCTAATTCGAGACTACCGTCACCGGGTATCCTCCACCTCAGGACCGTCAGGAGCCGGTCCTGGACAGGGGGGTACTGTCATGCACACTCAATCTGCGCCCGGCACTAGGACCCGGAAGTAAGGCGGGCGCCAAACCAGGAAGTATAAAAGAGGTAAACAAACGATGGCTCACCGCTCAGTCATTGAGTTCGGCCCATGTCGGTTCTGGTTGTCGTTTCGTCAAACCGTGAGTACTCACCATTTTGGGTTATATGCTTCTGCTATTGTGTGTGTATTTATAGGACGCGGGTTAAATTTGTGTTTTTCCCTTGCTCCCTTTTCGCGAGAGTCCTTAGATTAAAGTCGCGTGGTTATCCTGCCTATTCGCTTCTTATCCGCGTTTGGGTTTACCATCCACGCTACATTGGGCTAACCGCTAAAGCTAGTCTTCTGGTCCCCGAGGTTAGTTCAATCCTGACAAGAAATAAGGATGGACTGTATGTGGAATAAAGTGTGTAGGGAATGGGTACCAAACTTCAGCATTTTTAGTGTATAGACCAAATTCTTTGAATCTTGATAGCTAAGGAGTGAATTATCACCAACACTATAAAATATTGAAACACCACTATGAAACATCCTGGTATAGTCATGTGACAATCTGTGAATTTGTGCACCCATTACACCATTTACAATATGGTGGTGTGCCTGGGTAGCTAGCACATGTGACAGAACTGGCATCTTTTCAAAAGCTTGTTTGTTTTTGTTATTTACAGTAAGCTTCATCCTATTTAACAGTTCTAGTAATATAACACCATCTCATTCTAATTTAACCTGTTTTACTTAACCTGACTGCATTTCTTAAACAAATTAAGAAAATATTGCTGTGACATATGTCACCTAGCACTTTTAACTCCAAAATTCTCAGGGAAAATGCCATGTGATGTGACTGTTTGGTCTGCAATATATCTCACATAATGTTCCCTTAAAAGAGAAATTGGTCTGGGATAGAATGTGTTAAATTGGTTTACATTTAACGGTATATGTTATGTTAGGGTATGGTATGGTATTATACAGTATGTGTTATTTTAGGGTATGATATATGTTATATTGGTTCATGTTTTGTTATGTTATCATATGATATGTTTATCGTATGGTATGTTTTATCATGTTATGTTATGTTATTTTATGTTATGCCATGTTGTTATGGTACTTTATGATATGGTATGTTATGGTGTTATTTTAGGGTATGATGTATGTTATGTTATATTGTTTTATGTGAGGTTATGGTATGTTTTATGTTATATTATCGTATGATATGGTCTATGTTTTATGTTATGTTTTATGTTATGATATATTATATGTTTTATGATGTTATGTTATGCTATGTTATGTTATGTTATGTTATGTTATGTTATGCTATGGCATGTTATGTTATATTATCGTATGATATTTTCTATGTTTTATGTTATGTTTTATGTTATGATATATTATGTTATGTTTTATGATGTTATGTTATGTTATGTTATGTTATGTTATGTTATGTTATGTTATGGTATGGTATGGTATGTTATGGTATGTTATGGTATATTATGGTATGTTTTGGTATGTTTTTTAAGCTATGTTATGGTACTGTATGTACATAGCAAATTGCTTTTGAGTGTATAAATATTCCCAAGAACTGAAAAATAAAACTAAGAATATATAATGTATTGTGTAATGTAATTTTTTAAAGTTAAAAATTTATCTATATAAATAAAAAAATGTTGTGTTTGTACATCTGTCAGAACCAGATTCAGAATTTTTTCTGTCTTTATGTCTGTCCAACCAAATTTGTCACAGCTTTACACAGAACTGGATGGACAGAATTTAATGAACCTTTTGTAGTATTTAGACCTTAAGTTAAGCATGCACCATGAATTTAATTAAAATGTTAAGTAGAAGTGAAATTAGGAGCAGATTACTAACCGGACGTTTTAATATTTCTACCACTGAAATAACAGCGCTGAAGTTGTATAAGTGAATTTTAACATGCTAGAGTCATTTTAAGACAAAACTTAATCTTTATCTGATATTCTTTTTCAAGACAGACAGACATGTACGTGGGCTTAAACCTGAAATAATGATATTACTGATTATGTTAAAGCTGATCAGCTTATAGTCTAGAGCTTTACATTACTCCTGAAGGTAATGTCTGGATGCAAATCTGCAAAAAACATCTACTTCCTGACAAATAATGAAAGCCTTCAACTCGTAGTATAAGGTACTCCATAGATTTCATTTCACTGGACAGAAATGCTTTGGCTTCGTCTGTGGAGCGTTTAGGCCAAGACACAAACTGCAGCATTGGCCTTTACCACCTTTATGTCTGTTACTGGCAGGTGATGATGTTGGTGATGACGGAGCTTCCTGTTGGTGACGTAGCTTCCTGTTTTCGTATTGTTGCCACGAAAGTTTCGCAACGCGCGAGTTTCCTCGTCTAAAAACAACAAACGGAATTCATCTCCAAACAACTAAAACTCCGACACAGAGGTACATTATAATGTCTACCGTTCAGCTTGTTCAGTGTGTAGAGTGCAGGATGTTTAGACATTCTTCCTCCGTCATTAGTGATAATTTTATTTGTGATAGGTGTGTGTTAGTGAGCACTCTGACGGAGAAGATATCAGCATTAGAGGAGCGCATCCAGACTTTAGAGAGTGTTAGACAGTGTGAGAGCAGCGTTATTCCTGTAGCGGACAGTCTGGGTGCCACAGGCGGAGATAAACAGCCCCCGACTCCGGCATTAGAGCCCTCACAGCGGGGCAAGTGGGTGACGACTCGGCGGCATACTCGTTCAGCCAAAGCTAACGCTAAGGCTAGCCCACCGGAGCACACCTCCTCTGCGCCTCAGGTGTCCAACAGGTTTGCTCTCCTCAGTGCTGCACCCGCTGAGAAACCTGAAAGAGCTCTGGTTATAGGAGACTCTATACTGAGACACGTGACATTAGCTAGACCTTTAGGGGCGCCAGCGGCAGTGGTTAGGTGTATCCCGGGAGCCAGAGCACCGGACATAGCAGGTAATCTTAGGGCTCTAGGACAGCATAGGTTGTCTAAGATAGTGGTACATGCTGGAGCTAATGATATACGCCTTCGTCAGTCAGAGGTTAGTAAGAATAACTTTACAGAGGTGTTTAAATTAGCGAAGGCGATGTCCGATGAAGTAGTATGCTCTGGTCCCATCCCAATGAGACTTGGCGACATAGCTTACAGCAGGTTATGGTCGCTGAACCGCTGGATGTCCAGGTGGTGCTCCGAAAATAATGCGGGCTACATAGATAATTGGAAAACCTTTGAGGGCAAAGCTGGCCTGTTAAGGCGGGACGGTGTCCATCCCACTCGGGAAGGTGCCGCTCTCATTTCCTGTAGTATAGCTCATAGTCTCAGTAGAGGTCTAGTTAATCGGTGACAATCCAGAGCCCAGGCCAGGGAGCAGACAGGCAGGCTAAACCAACCGTCTGCTAGCTGCATAGAGTCGTCACTCAGGGTTCACCATACTGAGACTGTGTCTGTTCCCCGATCTAAGCAAAAATGTAGAAAGACCCAGAAAGTCTGTTTCAATAATCTAATTAACATAAAGACCACAAACTCAGATCATACTGAATGCGCAGCCGGCACCTCTGATCTGAAGCTAGGATTGTTAAATATTAGATCTCTCACATCAAAAGCAGTTATTGTTAATGAAATTATCACAGATCAGGCGTTTGATATACTCTGTTTAACTGAAACATGGGTTAAACAGGATGAGTATGTAGCTCTAAATGAAGCTAGTCCTCCTGGATACAGCTACATACACCAGCCTCGGTTAACTGGTAGAGGAGGAGGCATCGCAGTTATTCATAATGATAATCTGTCTATCGTACAAAAACACGGACACAAATTTAACTCATTTGAAATTCTCTATAGTAACATAAGTGTATTTAAGTATATTAAATCAGCTCAGTCGATTCCACTAATTATAATTTACAGACCTCCAGGGCCGTATTCTGAATTTCTTAGTGAATTTGCAGATTTCATCTCAGACCTGGTCATTTCTGTAGACAAAGTGTTAATTGCTGGAGATTTTAACATTCATTTTGAGAATCCAGAAGACCCTCTGAGAACAGCATTTATATCCATACTGGACTCCGTAGGTGTAAATCAGTGCGTAGTAGGACCCACTCATAAAGCAGGTCACACTTTAGATTTAGTAATATTCTTCGGATTAATTATAAGAAATGTATTCACAATTCCACTGTCTGAAATTATCTCAGATCACTATCTTGTCTCCATTCAAGTGTGTCACAGTGATAATGTACGCACAGCACCGGGCTACAGTATTAAACGTACATTCACATCAACTACCACACAGAGTTTTATCAGTAATCTCCCAGAGTTACCAACTTCGATTAGGCCACCGTCTGACCCCACAGAACTTGATCAGGCGACTGAATATTTAGAGTCGACACTTCGTTGTACCTTAGATAATGTAGCTCCAGCTAAAAGAAAAATTATTAGAGATAAGAAACTCGCTCCCTGGTATAACGATCACACGCGCACTTTAAAACAGACTGCTCGGAAATTAGAGCGTAAATGGCGTCAAACTAAATTGTTGGTATTTCAAATAGCATGGAAAGAGAGCATCCTGAACTATAGGAAAGCTCTTAGTGTAGCTAGATCAACGTATCTCTCCACTCTTATAGAAGAAAATAAAAATAATCCTAGATTTTTATTTAATACCGTAGCCAAATTAACCAGAAATAAGACCACTACAGAAATCTCCACAACAACATCATGCAATAGTGAGGACTTCATGAACTTTTTTAATAATAAAATTGTAAATATCAGGCATAAAATTGAGGCTTTGAAACCAAACAATGTAATTGATACTGATGTTAACCTAGCCATGTCAGATTCAAACCTAGAATACTTTACTCCTCTTGAAGAGAATGAACTAATTTCACTCATCTCTTCTGCAAATTCATCAACCTGTATACTAGATCCTATACCAACACATTTTCTTAAACAGATAGTACCAGTAATAACAGAACCGATGTTGAGAATAATTAATTCCTCACTCAGCATTGGTTATGTTCCAAAATCTTTTAAAGTAGCAGTTATTAAACCAATAATTAAGAAACCTGACCTCGACCCCTGTCAGCTGTCCAATTACAGGCCAATATCAAACCTCCCCTTTATCTCTAAGATTCTGGAAAAGATAGTAGCGGAGCAGCTATGCTCATATCTACATAGAAATGGCATACATGAACTGTATCAGTCAGGATTTAGGCCTAATCACAGCACAGAAACAGCACTCGTTAAAGTAGTAAATGACCTCCTATTGGCCTCTGATCAGGGTTGTGTAACTATGCTTGTATTACTCGACCTCAGTGCAGCTTTTGACACTATTGATCATGCTATTCTTCTTCACAGATTAGAAAATTTAGTAGGAATTAAGGGTACAACCCTCTCCTGGCTCAGATCCTATTTGACCGATCGTTATCAGAATGTAGATTTAAATGGTGATTATTCTGCATGTTCTCTAGTGGAGTTTGGCGTTCCGCAGGGTTCAGTTTTAGGCCCACTGCTTTTTTCCCTTTACATGCTTCCTCTGGGCAACATAATCCGTAAGCATGGTATAAGTTTTCATTGTTATGCTGACGACACACAGCTATACGTCTCAACAAAACCTGATGAGAAAAACCATCTTACTAAAGTTGAGCAATGTGTTCAGGACATGAGAAATTGGATGCTAATTAACTTCCTTCTGCTTAATCCGGATAAGACAGAAGTTCTAGTCATAGGACCGCATACAGCTAGAAGTAAAATCTTAGATCACACCGTAACTTTAGATGGCCTTTCTGTTCCGTCAAGTGCAACAGTAAAAGACCTCGGCGTGATTATAGATTCCAGCCTTTCATTTGAAGCTCATGTAGATAATATCACCAGGATAGCATTCTTTCACCTTAGAAATATCGCCAAAATAAGAAATATATTGTCGCTAAATGATGCAGAAAAACTAGTTCATGCTTTTATCACTTCTAGGTTGGACTATTGTAATGCCTTACTGTCTGGTTGTTCAGTTAGGTGCATAAACAAGCTTCAGCTAGTCCAAAATGCAGCAGCGAGAGTCCTCACTAGAACCAGAAGATATGAGCACATCACCCCTATCCTATCTTCACTGCATTGGCTCCCTGTGAAATTTCGCATTGATTTTAAAATACTACTCTTGACATATAAGGCATTAAATGGTCTCGCGCCGCAGTATCTGAGCGAACTGCTAGTGTCTTACGATCCGCCACGCCTACTTCGGTCAAAGGATGCAGGCTGCTTATCAGTACCGCGTATTATGAAAACTACAGCTGGGGGCAGAGCTTTTTCTTACAAAGCCCCAAAATTATGGAATTGTCTTCCAAATAGTGTTCGGGACTCAGACACAGTCTCAGTGTTTAAGTCTAGGCTCAAAACCTATTTATTTAACCAAGCATTTTATAAATAGATTTGCCATAAGGTAAAGGAGCAGATCTGGGGGACTCATGGATGTAGAGTATTATGGTGAACTGGTATGTTTAGATGCTGTCTTCCTCAGTCTCATTTGATCACTCAGGTTTGTTGACCGTGAGGTGATTGTTTGCTTTACATCTCAGGGAGCCCTCATATTTATGTTTCCTTCTGGCTCTCCCTTTTAGTTATGCTGTGATAGTTAGTCCTGCCGGAGTCCCTGCTTGCACTCTACAGTAAATATACATTCACATTGGACATTGTGACTGTGACCATACCTAATTGCAATCTCTCCTCCTCTTCTCTTCCTCCCCCTCTTTCTCTTTCCTCTCTCCCCCTGTCTCCCCCTTTCACTCTTTCTCTCTCTCTCTCTGTCGAGCTACACATGTGGTTCCTGAGCTGCCAGTGATCCAGACTCCCTCTGCCCTCCGGACCTGTCTGATCCATCCTGGTGCCCGGTTTCTGGTTGGAGGTCTCATCGCATGGATGCCCCGTGTGTCTCTTTAGGATGCGTCTGGTGTCTGGGGATGATTCTCTATACTTAGAAGATGGTTCTGGCCTCGACTGGTGTGGTCAGCTGTTTCTCTGAGGACTTGACAATTCGATAGTTCAGGACTGGAACTTTCTACAAGTCTATCTGAGTCTCGAATAACTACTGGACTCCATTTTACATCAAGTATTATAACATCAATTAACATCAACTATTATAGCTGAACCTAACACTTAACACTGTATAAATGCAGATCATTTCCTGCTATCTGTTTCACCCAGATGAGGATGGGTTCCCTGTCGAGTCTGGTTCCTCTCAAGGTTTCTTCCTATTACCGTCTCAGGGAGTTTTTCCTTGCCACTGTCGCCCACGGGCTTACTCGCCAGGGAATATCTGAACATTTTGATTCATACACATTCACATTCCATACAAACTTAAATAATTCTTTTGATTGTGTAAAGCTGTTTTGAGACAATGTCAATTGTTAAAAGCGCTATACAAATAAAACTGAATTGAATTGAATTGAATTGAATTGACTAATATGCCCTGATACAAGTACAGTGTGTCCCTGCTGTCTCTGAAGTGGGCGTGAATTCTCCAGCCTTGTGCACACATTGCCTCTCTGATGGCTTGGGACAGTTTGGCCTTTGTTGTTCTAATTTGTCACCTCTGAGATAATCCATTGATTCTGGTTGGGACATGAGATGATGTTCTTTTAGACAGTTACGTCATCAGTGCACATGGCTCATGTTGATACAGTATATTATGTTTAACAGAAACCTGGATTAAAGAGAACGAGTATGTAGCTCTACATGAAGCTAATCCTCCTGGTTACAGCTTTATAAACCAGCCTCGACTAACTGAAAAAGTTCATGAAGTCCTCACTACTGTATGTTGCTGTTGTGTAGATTTCTGCAGTGGTCTTATATCTAGTTAATTTTGCTGTGGTATTAAATATAAATCTAGGATTATTTTTGTTCGCTTCATTAAGAGTGGAGAGATATGTTGATCTAGTTACACTAAGAGCTTTTTTATAGTTCAGGATGCTCTCCTTCCATGCTATTTAAAATAATAACAACTTAGTTTGATGCCATTTACATTCTAGTTTCAAATGGTCTGTTTTAAAGTGCATGTGTACCAAGGAGCGAGTTTCTTATCTCTTATCTCTAAGGTCTCTCAACCATAAAATCACACAGGACTAAATAATTTTTAAACATTCACAGCTATGACATTGTATCTTTGCACACATTCTGGACATTCGTGGACACTTCTGGACACCTGCACATTCATGCACACTTACATATTTATATTTCATTTCTTGATTCGTTGCACACAAGTCACTTTAAATAAGTCACTTTCATGCATATTTTTAAGGTCACGGGCAGTTGTATAAGCATTTCACTGTATATCATACTGTGTATGACTGTGTATGTAACAAATAAAATTTTTATTTGAATTTGGATTTGGAGCGGGTACAGTACATCTGGTCTGGATTGTTTATAAAAGATCTTTATAGAAGAAACTTGGGTGTGGTTCTGAATTTATGAGCCTTCAGCAGTTTTTACGACCCTGAACATTATATTACAAACCGGATTCCAAAAAAGTTGGGACACTAAACAAATTGTGAATAAAAATTTAATGCAATGATGTGGAGATGGCAAATGTCAATATTTTATTCAGAATAGAACATAAATCACGGAACAAAAGTTTAAACTGAGAAAATGGATCATTTTAAGGGAAATATATAGTGAATCAAAATGTCATGGTGTCAACAAATCCCAAAAAAGTTGGGACAAGGCCATTTTCACCACTGTGTGGCATCTCCGCTTCTTCTTAAAACACTCAACAGACGTCTGGGGACCGAGGAGACCAGTTTCTCAAGTTTAGAAATAGGAATGCTCTCCCATTTTTGTCTAATACAGGCTTGTAACTGTTCAATCATCTTGGGCCTTCTTTGTCACACCTTCCTCTTTATGATGCGCCAAATGTTCTCTATAGGGGAAAGATCTGGACTGCAGACTGGCCATTTCAGTACCCGGATCCTTCTCCTACACAGCCATGATGTTGTGATTGATGCAGAATGTGGTCTGGCATTATCCTGTTGAAAAATGCAGGGGCTTCCCTGAAAGAGATGACGTCTGGATGGGAGCATATGTTGTTCTAGAACCTGAATATATTTTTCTGCATTGATGGTGCCTTTCCAGACATGCAAGCTGCCCATGCCACACGCACTCCTGCAACCCCATACCATCAGAGATGCAGGCTTCTGAACTGAGCGTTGATAACAACTTGGGTTGTCCTTGTCCTCTTTGGTCCAGATGACATGGCGTCCCACATTTCCAACAAGAACTTCGAATCGTGACTCGTCTGACCACAGAACAGTCTTCCATTTTGCCACACTCCATTTTAAATTATCCCTGGTCCAATGAAAACGCCTGTGCTTTTGTCATTGTGGGAATTGGTGATCCTCTACCCATCTTGGCTTCTGAGAGACACTGCCACTCTGAGAAGCTCTTTTTATACCCAATCATGTTGCCAATTAACCTAATTACTGTTAATTGGACTTCCAGCTCTTTGTTATGCTCAAATTTACTTTTTCCAGCCTCTTATTGCTACTTGTCCCAACTTTTTTGGGATTTGTTGACACCGTGAAATTTGGAATCAACATATTTTTCCTTTAAAATGATACATTTTCTCGGATTAAACTATTGATCTGTCATCTATGTTCTATTCTGAATAAAATATTGACATTTGCCATCTCCACATCATTGCATTCAGTTTTTATTCACAATTTGTTTAGTGTCCCAACTTTTTTGGAATCTGGTTTGTAATTATACTAAGGAATGTGTTTATTGATAGTGCAGCGTGTCGAAGTCAAAGAAAGAAAACACTGTTCTCATGCACACAGAATGTCATGAACGACACTAAAATGAAATATTCTCTACAATTCCCCCCTTTTATTCATAAGAAATATTGTTGAATAAAACTCAGAACCTTCCAGAAGTCGCCGCCGGATAATAAGTCCTTGGCACGCCCAATATGCACTTGTCCCACTTCACGAGGCACTAAGACACCACTAGGAATGGTACACTGATAGCAGAAGTGAAGTCGTCCCTGTGGAAACCCAAGACGATCCCTCTGTCACTGTTGGTCATCAATGCAGCATGTCTTTAGTCTAGGAAACAAAAAATTCACAGAGAAAAAAAGTTTATAATACACAAACATTCATTCATCTTTCGATCTCACGTCGACAGGACATCTCTTCAGCCTAGTAGCATGGATCCACTGTGGAAAAAGGACAGCAGTACGAGTGATTGCGATTATTTCTGCTGGTCCGTCATATTTACAATCTCTCAGTTTTTAGGGGGTCAAAGATTTTACCAGAACAGTGTCTCCCACATTAAAAGGATGTCTGGGTTTTGTTGAGGGTACTGGAGTCACATCAGCAATTTGTTCATAATGTTTGGTTAGAGTATCTATTAGAGCAGCAGAATATTCAGCAATATGTACATCAAGATCAGTTGTTCCTATCGCGGGTTTGCCTTTCCTCCATGGCACGGGAAAGGGTCTGCCAAATATAATTTCATGTGGTGACATGTGCACGCCTTTTCTCTGTGTCATTCTCATTTCAGCTAGAACAGCAGGTAACAGATCAACCCAGTTTTTACTCCCCATGGTTTGCATTGCTTTAGTCAATTTTTCTTTCAGTTTCCTATTTGATCTTTCTACTATACCTGATGACTGTGGAGGATAGGGAATGTGAAAATGCCAGGACAGTGAAAGATATTTACACAAATTCTGTGTTATCTGTGATGTAAAAGCTGTTCCTTTATCTGACTCAGTAGCATGAGGCACGCCATAACGAGGTATTATTTCTTTTGCTAAGACTCGGGTCACCACCTTTACATTCTATCGAGCACATGGGAAAGCTTCCACCGACATAGAAAACTTGTCTACTAAAACCAGGGGTCTCATTTATCAAGCGTGCGTTTGCACGGTTTCATGTGTACGCACAATTCTACTAATAGAATGCGATTCATTAATTTGTACATGCGCGTGAAAATGTGCGCACATTTAGAAGAACTCCTGACTGTGCGTAAGCAGAATCCCCTAGTGGTAGAGAACTGTAATCACATATAAACCCAGTGCCCTTATACTTCACCACTTAAATGTCAGTGTTGACAAATTGGTAAATTGAATAATTGAATACAACAGGTGATTCTGAGTTATTTTTTCAATTCAATTTTATTTATATAGCGCTTTTAACAATGGTTATTGTCTCAAAGCAGCTTCACAAAAATTAAAGAAATGTAACACAAAAAAAAAAATAATAATAAATAAATTTATTCCAGTTCCAGTTATCTGGAACTGTGAAGAATTGTTTTTGGAAATGCATTGACTACAATGGCAGACCTTGTGCTTCTTGAAGATTTGCAACAAGTACTTTTGCTCAGAGATCGCGTTTTCAGGAACCGCACAGACTTTTGCTTGATTTGTGTCAGTGGTTCTCGCAACTTTTGGAGTGGCCGACAAAGCGCACCAGTGCAGTACCTGTGCACACTCAGGTTCTTTCTACTTTTGGCTTTTTAGCCACAGGCACATTTCAAAGGGAAATTGGTGACATGTCTAGTATTTCTCAACCCACCATGAGCCGAATTATGCCACACGTTTTACATGCAATTATATCACTTACATCACAGTACATTCCGTTTCCAAACACCGCAGCGTAAAGGACAAAAATTATGACCGACTTCTATAACATCGCAGGATTGACAAGTGTAATACGGGTAGTTGACTGCACACATGTTGCCCTGAAAGCTCCTACTGCTGATGATTTTGCATTTGTAAAAAGAAAAGGCTATCACTCCATTAACGTGCAGGTAATCTGTGATGCACACTTGAACCTGCTAAATGTCGTTGCGAACAGCCCGGGCTGGACACACGATTCCTTCATTGTGCAGAACAGCATCCTGGGACGTCTTCAGCAAAGCGCTGCTGGAGAAGGCTGGCTTATTGGTAAGTGTGTAACAATTAATCAAAATTTTTTTAAATAATTGTAAAATTAGATTACTTCTCAACACCATCCAGTGTACTGTATTTTAATCTACATCATTGCAGGGGATCGAGGATATGCCCTTAAATCCTGGCTGATGACTCCAGTGGCAAACCCTGTATCCCAAAAGGAGCTGAATTACAACCGAGCACATGAGCGCACAAGAAGCACAGTAGAACGTGCAATAGGCTTGCTGAAGGCTCGATGGCTGTGTCTGTCAGGCAGAGGAGGCACATTGTAATACAAACCCAACAAGGTTTTGATTGTTTAAATATTTAAATTAAGTTTTAATTATATTTTATAACTACAAAATTTATAATATACTGTATATATAATTATTTAATTTATTATACAATATAAATTTGCTTTAGGTGTGCTATATAGTTAAAGCATGCAGTGTGCTGCATAATATTGCCATTAAAAACGGTATACTACTGGATGAGATGCCAATACAAGAAGATCGCCACATGGCAGAAGGTTTCGACCCAATGCCAAATGCTGTGGCCGTGCAGCTAAGAGCAGGGATAATCAAACGGTTCTAAATCTGTTTCACAATAAGGAGTAATTGTGAGAAAATGGTGAGATCACTTGGAGGTTTTATTGAACTTGCATGATGCATTTAGTGAATCACTAATGCCTCTTTTCCACTGCATAGTACGGCACAACACGGTTCAGTTAAACTCACTTTGGTTCGGCGCAGTTTGGCTTGGTTTACGCTTCCACTGCAGTTTAGTAACGCTTTAGAGTGGGCGGGATTACTCACGTGTCATTTAGTTGCGGCGCCGCTACTGCCGTGACGTCATCGTAAACGCGCCACAAACAAACACACTGTCATGCACATTCAATCTGCGCCCGGCACTAGGACCCGGAAGTAAGGCGGGCGCCAAACCAGTAAGTATAAAAGAGGAAAACAAACGATGGCTTACCGCTCAGTCATTGAGTTCGGCCCATGTCAGTTTCGGTTGTCGTTTCAGCAAACCGTGAGTACTCACCATTTGGTTTATCTGCTTTCTGCTATTGTGTGTGTATTTATAGGACGCGTGTTAAATTTGTGTTTTTCCCTTGCTCCGCTTTTGTGAGAGTCCTTAGATTAAAGTCGCGTGGTTATCCTGCCTACTCGCTTCTCTCCGCGTTTGGATTTACCATCCACGCTACATTGGGCTAACCGCTAAAGCTACGTCTTCTGGTCCCCGAAGTTAGTTCACTCCTGACAGAATGACTGAGCCATCCGCGGTAAACCCAGCGGATGATGCGCACCTCTGCGACGTGGTAGATCAGCATTCCGCGCTAATCGACAAGCTAACCGGGGAGATCGCTACTCTGCGCCTGGGCCTCCAAGACGTTGCGGCCTTGCGCCGCGAGGTCACGGAGCTCAGGCGGGAGAACGCGGATCTCCGGGCGGCTGTTGCTGGTGCCGCAGCGCCGCACCCCCCCCCCCCACTGATGTCTTCTTATCATTACCAGAAAAGTGGAAAAGCACGGATGTGAAGTGCAGTGTGTTTCTGACAGCGCTCGATCTGGTGTTCGAGTTCAATTCCACCAAGTACTCCACCGATCGGCTACGCATTGCTCTTCTCGTTGCTCAAAGGGCAGGCAGCTGAGTGGGCCACGGCAGTTCTCAAGGCAGACACGGACACCGCCCACTCATACAGTGAGTTCACCCATCAACTCAGGCTCACTTTCGAGCATCGAGCGGGCGAGGTGGAGACTGACACAAGACTCTACCACCTGAGGCAGGGAAGATCGTCCGTGAGTCGCTACACAGCTGAGTTTCGTACCCTCGCCGTACAGACCACCTGGGGCGATGCAGCGCTCCAGACGTCCTACTACGAGGGCCTGGCTTCTCGGATCAAGGACGAACTAGCCGGGCGAGAGCTTCCTGCTACATTGGACGGCTTGATCCAACTCGCTCTCCGGATCGACCAGCGCCTTCTCTCTCGCCCGAAGCCAGCCCCTCGCACCCTGCCACCTGCACCCACCTTCACCGTCACCACCCCATGACCCGCAGACTCCGCTACCTACACCACCCCTGGACATGTCGGTTCTCCACCCCTGCCGTGGTTGACACAGGAGCCGGGGAACCCATGCAATTAGGACGCGCCTCCTTGACCGCTGCAGAACGGGAGAGACGGTATCGCGAAGGACTCTGCGCCTATTGCGGGTCAGCAACACATCACCGGGCAGCTTGCCCTCTCCGGCCGGGAAACGCACAGGCCCGGTGAGAGGTGAGAGACACTCGCCGGGTCACCTTCGTCTCTCCGCCATCACCACCAACTCCTCCCGTCTCACGGTTCAGGTACACCTCCAGGTTGGCCACAAACGAGTCCGAAGTGCTGCATTCATCGACTCCGGGGCAGCAGGTAACTTCATTGACTCCTCTTTCACCAAAGAACTGGGGGTAAAACTCGAGGCGTTATCCCAGCCCGTTCGAATCACATCTGTCAACGGTCGCCCCCTATCCACCAGCCCAATCACCAACCAAACAGAACCTATCACCGTCTCCATCAACCAACACCAAGAACAGCTTCACTTTTACGTCACCTCCATCTCATCACCTCCCATCATCCTTGGACATCCCTGGCTGCTACAACATGACCCCCTCATCTCCTGGACCCAGAACCGGATCCTCCAGTGGGGTGCGACCTGCAATGAACTATGCCTACGGGTAGCGGCTGGGACGTGCTCTAGGGAGTCCGAGGCCCCCGACGTCGACACCAACTCCATCCCAGAGCCGTATCGGGACCTGGCGGAGGTCTTTTGCAAACGGCGAGCCACCCATCTTCCTCCGCATCGTCCCTACGATCTCGCCATTGACCTCCAACCCGGTACAGTTCCACCCCGCGGCTACCTCTACTCGCTTACATCTACAGAGACGCAGGCCATGGAGGAGTATGTGACCAAGGCCCTTCGCCAAGGCACCATCAGGCCCTCCTCCTCACCTGCCGCTGCAGGGTTCTTCTTCGTGAAGAAGAGAGGCGGTGAACTTCGCCCTTGTGTCGACTATCGGGGGCTAAACAACATAACCATCAAAAACCGACACCCATTGCCTCTTACCAACTCAGCCCTGGACGCCCTCTCTGGCGCCACCATCTTTACTAAGTTGGACCTCCGGAGCGCCTACAACTTGGTGCGCATCAGAGAGGGCGATTAGTGGAAGACGGCCTTTATCACCCCTACTGGACACTATGAGAATCTCGTCATCCCATTTGGACTGTGTAATGCCCCCGCCGCATTCCAACATCTCATTAACGATGTCCTTCGCGACATGCTCGGTCGGTGGGCATTCGCCTACCTGGATGACATTCTCATCTATTCACGCACCATGGAAGAACATACCCAGCACGTCAGGGCGGTTCTAAAGAGATTACTCGCCCATCAACTGTACTGTAAGTTGGAAAAGTGCGCTTTTCACGAGCGCTCCACCACGTTCCTGGGTTTTGTCATCTCGCCCCAGGGTGTGGCCATGGACCCGCAGAAACTAGAGGTTGTGTGTCATTGGCCCCTACCCAAGACCCTCAAGCAGCTTCAACGGTTTCTCGGGTTTGCGAATTTCTATCGTCGCTTTATCCGGGACTACAGTACAGTTGCCGCCCCGCTAACCGCTCTGACCCTTCCCTCATCTCTCCCTTTTCACCTCAACCCTGCAGCTGTCTCCGCTTTCCAGTCACTTTGTCACTGCTTCACCACGGCACCGATTCTCCGCCACCCAGATGCCAGTAAATCATTCGTTGTAGAGGTGGATGCTTCAGATGTGGGCGCTGGAGCTATCTTCTCGCAACGAGGTCCAGATCAGAAACTACACCCATGTAGTTTCTTCTCCAGAAAATTTGATTCCACTCAGCAGCGATACGGGGTAGGGGACCACGAGCTGCTGGCCATAAAGTGGGCTCTGGAGGAGTGGCGTCACTGGCTCCAGGGCGCCAGCGAGCCATTCATAATCTGGACGGACCACCAAAACCTCATCACGATCAAAACCCTAAAACAGCTAAACCCACGACAGGCGTGTTGGGCACTATTTTTCGAAAACTATGATTTCCACCTCTCATACCGCCCGGGGTCTAAGAACACAAAAGCGGACGCCCTCTCCCGACAGCTGGAGGTGGACATTCCCCGGGCGGACCCGCGCCTGTCCTTCCCTCTTCCAGGATCATTGCCCCACTCCAATTAGACCTGGAAACGAGAGTTTGCCAGGCACAGGCTACAGAGACCGAACCGGCAGGTGTGCCACCTGGACGACTCTTTGTGCCCGAGGTGATGAGATCGGTACAGTACAGTAAATATGCATTCACATTAGACATTGTGACTGTGACCATACCTAATTGCAATCTCTCCTCCTCTTCTCTTCCTCCCCCTCTTTCTCTTTCCTCTCTCCCACTGTCTCCCCCTTTCACTCTTTCTCTCTCTCTCTCTGTCGAGCTACACATGTGGTTCCTGAGCTGCCAGTGATCCAGACTCCCTCTGCCCTCCGGACCTGTCTGATCCATCCTGGTGCCCGGTTTCTGGTTGGAGGTCTCATCGCATGGATGCCCTGTGTGTCTCTTTAGGATGCGTCTGGTGTCTGGGGATGATTCTCTATACTTAGAAGATGGTTCTGGCCTCGACTGGTGTGGTCAGCTGTTTCTCTGAGGACTTGACAATTCGATAGTTCAGGACTGGAACTTTCTACAAGTCTATCTGAGTCTCGAATAACTACTGGACTCCATTTTACATCAAGTATTATAACATCAATTAACATCAACTATTATAGCTGAACCTAACACTTAACACTGTATAAATGCAGATCATTTCCTGCTATCTGTTTCACCCAGATGAGGATGGGTTCCCTGTCGAGTCTGGTTCCTCTCAAGGTTTCTTCCTATTACCGTCTCAGGGAGTTTTTCCTTGCCACTGTCGCCCTCGGGCTTGCTCGCCAGGGAATATCTGAACATTTTGATTCATACACATTCACATTCCATACAAACTTAAATAATTCTTTTGATTGTGTAAAGCTGTTTTGAGACAATGTCAATTGTTAAAAGCGCTATACAAATAAAACTGAATTGAATTGAATTGAATTGAATTGACTAATATGCCCTGATACAAGCACAGTGTGTCCCTGCTGTCTCTGAAGTGGGCGTGAATTCTCCAGCCTTGTGCACACATTGCCTCTCTGATGGCTTGGGACAGTTTGGCCTTTGTTGTTCTAATTTGTCACCTCTGAGGTAATCCATTGATTCTGGTTGGGACATGAGATGATGTTCTTTTAGACAGTTACGTCATCAGTGCACATGGCTCATGTTGATACAGTATATTATGTTTAACAGAAACCTGGATTAAAGAGAACGAGTATGTAGCTCTACATGAAGCTAATCCTCCTGGTTACAGCTTTATAAACCAGCCTCGACTAACTGAAAAAGTTCATGAAGTCCTCACTACTGTATGTTGCTGTTGTGTAGATTTCTGCAGTGGTCTTATATCTAGTTAATTTTGCTGTGGTATTAAATATAAATCTAGGATTATTTTTGTTCGCTTCATTAAGAGTGGAGAGATATGTTGATCTAGTTACACTAAGAGCTTTTTTATAGTTCAGGATGCTCTCCTTCCATGCTATTTAAAATAATAACAACTTAGTTTGATGCCATTTACATTCTAGTTTCAAACGGTCTGTTTTAAAGTGCATGTGTACCAAGGAGCGAGTTTCTTATCTCTTATCTCTAAGGTCTCTCAACCATAAAATCACACAGGACTAAATAATTTTTAAACATTCACAGCTATATCTTTGCACACATTCTGGACATTCGTGGACACTTCTGGACACCTGCACATTCATGCACACTTACATATTTATATTTCATTTCTTGATTCGTTGCACACAAGTCACTTTAAATAAGTCACTTTCATGCATATTTTTAAGGTCACGGGCAGTTGTATAAGCATTTCACTGTATATCATACTGTGTATGACTGTGTATGTAACAAATAAAATTTTTATTTGAATTTGGATTTGGAGCGGGTACAGTACATCTGGTCTGGATTGTTTATAAAAGATCTTTATAGAAGAAACTTGGGTGTGGTTCTGAATTTATGAGCCTTCAGCAGTTTTTACGACCCTGAACATTATATTACAAACCGGATTCCAAAAAAGTTGGGACACTAAACAAATTGTGAATAAAAATTTAATGCAATGATGTGGAGATGGCAAATGTCAATATTTTATTCAGAATAGAACATAAATCACGGAACAAAAGTTTAAACTGAGAAAATGGATCATTTTAAGGGAAATATATAGTGAATCAAAATGTCATGGTGTCAACAAATCCCAAAAAAGTTGGGACAAGGCCATTTTCACCACTGTGTGGCATCTCCGCTTCTTCTTACAACACTCAACAGACATCTGGGGACCGAGGAGACCAGTTTCTCAAGTTTAGAAATAGGAATGCTCTCCCATTTTTGTCTAATACAGGCTTCTAACTGTTCAATCATCTTGGGCCTTCTTTGTCACACCTTCCTCTTTATGATGCGCCAAATGTTCTCTATAGGGGAAAGATCTGGACTGCAGACTGGCCATTTCAGTACCCGGATCCTTCTCCTACACAGCCATGATGTTGTGATTGATGCAGAATGTGGTCTGGCATTATCTTGTTGAAAAATGCAGGGGCTTCCCTGAAAGAGATGACGTCTGGATGGGAGCATATGTTGTTCTAGAACCTGAATATATTTTTCTGCATTGATGGTGCCTTTCCAGACATGCAAGCTGCCCATGCCACACGCACTCCTGCAACCCCATACCATCAGAGATGCAGGCTTCTGAACTGAGCGTTGATAACAACTTGGGTTGTCCTTGTCCTCTTTGGTCCGGATGACATGGCGTCCCACATTTCCAACAAGAACTTCGAATCGTGACTCGTCTGACCACAGAACAGTCTTCCATTTTGCCACACTCCATTTTAAATTATCCCTGGTCCAATGAAAACGCCTGTGCTTTTGTCATTGTGGGAATTGGTGATCCTCTACCCATCTTGGCTTCTGAGAGACACTGCCACTCTGAGAAGCTCTTTTTATACCCAATCATGTTGCCAATTAACCTAATTACTGTTAATTGGTCTTCCAGCTCTTCGTTATGCTCAAATTTACTTTTTCCAGCCTCTTATTGCTACTTGTCCCAACTTTTTTGGGATTTGTTGACACCGTGAAATTTGGAATCAACATATTTTTCCTTTAAAATGATAAATTTTCTCGGATTAAACTTTTGATCTGTCATCTATGTTCTATTCTGAATAAAATATTGACATTTGCCATCTCCACATCATTGCATTCAGTTTTTATTCACAATTTGTTTAGTGTCCCAACTTTTTTGGAATCTGGTTTGTAATTATACTAAGGAATGTGTTTATTGATAGTGCAGCGTGTCGAAGTCAAAGAAAGAAAACACTGTTCTCATGCACACAGAATGTCATGAACGACACTAAAATGAAATATTCTCTACAATTCCCCCCTTTTATTCATAAGAAATATTGTTGAATAAAACTCAGAACCTTCCAGAAGTCGCCGCCGGATAATAAGTCCTTGGCACGCCCAATATGCACTTGTCCCACTTCACGAGGCACTAAGACACCACTAGGAATGGTACACTGATAGCAGAAGTGAAGTCGTCCCTGTGGAAACCCAAGACGATCCCTCTGTCACTGTTGGTCATCAATGCAGCACGTCTTTAGTCTAGGAAACAAAAAATTCACAGAGAAAAAAAGTTTATAATACACAAACATTCATTCATCTTTCGATCTCACGTCGACAGGCCATCTCTTCAGCCTAGTAGCATGGATCCACTGTGGAAAAAGGACAGCAGTACGAGTGATTGCGATTATTTCTGCTGGTCCGTCATATTTACAATCTCTCAGTTTTTAGGGGGTCAAAGATTTTACCAGAACAGTGTCTCCCACATTAAAAGGATGTCTGGGTTTTGTTGAGGGTACTGGAGTCACATCAGCAATTTGTTCATAATGTTTGGTTAGAGTATCTATTAGAGCAGCAGAATATTCAGCAATATGTACATCAAGATCAGTTGTTCCTATCGCGGGTTTGCCTTTCCTCCATGGCACGGGAAAGGGTCTGCCAAATATAATTTCATGTGGTGACATGTGCACGCCTTTTCTCTGTGTCATTCTCATTTCAGCTAGAACAGCAGGTAACAGATCAACCCAGTTTTTACTAGGGTTGTTCCGATTCCGATACTGGTATCGGAAATGCTGCCGATACCACAAAAAAAGCTGGCATCGGAATCGGCGAGTACTTGAGTCCACGTACCGATCCGATACCACTTTCCTAAACATAGCCTATTTATGCCCGCTAGCTTTGCTAGCTTAGCTTACTTACAGAGTGTCACGGCGTGCGCCTGTGATGGGCATGCGTCCAAATTGATATTGCTCCTCACTCACTAGTTAGGCGGCCTCCCCACCCTTTAGGTATGTGAAGTAGCAGGGCCGCAGAATCAGGCAACGGCCCATGAGCTATCGGCGCTATAAAACACAGCGAGGAGTGTAGCTAGGGGTCTGACTGTTGGGAAGCTGGACTTTGCGACGCGGTGGATTTTATGAGAGACAGTGGCACAAGAGCGGGGCGATGTGATGCGCCCCAGAGACTTTAAAAAGGGGGGCGCCTTTGATCTCCACGAGAGGAGCACGTGAACGAGCTGCACGAGCTCCCGCGGCACCTTCACTTCCGTGTAGAACCCGCCTTCGCATCCCTGCCGCCGAAGTGGAAAAGGCCGCAGAGAGCCTATAACCCTTTCCTTCCCCATTTTTCTAAATAAATGACCTCACCTCGTGTCCGTGTTTCATGGTGTCGCCCGTGCACTTAGGGTCGAACCCGTTACACAGGGCTAGTAGAAATTTTATATATATATATATATATATATATATATATATATATATATATATATATATATTATGTATATATATATATATTTATATTTATTTATTATGTGTATATATATAGTATGTGTATATATATATATATATATATATATATATATATATATATATATATATACACACACACATACAAACACACACAGTACAGATACTCACCCAGGTATCGGATCGGTACTCGGTATCGGCCGATACCCTGAGCCCAAGTATCGGAATCGGTATCGGGAGGGAAAAAATGGTATCGGAACATCTCTAGTTTTTACTCCCCATGGTTTGCATTGCTTTAGTCAATTTTTCTTTCAGTGTCCTATTTGATCTTTCTACTATACCTGATGACTGTGGAGGATAGGGAATGTGAAAATGCCAGGACAGTGAAAGATATTTACACAAATTCTGTGTTATCTGTGATGTAAAAGGTGTTCCTTTATCTGACTCAGTAGCATGAGGCACGCCATAACGAGGTATTATTTCTTTTGCTAAGACTCGGGTCACCACCTTTACATTCTATCGAGCACATGGGAAAGCTTCCACCGACATAGAAAACTTGTCTACTAAAACCAGGGGTCTCATTTATCAAGCGTGCGTTTGCACGGTTTCATGTGTACGCACAATTCTACTAATAGAATGCGATTCATTAATTTGTACATGCGCGTGAAAATGTGCGCACATTTAGAAGAACTCCTGACTGTGCGTAAGCAGAATCCCCTAGTGGTAGAGAACTGTAATCACATATAAACCCAGTGCCCTTATACTTCACCACTTACAGTAAATGTCAGTGTTGACAAATTGGTAAATTGAATAATTGAATACAACAGGTGATTCTGAGTTATTTTTTCAATTCAATTTTATTTATATAGCGCTTTTAACAATGGTCATTATCTCAAAGCAGCTTCACAAAAATTAAAGAAATGTAACAAAAAAATAATAATAATAATAAAAAAATTTATTCCAGTTCCAGTTATCTGGAACTGTGAAGAATTGTTTTTGGAAATGCATTGACTACAATGGCAGACCTTGTGCTTCTTGAAGATTTGCAACAAGTACTTTTGCTCAGAGATCGCGTTTTCAGGAACCGCACAGACTTTTGCTTGATTTGTGTCAGCGGTTCTCGCAACTTTTGGAGTGGCCGACAAAGCGCACCAGTGCAGTCCCTGTGCACACTCAGGTTCTTTCTACTTTTGGCTTTTTAGCCACAGGCACATTTCAAAGGGAAATTGGTGACATGTCTAGTATTTCTCAACCCACCGTGAGCCGAATTATGCCACACGTTTTACATGCAATTATATCACTTACATCACAGTACATTCCGTTTCCAAACACCGCAGCGTAAAGGACAAAAATTATGACCGACTTCTATAACATCGCAGGATTGACAAGTGTAATACGGGTAGTTGACTGCACACATGTTGCCCTGAAAGCTCCTACTGCTGATGATTTTGCATTTGTAAAAAGAAAAGGCTATCACTCCATTAACGTGCAGGTAATCTGTGATGCACACTTGAACCTGCTAAATGTCGTTGCGAACAGCCCGGGCTGGACACACGATTCCTTCATTGTGCAGAACAGCATCCTGGGACGTCTTCAGCAAAGCGCTGCTGGAGAAGGCTGGCTTATTGGTAAGTGTGTAACAATTAATAAAAATTTTTTTTAATAATTGTAAAATTAGATTACTTCTCAACACCATCCAGTGTACTGTATTTTAATCTACATCATTGCAGGGGATCGAGGATATGCCCTTAAATCCTGGCTGATGACTCCAGTGGCAAACCCTGTATCCCAAAAGGAGCTGAATTACAACCGAGCACATGAGCGCTCAAGAAGCACAGTAGAACGTGCAATAGGCTTGCTGAAGGCTCGATGGCTGTGTCTGTCAGGCAGAGGAGGCACATTGTAATACAAACCCAACAAGGTTTTGATTGTTTAAATATTTAAATTAAGTTTCAATTATATTTTATAACTACAAAATTTATAATATACTGTATATATAATTATTTAATTTATTATACAATATAAATTTGCTTTAGGTGTGCTATATAGTTAAAGCATGCAGTGTGCTGCATAATATTGCCATTAAAAACGGTATACTACTGGATGAGATGCCAATACAAGAAGATCGCCACATGGCAGAAGGTTTCGACCCAATGCCAAATGCTGTGGCCGTGCAGCTAAGAGCAGGGATAATCAAACGGTTCTAAATCTGTTTCACAATAAGGAGTAATTGTGAGAAAATGGTGAGATCACTTGGAGGTTTTATTGAACTTGCATGATGCATTTAGTGAATCACTAATGCCTCTTTTCCACTGCATAGTACGGCACAACACGGTTCAGTTCAACTCACTTTGGTTCGGCGCAGTTTGGCTTGGTTTACGCTTCCACTGCAGTTTAGTAACGCTTTAGAGTGGGCGGGATTACTCACGTGTCATTTAGTTGCGGCGCCGCTACTGCCGTGACGTCATCGTAAACGCGCCACAAACAAACACACTGTCATGCACATTCAATCTGCGCCCGGCACTAGGACCCGGAAGTAAGGCGGGCGCCAAACCAGTAAGTATAAAAGATGTAAACAAACGATGGCTTACCGCTCAGTCATTGAGTTCGGCCCATGTCAGTTTCGGTTGTCGTTTCAGCAAACCGTGAGTACTCACCATTTGGTTTATCTGCTTTCTGCTATTGTGTGTGTATTTATAGGACGCGTGTTAAATTTGTGTTTTTCCCTTGCTCCGCTTTTGTGAGAGTCCTTAGATTAAAGTCGCGTGGTTATCCTGCCTACTCGCTTCTCTCCGCGTTTGGATTTACCATCCACGCTACATTGGGCTAACCGCTAAAGCTACGTCTTCTGGTCCCCGAAGTTAGTTCACTCCTGACAGAATGACTGAGCCATCCGCGGTAAACCCAGCGGATGATGCGCACCTCTGCGACGTGGTAGATCAGCATGCCGCGCTAATCGACAAGCTAACCGGGGAGATCGCTACTCTGCGCCTGGGCCTCCAAGACGTTGCGGCCTTGCGCCGCGAGGTCGCGGAGCTCAGGCGGGAGAACGCGGATCTCCGGGCGGCTGTTGCTGGCGCGGCTAGCAGGCCTCCCGTCGTGCCGGCCGCAGCGCCGCACCCCCCCCCCCCACTGATGTCTTCTTATCATTACCAGAAAAGTGGAAAAGCACGGATGTGAAGTGCAGTGTGTTTCTGACAGCGCTCGATCTGGTGTTCGAGTTCAATTCCACCAAGTACTCCACCGATCGGCTACGCATTGCTCTTCTCGTCTCGTTGCTCAAAGGGCAGGCAGCTGAGTGGGCCACGGCAGTTCTCAAGGCAGACACGGACACCGCCCACTCATACAGTGAGTTCACCCATCAACTCAGGCTCACTTTCGAGCATCGAGCGGGCGAGGTGGAGACTGACACAAGACTCTACCACCTGAGGCAGGGAAGATCGTCCGTGAGTCGCTACACAGCTGAGTTTCGTACCCTTGCCGTACAGACCACCTGGGGCGATGCAGTGCTCCAGACGTCCTACTACGAGGGCCTGGCTTCTCGGATCAAGG
The DNA here is from genome assembly GCA_030522415.1 of Channallabes apus. Taxonomy (NCBI): domain Eukaryota; kingdom Metazoa; phylum Chordata; class Actinopteri; order Siluriformes; family Clariidae; genus Channallabes; species Channallabes apus. The sequence goes on along the minus strand of CM060115.1, from coordinate 16,619,375 downwards.
ACGAACTAGCCGGGCGAGAGCTTCCTGCTACATTGGACGGCTTGATCCAACTCGCTCTCCGGATCGACCAGCGCCTTCTCTCTCGCCCGAAGCCAGCCCCTCGCACCCTGCCACCTGCACCCACCTTCACCGTCACCACCCCATGACCCGCAGACTCCGCTACCTACACCACCCCTGGACATGTCGGTTCTCCACCCCTGCCGTGGTTGACACAGGAGCCGGGGAACCCATGCAATTAGGACGCGCCTCCTTGACCGCTGCAGAACGGGAGAGACGGTATCGCGAAGGACTCTGCGCCTATTGCGGGTCAGCAACACATCACCGGGCAGCTTGCCCTCTCCGGCCGGGAAACGCACAGGCCCGGTGAGAGGTGAGAGACACTCGCCGGGTCACCTTCGTCTCTCCGCCATCACCACCAACTCCTCCCATCTCACGGTTCAGGTACACCTCCAGGTTGGCCACAAACGAGTCCGAAGTGCTGCATTCATCGACTCCGGGGCAACAGGTAACTTCATTGACTCCTCTTTCACCAAAGAACTGGGGGTAAAACTCGAGGCGTTATCCCAGCCCGTTCGAATCACATCTGTCAACGGTCGCCCCCTATCCACCAGCCCAATCACCAACCAAACAGAACCCATCACCGTCTCCATCAGCCAACACCAAGAACAGCTTCACTTTTACGTCACCTCCATCTCATCACCTCCCATCATCCTTGGACATCCCTGGCTGCTACAACATGACCCCCTCATCTCCTGGACCCAGAACCGGATCCTCCAGTGGGGTGCGACCTGCAATGAACTATGCCTACGGGTAGCGGCTGGGACGTGCTCTAGGGAGTCCGAGGCCCCCGACGTCGACACCAACTCCATCCCAGAGCCGTATCGGGACCTGGCGGAGGTCTTTTGCAAACGGCGAGCCACCCATCTTCCTCCGCATCGTCCCTACGATCTCGCCATTGACCTCCAACCCGGTACAGTTCCACCCCGCGGCTACCTCTACTCGCTTACATCTACAGAGACGCAGGCCATGGAGGAGTATGTGACCAAGGCCCTTCGCCAAGGCACCATCAGGCCCTCCTCCTCACCTGCCGCTGCAGGGTTCTTCTTCGTGAAGAAGAGAGGCGGTGAACTTCGCCCTTGTGTCGACTATCGGGGGCTAAACAACATAACCATCAAAAACCGACACCCATTGCCTCTTAGCAACTCAGCCCTGGACGCCCTCTCTGGCGCCACCATCTTTACTAAGTTGGACCTCCTGAGCGCCTACAACTTGGTGCGCATCAGAGAAGGCGATTAGTGGAAGACGGCCTTTATCACCCCTACTGGACACTATGAGAATCTCGTCATCCCATTTGGACTGTGTAATGCCCCCGCCGCATTCCAACATCTCATTAACGATGTCCTTCGCGACATGCTCGGTCGGTGGGCATTCGCCTACCTGGATGACATTCTCATCTATTCACGCACCATGGAAGAACATACCCAGCACGTCAGGGCGGTTCTAAAGAGATTACTCGCCCATCAACTGTACTGTAAGTTGGAAAAGTGCGCTTTTCACGAGCGCTCCACCACGTTCCTGGGTTTTGTCATCTCGCCCCAGGGTGTGGCCATGGACCCGCAGAAACTAGAGGTTGTGTGTCATTGGCCCCTACCCAAGACCCTCAAGCAGCTTCAACGGTTTCTCGGGTTTGCGAATTTCTATCGTTGCTTTATCCGGGACTACAGTACAGTTGCCGCCCCCCTAACCGCTCTGACCCGTCCCTCATCTCTCCCTTTTCACCTCAACCCTGCAGCTGTGTCCGCTTTCCAGTCACTTTGTCACTGCTTCACCACGGCACCGATTCTCCGCCACCCAGATGCCAGTAAATCATTCGTTGTAGAGGTGGATGCTTCAGATGTGGGCGCTGGAGCTATCTTCTCGCAACGAGGTCCAGATCAGAAACTACACCCATGTAGTTTCTTCTCCAGAAAATTTGATTCCACTCAGCAGCGATACGGGGTAGGGGACCGCGAGCTGCTGGCCATAAAGTGGGCTCTGGAGGAGTGGCGTCACTGGCTCCATTCATAATCTGGACGGACCACCAAAACCTCATCACGATCAAAACCCTAAAACAGCTAAACCCACGACAGGCGCGTTGGGCACTATTTTTCGAAAACTATTATTTCCACCTCTCATACCGCCCGGGGTCTAAGAACACAAAAGCGGACGCCACCTCCCGACAGCTGGAGGTGGACATTCCCCGGGCGGACCCCGCGCCTGTCCTTCCCTCTTCCAGGATCATTGCCCCACTCCAATTAGACCTGGAAACGAGAGTTTGCCAGGCATAGGCTACAGAGACCGAACCGGCAGGTGTGCCACCTGGACGACTCTTTGTGCCCGAGGTGATGAGATCGGAAGTCCTCCAGTGGGGACACTCTTCACCGATTTCTGGACATCTGGGCACACGACGGACCCTCCAATTTCTCCAGCGGGACTTGGTGGCCGTCCATTACGAGGGACATCCAAGAGTTCGTTCAGGCATGCCCAGTGTGCGCCAGGGCCAAGAACACCAATCAACCAGCCCCAGGTGAACAGCAGCCACTCCTAGTCCCTCGACGGCCCTGGACGCACATTGCCGTCGACTTCATCACGGGCCTGCCGGCCTCCGAAGGAAAGGACACCATCCTCACAATCGTGGATCGGTTCTCTAAGACCGTGCATCTGGTGGCTCTCGCCGGACTCCCGTCAGCAAAGGAAACAGCAGAACTGATTTTAGAGCATGTAGTCCGTCTGCATGGGTTCCCCAAGGACATCGTCTCGGACAGAGGGCCCCAGTTCACAGCCCGGTTCTGGAAGGCCTTCTGCCATCTGATCGACTCCACCTGCAGTCTGTCATCCGGATACCACCCACAGACTAACGGTCAGACGGAGCGGAGCTGAGATGTTTCATAGCAGATTGTCAGCGCTCCTGGGCACGCTATCTCATTTTGGCTGAACTATCACACAACCTCCACACTTCCTCTGCCACCAACCTAAGCCCATTTGAGGTATGCCACGGTTTCCAACCTTCGATGTTCAACAACCCAGAGCCGGAGGTTGATGTACCGTCCGCCCAAAAGTTGGTCCGCAGATGTCGGCGGCTATGGATTACAATCATGTATTCCACCTGTCCCAATTCAAGCCTTTCATCACCTCACCCATGTCGCGTGGTTATCCTGCCTACTCGCTTCTCTCCGCATTTGGGTTTACCATCCACGATACATTGGGCTAACCGCTAAAGCTGCTTCTGGTCCCCGAGTTTAGTTCACTCCTGACACACACAACAATGGAGCATATCGACGGCATGGTGTTCTTCATTCTCGGCATTTGGATGTTTTTAACAGCGAGACGAACGAGTTTGTTTCAAAAGAGGCTGATGGCAGCCAAAGAAAATGTTTGGTTAATACAAAAAGGTGCGATCCTTCTCTGGCTGTTTCTAAATATAGCGGTTCTGTTGTGTCTCGTGTCGCAAGTTCGGTGACGCAGTAATGACGATTTTCTCTGGCCAATCGGTGACCAGCAGAGTTTACACGTCACGTTTTGGTAACGGTTCGGCGCGCTTGGAACCTCGGCTGAGGTGATACTAAAAAAAGGACCAGGTACCAGGTACTGTTCCCAGTGGAAAACCCCCCAAAAGTGAGCTGAACTGAACCGTGTCGTGCCGTACTATGCAGTGGAAAAGCGCCATAATGTTCCTCGGGTTCAAATTGATTTGGTGCAGTTCCTCTTTTATGCTTGCAATGCTGCTCACTAATTCCTTCTGTGTTTTCAGAACCGCATCAGTCAGGAGTCGTGGCTCGAAACGCATCGGACGTGCTGAAGTGGCAGACGGAGCAGGACTTGGCAAAACTGGCAGATCTATAAAATACATTAAATGTTAAATGAACAATACAAATCATTTGCAATGTGAGTATCATTTATCTATGAATAATATATCGCAACACAAACATTTGAAAACCTAACCATTTTCGGATGGCTCGGCCTCTCCTGCAGTTGATGGGATTTTGCACTTTCAGTGTCACCATCGGGGATTACTCCACTCAATGACGTATCACCAATAATTGCCGCTATCTTGTCATCCAATGGTGACATTGAAATAAGACTCTGGCCTCCTCCCGTGGCACCGAGATCTCTTCTGTGGGCTGCAATTCTTTTTTTAGAGGACACTTTCAAATCAAACCACTTTTTCTTGACCTCTGCAGTAGTTCTACATACAGGTGAGACGGCATTTACCGCATTAGTAACCTGTCCCCACACAAAGTCTTTTTATTTCTTTGACATTCTGCCTGAAAAAGCAGCAAACAAAACTGTCTTATTACGTTGTACCTCATTTAAAAGCACTTCCACTTCGTTGTCTGTGAACAAAGTTTTTTTTCTTTCCTCTCTTCATGGGATCCATGATAACGGTTCTATAGTGCATTGGTTTTTTATAAGGAAGGTTGTTTGCCAAATAAGGTAATTTGAGGGTGTTTCTGTATGCAAATTTACATTTAGACATTTGGCAGACACTCTTATCCAGAGCGACTTACATTTTCATCTCATTATACATCTGAGCAGTTGAGGGTTAAGGGCCTTGCCCTCAAGGGCCCAACAGTGGCAACTTGGTGGTTGCGGGGTTTGAACCTGGGATCTTCCGAACCGTAGTCCAATGCCTTAACCACTGAGCTACCCCTGGCCACCCCTACCCCTGGCCATCATCAGTCATTTCGTACAGCTGGGTCTGTTGTCGTTAGAATTACCCCAAAGAAAGTCATATTCTTTCTTTTTCCGCTGTTATTAATTCAGCCTCATCGTACCCATCTCCCAAAACCGATTGCAAAATAAAGCGATAATCCGCACCCACGAGCTGACAGTGCCTAGAAGCCTTTATCAGCATATCAACAAAATGCAAAGGTTTGTTGGGAGAAGGGAGCATCTTAATAATGTCCTTCAGTGTGCTTACGGATGGTGGAAGGATTTTTGGACTCTTTGGTCCAATGGAGAAAACAAACACAGTGTTTTCTTGTCGAGGTTTGGGGTGAGACCTCTCATCCGGACCTTCTTCGTCAGAGTTAGATGGGAAGCTCATGAAAGGATTTCAGATAAGTGGTTGTGTTCTTATTACCCATTTAATAAATGTCAATTAACCCATGATAGAAAGAACCAATATCTTCAACAAACAGCACACAATACTTCAACAAAGACAACAATAAAGAGCGGGCAACAGTATACAGCTTTCACACAGAATATCATAAAACACACTAAAATGAAATATTCCCCACAATTTCTTATTTTATTCCATATTTATTTCCTATTAATTATCTTTTGTTTTTAAGGTCATGGGTCATTTAAGCATTTCACTGCATATCGTAAAATTGTACAAACCGGATTCCAAAAAAGTTGGGACACTAAACAAATTGTGAATAAAAACTGAATGCAATGATGTGGAGATGGCAAATGTCAATATTTTATTCAGAATAGAACATAGACGACAGATCAAAAGTTTAATCCGAGAAAATTTATCATTTTAAAGGAAAAATATGTTGATTCCAAATTTCACAGTGTCAACAAATCCCAAATGTCCATCCTGGACAAGTAGCAATAAGCGGCTGGAAAAAGTAAATTTGAGCATAACGAAGAGCTGGAAGACCAATTAACAGTAATTAGGTTAATTGGCAACGTGATTGGGTATAAAAAGAGCTTCTCAGAGTGGCAGTTTCTCTCAGAAGCCAAGATGGGTAGAGGATCACCAATTCCCACCATGACAAAAGCACAAGCGTTTTCATTGGGCCAGGGATCATTTAAAATGGAATGTGGCAAAATGGAAGACTGTTCTGTGGTCAGACGAGTCACGATTCGAAGTTCTTGTTGGAAATGTGGGACGCCATGTCTGGAAAGGCACCATCAATGCAGAAAAATATATTCAGGTTCTAGAACAACATATGCTCCCATCCAGACGTCATCTCTTTCAGGGAAGCCCCTGCATTTTTCAACAAGATAATGCCAGACCACATTCTGCATCAATCACAACATCATGGCTGCGTAGGAGAAGGATCCGGGTACTGAAACGGCCAGTCTGCAGTCCAGATCTTTCCCCTATAGAGAACATTTGGCGCATCATAAAGAGGAAGGTGCGACAAAGAAGGCCCAAGATGATTGAACAGTTAGAAGCCTGTATTAGACAAAAATGGGAGAGCATTCCTATTTCTAAACTTGAGAAACTGGTCTCCTCGGTCCCCAGACGTCTGTTGAGTGTTGTAAGAAGAAGGGGAGATGCCACACAGTGGTGAAAATGGCCTTGTCCCAACTTTTTTGTTGACACCATGACATTTTGATTCACCATATTTTTCCCTTAAAATGATACATTTTCTCAGTTTAAACTATTGTTCCGTGATTTATGTTCTATTCTGAATAAAATATTGACATTTGCCATCTCCACATCATTGCATTCAGTTTTTATTCACAATTTGTTTAGTGTCCCAACTTTTTTGGAATCCAGTTTGTAATTTAAAATTTTATATATTTAACATGAACTATTCACTAATGATCAATACCATTTTAAGGTATTAAAATGAAATATCATTCACACAATATTTGAATGGAAGGAGTCAGATGTTGCAACTGACCCCAGCCTTGAACCAGATCAGGGACAGTTGCAACATAGTTAAAATACATAAAATGTCTGTCTTTTTGTTTGTGTACATTTCTTTTTATCTGTTTGTTTATTTTTCTCCAGTAAGCATGTTATTCATGAAATATACTGTACATTGTTTAAAAATAATATGATTCTTTTTACTCAGCAACACTTAAAATAAAATTTTTGTTGGTTTATCCCTACCTTGAGTCAATGTCCAAATGACTTCAAAGTCTCAACTCAACTCAGCTTTATTTATATAGCACCATTAAAAACAACAATTTTTTTTTCTTTTTTCTTCCAAGATGGCGCCGGTGAGGTCAGCTGCCGTCACGACTGCTCCGATGACCTTTTCTTTGTTTTTGTTCTTTAAGTTAGTTTTCAGTGTTTTAAAATCGGCAAAATCATCACCAATGAGTACATTAGGTATGATAGAGACACTCTTGTTTCTATTGGTATACAATGTACTCACAATTCGACGTTTTTAACTCCGGATCCAAGCTGGCCGAGTGAGATCCTAAGGGAGAACAATGGACGCGACGTGAAGCGGCGGCCCCGAGGGAAACGAGCTGGCGTGAGGAATAGGCTCAGAGCCTGTGCACACCGCACACCTCTGCCTAGCATCCTGCTCGCCAACGTCCAGTCACTGGAGAACAAACTCGATGACCTCAGGGCCAGGATAAAATTCCAGAGAGACATTCGGGACTGCAATCTCCTCTGCTTCACCGAGACATGGCTGAACCCAGCGGTGCCAGACCACGCCATTCAGCCAGCCAAGATCTTCTCGGTTCACCGCATGGACAGGACGCGGGACTCGGGGAAGTCAAGGGGAGGCGGCGTGTGCTTAATGGTGAACAACAGCTGGTGCAGCAGTGCGAGCGTTGTTCCTCTTACATGCTCCTGCACACCAAACCTGGAACTACTGTCCATCATGTGTCGTCCTTTTTATCTTCCACGGGAGTTCACATCGGTCATAATCAGTGCCGTTTACATTCCACCACAAGCGGACACAGAAATTGCCTTATGCGAGCTGCATGAGGCACTCACACAGCACCAGACACAACACCGGGACGCTGCGCTCATTGTAGCAGCGGACTTTAATAGTGCCAACCTCAAACGCGCAGCGCCGAACTTTCATCAGCATATCACCTGCCCCACCAGGGGTGAAAGAACACTAGATCATTGTTATACAACGGTCAAGGATGGCTACAAGGCACAATCTCATCCAGCGTTTGGTAAATCCGACCACGCCGCCCTCTTCCTCATGCCAAAATATAAACAAAGGCTGAAACAGGAAGTTCCGGTTCAGAGGGAGGTCGCGCGCTGGACGGACCAATCGGTGGGCGCGTTACAGGACGCACTCGATGACGCAGACTGGGACATGTTCAGAAACAGCTCTGATGATGACGTCAGCGTGTTTACGGAAGCAGTTGTGGGATTTATTGGGAAGCTAGTGGACGATACCGTGGAGAAAAAGACTATCAGAACGTTTCCCAACCAGAAGCCGTGGGTGGATAAAACCATCCGCGACGCTCTGAGATCTCGCACCGCCGCCTACAACACGGGACTTGCGTCGGGGGACATGCAACCGTACAAGGCTGCGGCATTCAACGTCCAGAAGGCGGTGAAAGAGGTGAAGCAGCGCTACGGGAGAAAACTATTTATTTAGCCAAGCATTTTTATAAATAGATTTGCCATAGGTAAAGGAGCAGATCTGGGGGACTCATGGACGTAGAGTATTATGGTGAACTGGTATGTTTAGATGCTGTCTTCCTCACTCTCATTTGATCACTCAGGTTTGTTGACTGTGAGGTGATTGTTTGCTTCACATCTCAGGGAGCCCTCATGTTTGTGTTTCCTTCTGGCTCTCCCTTTTAGTTATGCTGTCATAGTTAGTCCTGCCGGAGTCCCTGCTTGCACTCTACAGTAAATATACATTGACATTATACATTGTGACTGTGACCATACCTAATTGCCATCTCTCCTCTTCTTCCTTTCTCCCCCTCTTTCTCTTTCCTCTCTCCCCCTGTCTCCCCCTTTCACTCTTTCTCTCTCTGTCGAGCTACACATGTCATTCCTGAACTGCCAGTGTTCCAGACTCCCTTTGCCCTCCGGACCTGTCTGATCCATCCTGGTGCCCCGTTTCTGGTTGGAGGTCTCGTCGCATGAATGCCCCGTGTGTCTCTTTGGGATGCGTCTGGTGTCTGGTGATGATTCTCTCTACTTAGAGGATGGTTCTGGCCTCGACTGGTGTTGTCAGCTGTTTCCCTAAGGACTTGACTGCTGGAACTTCCGAGGGTTCTCCATTCCAGGGAAACACTGGAGATTGGTACCAGAGCACGCTCTGGAATGGGGTGAGACCAGTGGACAGTTGTCGGAGGGAATTCTGGGCATGCTCAGCCCATGCAAGAAACTGGTTCCAGGAGTGCTGGTCGTCATGACAGAAGGTATGGAGGTATCTACTTATTTCTTGGATTTTTCGTTTCCGTCTGGCCATTGGTCTGCGGATGGTATCCTGACGATAGACTGATGGTCACATCTAGGACTTTGTAGGGAATATTTGATTTTTAGTATGTTTTATGATATTCTGTGTGCGTGAGACAGAATGTTACTTCTTTCTCTTACCTCGACACAAGCTGCACTTTCAATAAACACATCCTATAGTAGGATATGTTAAGGGTCGTAAAACTGTTAAACGCTTGTAAATGCAGAGCTACTCCCAATTTTATGTTCTTCTTTTCCTTATCTTTTCTAAACATTCCTGCTCAAATGTAAACACTTCTGCACCCTCTTCTTTGGTTCTTTGTGTGTGTGTGCTATATATACTGCTCTCTCCCACAATAAACTTGGAACGTCTCACTGATCACGGACTTGTGTATTATTGAGGGGTTCCCTGGTACCAGGCGGGAAGCAAAATACAGGCTGAGCACTGACTAGACGGGGTCTAGCAAAAACAAGAAATCCTTACAGAGTTGAAAGAAAGCTTTCCAGAATTTAGAAATAAACTGCGGACCTCTGTCTGAGACAATATCTTCTGGGAGTCCGTAAATCCGAAAAACCTGATTGAAAAGGGCCTCAGCTGTCTCTTTGGTGGAGGGAAGACCTTTTAACGGGACCAGACGAAATTATTTGGAAAAGCGATCCATGATAACTAGAATCTTACCAGGTCTTACCCTCGGAGGAGGGGAGGTCTGTGACGAAATCTACGCCTAGGTGTGACCATGGATGCTGGGGAATTGGTAGAGGCATTAGTTTTCCTGAAGGCAGATGTCTGGGGTTCTTGGTCATGGTGCACTCCCGAGATCCCCTCACATACCTTCTGACATGTTCAGCCATATTAGGCCACCAGAAACGTTCTTCCAGCTGTGAGAGGGTCTGATTGGTCCCGGGGTGACCAGTGCCCAATGACGTGTGAACGTGGTGGAGGAGTTGGTCCCGTTGAGTAGTGGGAATGTAGGTTCTGTTTGGAGGACATTCTGGTGGAGGTGGCTCAGAGGTTGTGGCTCTAATGATCTCATCATCCAAGTCCCATTGGATAGGGGAAACAATTATGGATGAAATAACGAATACTCTCGGGGGGTTCCAGGTTCTCGTCTTAGTCATGAAGACGAGAGAGGGCATCTGCCTTTGTGTTTTTTGATCCGGGTCGGTAGGAGATCGTGAAATTGAACCATGTGAAGAAGAGTGCCCACCTTGCTTGTCGTGGGTTTAGACGTTTGGCTTCTCTGAGGTATTCTAGATTTCGATGGTCGGTAAGAACTGTAAATGGGTGTAATGCCCCCTCCAACCAGTGTCACCATTCTTCTAATGCCAATTTGATGGCCAGAAGCTCTCGATTTCCAATGTCGTAATTCCTTTCTGCGGGAGACACCTTTCGAGAGAAGAAGGCGCTTGGAAGATACTGTGAGGAGTTCCCCTGCTGCTGTGACAGTACCGCTCCCACTCCTGTTTGTGAGGCGTCCACTTCCACCAGAAAGGGTTTGTTGGGATTAGGAACAATGTGGATTGGTGCTGAGGTGAATGCTCTCTGAAGGGTTGACATGGTTGTGGAGGCCTCGGAAGTCCAGTTTAAGGTCTTTGGTTTGCCCTTTAAGACCTCCGTGAGTGGGGAAACGAGAGAGCTGTAATTCTTTATAAATCTTCTATAGAAGTTTGCGAATCCTAGAAAGCGTTGGATCTGCTTAATGTTAGATGGAACAGGCCAGGTTCGGATGGCTTCTACCTTCTTCTCGTCCATTTGGATGCCCTGGGGGCTGATGTTATAACCAAGGAAGGAGACCGAGGACTGCTGAAATGAACATTTTTCTGCCTTCAGGAATGAATGGTGGGTTTTATGTTTCCGGAGCACCTCAGTCACATGGAGACGATGTTCGGTCTCGTTCTGGAAGTAGATGAGGATGTCATCAATGTAGACCAGCACGAAGCGGTTCAAAAACTCCCGTAACACCTCGTTCATATACCCCTGAAACACGGAGGGAGCATTGACCAATCCATACGGCATAACGAGGTATTCATAGTGTCCGTTCGGGGTGATGAATGCGGTCTTCCATTCATCCCCCTCACGGATTCGGACAAGGTTGTATGCACTCCTCAGATCCAGCTTGGTGAAGACCTTAGCCCCACGGAGTATTCCAGGACAGCAGGAACGAGAGGAAGGGGTAACTGAACTTTACTGTGATTTTGTTAAGGGCGCGATAATCGATGCCCTGTCTTTTTTTTCCCCAAAAATGAAGCTGGATGCAGCAGGGGACGTGGATGGACGAATATACCCTTGTTTCAGGGTTTCCTCAATGTAGTCTTCCATGGCTTATTGTTCCGGAATTGACAATGAATATATTTTCCCTTTGGGCACTGGTTCACCTGGAATGAGGTCGATGGCACAGTCCCATGGCCTGTGGGGAGGTAGTTATGTGGCTCGTCTTGGGCAGAAGACATCATGGAACTGGGAGTACATGCCTGGGATAACTGTAGATTGTTGGGTTTTTGGGCTTTCTATGGAAGTGGTATGAATGGAAATGCTGGGATCAACATTAATGCAATGCCTAAGACAATTCTTCCCCCACTTAAGGATCTCACCACTCTCCCAAGAGATGATGGGCTGATGTTGGACGAGCTACGGACGCCCCAGAATGAGTCCTGTGGTGGAACGTTCCAGAACCAGAAGCTCGATTTCTTCCTTTTGAAGCCGTCCCACTCGTATGTGAGGTGGGGGGGTGATGTACCGCACCCATCCTCCTCTTGGGGGCACTCCCGTAACACAGCGGATTTTAAACTGGGTGGAATCAGAGGGATTTTGAGTTGCTGACATAGTTCCATGGAGATGAAATTGCCAGTTGACCCAGAGTCAAGGAGAGTTTTCACTGGAACTGAGCACAGGGGAGTATCAATTATTACATTAGTGGTGAGTGGTGCCATAGGTGTATTTGTATAAGAGACATTGCTCACCAGAGGTCGTGGGGGTCGGCGAGGACATGTCTTTTCGGCCTGTAGACAGTTCTGATAAGCACTTGTAGTCAGTTGGAGACTTGGTAAGATGTTCTAACCCCAGTGAATCATCGTGGGTGGCGAGTTGCAGTCGTACATTCGGATTGAGCCCTTGCCGGAACTTTGTGATGAGGGCTGCTTCATTCCATCCACTGGAGGCTGCAAGGGTTTGGAATGCTTTTCCTGTGAGGAGGGAAACAATATACGCAATTTTTGACCTGTCTGTGGGAAACCGCTGAGATTGCATTTCAAATGTGAGTGAACATTGAAGGAGGAATCCGTTGCAATTCCCCGCCTCACCAGAGTAGGGCACTGATGGTGCCATGGGACTGGCTAATGGGGAAGATGACGGAGAGGAAGAAACTGTTGCCGGAAGTGTAGTGGGGGAAGTGAAAACTTGCCGGAGCTGCTCCACCGGCTCGTGGATGGGATCAGTACCCGTCGGGTTCATGTTTTGTAGGTCTGGACTTCTGTTACGCAAGGACCGACACAACAAACAGAATGAAGGGGATAAACCCGATCGGGTACTTTTATTAATATTAATAGACAGTTGAAATGGTGATAGTGACTGATAGAATGAACCGGAAAGTCTTAGCAGTGATGATGGAGTTGGTTGACGGAGGACCAGGAGAAGTTGACGAGGAAACAGGATATGGTTACTGGAGGAACACGGTGACGAGGAAACACGGAGACGATGAGACACAGAGACGAAGGGGCACAGAGGTGAGCTTTGCTAGCTGGATGCGTTGACAGCATGGAGTCCTTGTCTGTAGTGGAGTCCAGGCGATGAGAGATGGGAAGTGATGTGTGCAGGTATGTGTGATCAGTATTCGGGATATTGTGAACATTGGTTGGGGACGGAGACTGTCGTGTCCGTGACAGTGAGAACCCTGGTGGCTGCATTTTAGACTAACTGAAGCTTGTTTATTGAGGATGCAGGACAACCACCTAGTAATGCATTACAATAGTCCAGTCTGGAGGTCATGAATGCATGAACTAGCTTTTCTGCATCAGGTACTGATAAGATGCTCCTAAGTTTGGCAATATTTCTAAGATGGAAAAAGGCTGTTTTTGTGATATTTGAAATGTGATTTTCAAAGGACAAGTTACTGTCTAATATTACGCGCAGGTCTTTTACTGTCGAGCTGGTAGTAACAGTTCATCCTTCTAAACGCAAGCTGAATTGTGAAAGATGTTGTGTGCTGGTTTTGGGGCCAATAAGTAATACAGATGTCGCCATTAAAAACCTGCGTTTTGAGAAAAGGGATCCCGTGACTTGCCGCGGCTTTGCGCGGCTGCGTGCGGGAAGCTGTGAACATGCCCTTCATTACCTGTAGGGGGCAGTCGTGTTTCAGTCTGAAGTATTGTGTGTCTACTGAAGCCGAAAATGTGTGCAAATTAAACTGCGCATGCGTGTTTGGAGTCGCTGTGTATCAGTCGGTTGGGAATCATCACGGAGGTTACAACACAGCTGGAGTTTGTCGTGTTCGAGGTAAGTTTAGCTTTCTTTTTTGGATGTGATTCTCGCTTTCATGACTCCCAATTAATGTTCATCTTAATCTCAGGACGTACAATTAGCAATTTCAGTTTTTAATAGTGTGGAGATTCACAAAACACCGTTTTCGTGTAAAAACCTGAACCTACGGAGCCCCCATGGGTCCTGTGGTAAATAAATAAATAAATAAAATAATAATGAACCGAGCGCGCGGATTAATACACCGAGATGTGTGTTTCTTACCCCCACCCCGAGTGAAAACGGCGTCTTCAGACAAAGCCTCGCCAGTTAGATGCCATTTCTGAACAAACTGAGTCGTGTGTGTTAAAGCATTAAATGGTAAAAGAGCACTAGCAATAAACGTTTTTTTTTCTGAAGCCGAACTTTATTAATGAGTTACGAGTAAAGAACCTGTACATATGTTCATACAGTATTGACAGCAGCTCTAATTTACTGCGGTAAAGCCAGCCGCGGTTCAGAAAAACACGGTCAAGCCAGCCGCGATTGATTTTAGTGCGCGCGAATATTACAGCGATTACGGTAGTTTCATGAACAACACAGAGAGAATGCCCCATATCTGAAAAATGCTGCAGTAAAATAGTTTCATATGTGGTGTGTATATAGTATGGGACGTCCTGAATAAGAACTGATCATTGTTTTTTTTCTGTTTCAGTCTGAAGTATTGTGTGTCTACTGAAGCCGAAAATGTGTGCACATTAAACTGCGCATGCGTGTTTGGAGTCGCTGTGTGTGCCCGCGCTGTGTACAGTATCAGTCGGTTGGGAATCATCACGGAGGTTACAACACGGCGTGGCTGCAGTTGGAGTTTGTCGTGTTCGAGGTAAGTTTAGCTTTTACACTTATTAGAAATGGGGTCTTTATACCCCTTTGAAATGTAATAATGCCCCATATCTGAAAAATGCTGCAGTAAAATTGTTTCATATGTGGTGTGTATATAGTATGGGACGTCCTGAATAAGAACTGATCATTGTTTTTTTCTACTTTTTTTTTTATCATATAATGTGTGTACATTATATGGGATAAAAACTGACCATGGCGTTTTATACTTACTAGAATTTATTTTTTCATAGGTCTCTGAAGTGAAATAAAGGCATTTTATTTAACTTTTTTTCCCCATTGTGAACATTTGTTTATTTGACCTCTCTTCCAAAGCAGACGTTAATCCTCATTATAGAAAACATTCATTGAAGAATAACTGCTACTTTTGAACAGTAAAACAAAATAAAAATCAATTCTGGTATTTAGAAAGACTAAATACATTATTTTGTCTGTTTTCTACGAATTCTGCTGTAACTTATCTACATAAAACAATTATTTGAATGGTGAATATTTAAGAAAAATATTGTAACAGACAACCGTCAAAGTCACCAATAAATAACACGGATATTAAAGCAGAAATGCAAATATCTGTTTCTAACGGTGTCAGAAACTTTGTGTTAGTAGCACTGCTTGACATGCTTGATGCCTTCCTCTTTTGTAATTTGCTTTGGATAAAGGCCTAAATGTAGTTGTACGAATAAAAGATTATGTAATGATACAATGTAAATATTTTCACAGAAACAAAGCGTAAAGATGAGACGTGAATCTGAAGAGGATCTCTTTGATGATTGCCTGGTAAAGCATTGTTTTCTTATTAATTATACAATTTATTACTACCTTGAATATAGTGTTTGTTGTATTGGACAGAAGCATATAAATGCAAATGAATATATAAATATGAGTAATTATTGAACGAATTTTCATGTTTGGACTAACCCTTTTAAATACAAACTCAGCATTCATCATAGGATTTCCTGACACTGTAAAGCCATCTCATGCCATGTTTTACTGATGCAAGATAAAGCAATTTAACCCAAGTTTAACAATATGAAGTATATGAAGTGATGGTCATTTTTTTATTATCATTTATTTTTATTATTATTTTTTTTCTCAATGAAGTCAGCACAGGTTGAAGCAATTCAGATTTTTTTTGCTTCTCAAAATAAATGATTTATTTTCTTGTAAATTTTATGCAGGGGGACAGACGAAGTGATACCTTCTTAAAATCCTTGTCGTCCGTGCTGTTGAAGGGGAAGAACCGGTTGGTGTATCCATAATCCTTGAAGGAGAGGCTATTTTCAGAAAGTTCTTCTAGAACTTGATGGGATTAAGCTATCACCAAAAGTGCAAGCTTTAAAGATGAAGTTATCATCTTAAAACATTTGATTTGGCTTGACTACAAGTGTTTACATGTTGTGTTTATATGTTCAGCTTAAAATGTTTTCATGCATTAAGGTTTCAATGGCATACTTTTAAGTGCACTAGTCCAGAGTGCTGATTTGAAAGTTGCAACTTCACTGCTTCAGAGGGCTATTACGTTTTAACGTTTATTCTACAGTTTGTTTAAAGTATTTTCTGCTGCATTTTATTTCTAAATGAATGCTGTATTTTATTTATTTATTATTTTACACAATTTTGTTTAAAACAAGTATTTCAGGCCCTGGTGCCGTGCAGTTTTTTTCTATGGATGCAAAATTTAGCTGAATGCACTTTTATTAAAAAGACAACTTGGATCTAGACTGTGAATGTCACAAATATTTGGTAATGTTGGTGAATAAACTGTTTAATTATATTTTAGTTGTGTGATTTATGAAAGATATAGATGAAATAATTACTTAAGTTTCTTTCCAAAACATAAATTAGCAATGTTTACATTATTATAGGGAGTAATATAAATTGATAAAACCAAGTAAGGGAAAATCTCACAAAACATGTGTATATATATATATATATATATATATATATATATATATATATATATATATATATATATATATAGTTAATTCAGGGCTATTTATGATGGAGACACCTTTTTACGTTTTAAATATGTAATACCTCCTGCGTGTATTCATTCACAGGCTGCAGCGCGCGCACAGAGAAATAGGAGACTGTGGTGTATGAGTGGATTGGAGAGAAGAGAGCTGTTCAGTTACTATAAATATATATATATATAAACATAATATGATCTTTTTGAGTTATAATGTTTTTTTTTTATTATTCATAAGAAAACCTTTCAGTTTTGTAAATATTCTAGTTATAGTGTGTTATTATTATTAGTTGGAGTCATAGGTAGCAAACCTACGCCCTTGTGTGTGTGTGTGTGTGTGTGTGTGTGTATGTGTGTGTATATATGGAAATATAATTAATATTTTCGTGTTTAATTACAAAAAAAAAAAACATTTTAATGGTTAGTGATTGTTGCAGACATTTACACTATTTTTGAGAACTATTAAGTTCTCCTTCAACGTGTCATAGCCGATAACTGCCCCTTTGAAGCCTTTGAATGGTGTTAAAAATACTTGCAAAACAAGTATTGCAGCCATACATTGGAGGGAAATTCTGAGGTGGTCAGTGATTGATGGCACGGTCGGTCGGAGGGGGTTGTGATCACACCTATAGATCTTTTGTTCTAGGCTATCGGTCAAATATCTCTCCACTTGGAAGCAAAAACATGCAAGGGATTTCAGCATCTCGACGCACATACTAAGCTGTTTATAAAGTAGACACTGTTTGTTTTTTCATTTTGTAATCTTTCCCGTGTTTACCGTGTACTGTACAATGTATATTAATTTTTTAATGAATTACTGTAAATAAACTACACATTCTGTTGATTTACCAGAAATGACTTTTCTGTTTTTTGTGTGTGCTAAACTAAACTTCAGGGTCAAAGTAATAGCGATTTTATTTGAAAAGTATTATATATTTACAATGCTGATAAGTTCAAGCTTAGATTCATATATAAACTGCTTCAAAGTCTTTCCGTGACCGCTGAAATCCGACAGACGCAGGGCTCAAGGGAGGTGTGTCTGTGTGTGTGTGTGTGTGTGTGTGTGTGCGCGCGCGCGTGTGTATGTGTGTGTGTGCGGGTTAGTGTGCCTGTCCTATTTCAGCGGATTTTTCCGCTACCGCAGATCAATTTATCAACTTGTAATATATACATTTTAGGAATATATTAACATGTGCAGACATTTAAGGGTGCTCTGCCCTCTCTTGCCCCTGCGTAAAGCCTATACACACACACACACACACACACACACACACATCTATCTATCTATCTATCTATCTATCTATCTATCTATCTATTATATAAATACACATTTGGAATCTGCATCTACATTTTCTGTTACAAGTATAGAATTAGGTTCAGCTGAGACTCATGATCAATGGTGTTAGGGTACTTATGTAGTGATAATTAGTTTCAGCCAGATCATTAAAACTAACAATGGACTATGACACTCTTGAGAGGGGATATGAAGGTGTTATTCATTTATTTATTCTCTACAAGGGTGCGAACAACAGTACAGACCAAACTATAACTCTCTCTTACTACTATAAAAATTCTAGATATAAACAAACAAAATACAGCTTTTTTTCCTCAGAGGTAAACGGAAAAGTGAAGTTGTTCAGCTGTTCACTGTCACTGCAGCTTCTTCAAAGTCTTCCCACTCCGTGACCACTGAAATCCGACACGACACCACGTTAGGCTACGTCTTGACTCATTTGTATACCGACGGTGATTGGATGTTTCCCGAGGGCTCAGGGGAGTGTGTGTGTCTGTGTGTGTGTGTGTGTCTATGTGTGTGTGTCTGTGTGTGTGTGTCTATGTGTGTGCGTCCGCGCGGGTACTTGTTCTACTGTTATAAAAACTCTAAATATAAACAAACAAAATACAGCTTTTTTTTCAGAGGTAAACGGAAAAGTGAAGATGTTCAGTGTCACTATGCAGATGTTACACTCAGTGGAGTTACCGAAATCATTGGTTTAGTCCTCATTGAGCTTTTGTTCCTCTTATGTGAGCATAAACAGTGAAACATTCCACAGGTTTATAATACACCGCGGCCAAGTGAACCACGTTCCCGTCGAACGAAACGAGGCATAATCGTGGTGTTTGCTTCGGTTATGACACACCATAGTTTATTACCTGCTGTGGTAGATCTGAATATTTATTCAAACACAATAATAAAGCTTTATATCCTCAGGAGGGCTCAGTACATTGTTTTAGCGATAGTTTCACGGAAGCGAGTTCAGAACTAATCTAACCAAACCAAAAAAAAAAAAACATCCGAAGCTTCAAATAGAATGAACGAACTAATGAAATTGATATATATGTAATTGATATACTGTATATACAGACGTGTGTGTGTCATTTTAATTCAAATGAACATTTTAATGCTTTCTGATACACTTATCAACTTATCCACATAAACTTATCAACACATACTCTCCATGCACGCACATACAATCTCTAAAAAAGTAAAATTAATAACATACATATACAAATAAACAAAAATATAAACGTCTATGTATATTGAAGTTTACGGTGAACGCAGAGTCGGCTAAGCACATGTGATGACGCGCGCGCCCTCACCTCTTGTTACGACTGCCTATTTGGCCAAAAAATAATTGAACGATATGCCTGGTCCTGGAAAGAGACAATAAATATATATTTTTTTTAATACATTTATTGCATTGTTTGTTGTTTACAGTCAAGCCATCAACATACAATAAAATGTAAACATGAGATGTAAACTAAAAACTGTGCTCCCTGTGCTGGTGCTGGCAATATCATCTCTTTGTTCTGCTGTCTCCGGCTCCCTCCCTGGTCCTGAACCGTACCATACATACCAGATCAAGAACTTGAAGATGAAGATTATATCTCTGGTCTTCTCTCTGACGGGTTCCTCCCTAGTTTCTGATGATCTCA
Source organism: Channallabes apus (assembly GCA_030522415.1). NCBI lineage: Eukaryota > Metazoa > Chordata > Actinopteri > Siluriformes > Clariidae > Channallabes > Channallabes apus. Next base: position 16,600,001 of record CM060115.1, on the reverse strand, counting down.
ATTAGTTTGTAGTGTTGCTTGTCCAAGGAAACCAGTAATCTTGCTTGAAGTGGAGCAGATATAATTCTCAGAAACTCATTACTGATCTTTAAAAAAAAAAAAAAAAAAAGGTAAAAACAAAAATTGGACTGGCTCAAGTTCTTATGTTAGCAAATCTTAATTACAGTGTGTATAAAGTATAGAAAGCAGTACACTACAAACAGCACTCACTCCAAATTAGCTTGTTCTATGTTTACGTCACTTTCCTATTAATTTTTACATCGTTAACCAACGGTACTTAAATATAATTATTTTCTTCGGCGCCGCTGACTTACTGTAGAAACTCCGGTGTTTTTGAAAATCACCACGTTAGTTAGCTAATGCTAATGCAGGTAATATAGGTGGTTTTAGCTACAGTAGCAAACACGGACACAAAACTCAATCTACAAAGTAGTTGTTCCTGACATAAATCATGAATTTGCTCATAGAAGAGATACATTTAACATAGAAATGACATGAGTTTGCTTTCTTACCTGGTTTAAAGGAGTTTTCTTTGAGAATCTCCACCCGCATGTGATTCAGTCCGTGAAAATGCTGCGTCATGAGGTCATGAGACACGGTTTGAAGCAGAAATGTCCTTTGTGAATGGATTAGATTTAAGTTTAATCAGGGGCTTTAACTAACAGTAACTGAAATACAGGTTCTGATATCCTTCCTTACTTGTTTCAACGTCATGCTCCGGTTTGAGGCGGAAATAAAATTATACCGGCAAAACTATGGTCTAAAGACTGCGCATGCGCAAATCACACTCAACCTAATAAGAGTACCTTGATCAAAATGAAATATTTCACTTTGGTTTCCTGCTGTAAACAGCATTATACTAAAAAAAAAAAAAATAAAAATAAAAAGATTCACCCATAAGCATAAATTAGACACTTCAGTTAAAAAGAGCAAATTATTTTTTTTACTAATGGAATGAGAAAAAAAAACACATTAAACTAGGTTTACTTTTTTCAGTGGATCCCTCAATAATTTCTGTCTCCTTTGCCTGTGTTTGATAATGTGAAGCACATATACACTCATTCATCATGAAAGATCTATTATAAAACAAAATAAAATTCATGTTCGCTTCAGCACTGTTCATCCGCGTCCTTACATTCATTGTTGTACTTGGTCCGGCTTTTAGATAAAGTCCTTCCATGCGCCATCTGGCGGATATTCAGTGAAGCGCAACACATTTATTTAAAATTCCCGAATGTTGCCTCCGGCAAGACGCAGCACGCCGCGCGCTAAATTGCGGCATCCCGCGGGAAAACACGCAGGGTTTTAAGGGCGACATCTGTATCTCCATCTTATCTGAATTTAGTAAAAGAAAGTTATTGGTCATCCAATCTTTTATGTCCTGGACACACTTAGTTAATCTAGACAACTTGGGTATTTCGTCTGGTTTTGTTGAGATATATAATTGAGTATCATCAGCATAACAATGGAAACTAATCCCATATCTTCTGATGTTACCCAAGGGAAGCATGTATATTGAGAACAGCAGAGGTCCTACAACTGACCCTTGTGGGACCCCATATTTCACTGGCATTACACCAGACGGTTCTCCATTCAGATCTACAAAATGGAATCGATCAGACAGGTATGATCTAAACCATTTTAATGCCTGTCCCTGAATACCTACTGTATGTGATTTTGTAAGCGATCTACAGTGGTCACTTAATCGGAGCTTCGTTTTTACCGTCGCCACGCTCGGCGACAGCATTTGGGTTTGTGCATTTGCTGGCTTTTACCACTGAGTGGCGGTATATAACTACAGACTGGCGCCTCATGCCTTATTTCATTCTCTGCCGCATTAATGAGACGCGTTCCATTAAATAATACACTTAGTAGCCGATAACATCAAGTGAAACACTGTAGTTGACCGAATTCATAATTACAGTACTAAAATTACAGTACAGATGTAGAATTAAAATTAAATCAAATCTTATTAGGATCAAATTTAAGCACAATAAATATTTACACAGTGAGCCTTTAGATTTTATCACGTGTAATTAGAAAAGAAGTGTGTAGGGTTTTATTGAAATATACATTTCTAAACCAATAAGATCAAATAACACCAAGTTATTATTATAACAGGCTTACTTCGTCACTTATCTAGAGCTTGCTTTCAAAGTCGAGTGGCTTATTAACGTGACTGGGGTGTGTTGTCTCTAAGTGCCCGATTGGTGTAGTGGTTAGAGTGCTCGGCCAGAGATCTACAAAGCGCCGGTTCGAATACCGAGTGATGATGTTTTAAAATTGTTTTATTTTAATTCTAGCAACATTAAAATAATACAAAATAAAATGTTTTATTTTGATTTTGCTTCAGCATATTATAGAAAAAACAGCAAACTCGCACGCAACCAGTTTGTATTCTTTAAATTTAGGGGAGTGACGACTCGGGCTGCTGCTTCTGCTGTGTGTGTGTGTGTCATTATACTGATGAAAAGTGGTGGATTATTCAGTGAAACGAGGCTCAGCCCGAGATCATATTAACGTTAATTATCGCCAGCCGGCACGAATACGCGGCTCCAGGGGTGTCACACCCGTAAATCTTTTTATATCTTGTATGTTAATACCTTTCGTACCCTTCTGTCATTTTATTCATCATTTTTATTGTTAACAAACAAACCACATTCATCCCCCACACTTTTGAAAAGCTTGCTATGTCCCTGCGCGGCTCCATCCCTTTCCCGCCTATTCAGGGAGCCTACGGAGTGAGCGAGTAACGATAGTCAAATCGATGGGTGTGTGCCCAACTCACGTTACTCGTGAGCCGCCTATTCATGCCGGCTGGTGGTAATTAACATTAATATGATCTCGGGCTTGCTCACGATGCTCAACATCTATAAAAATAGCAAAGTATTGTGTATAGAGTGATAAAAAAACTATCTAACGCATGTTATGATAAGGAAAATCTGTAAAGAACAGTAAGTAGTAAGAAGAGGAATGGGGAGGGGTGCTATTTACAGTTATTTGTAGTTTATCTGAATGTAGAGGTGAGAAGGCATGGGGAGGCGTGAAGTATCTGCATTTGAATGGTGTCTGTCTGTGTAAAGCACACAGAGTAACACTAAAACAACAACTTGAAATTAATAGGAGGTCCTGATGCTGCATAAATATTATTTAGTACAACAAAACTTCTCCGCGCTCTGGAAAACTTTATTAGACTAGGTAGGAAAATAAAACGGAGGATAACGATACCGGCTTTATATTAAATTAACAAATATTGTATTTGTAAATCATCAGCGCTCGTGTTTTTGCTTTATTATAAATAATGAAATGCAGTAGGCTGTTATGGTCATTATAATTTTCTTTAATAATCATTCGTTGTATTTTTTTTTTATTCTGATAGTTTACTGAATTTGCTTTTTGGTTATTTATATATTTAAATTGGGATGCGTTCTACTGTTACAAATTTAACACTTGTCAAAATAATAATAATGTTTCTTACAAGCCCTTGTGTTGTTGTTTGTGCTGTTGTTCTTTAATAATACAAATAATCAGATACAAACAGTCTTTCTAAATGAAAACTAACCAATGTTTTTTTTTTATTTTGCTCAGCATACTATAGAAAAAACAGCAAACAAACAAACAAAAAAAACATTGTGCCTGGTATAGGTTTAATATTCAGTGCGCACCGTTTGTTACATCTGTTATTTTACAACTATATAAGAACACTCAGAAATACATTTTATTTGGGGTTAAGTGACTGATGTGCCTAACATCTTTCAGCTGAGCCTCGTTTCACTGAATAGTCCACCTCTTTTCATCAGTATAATGACACACACACACACACACACACACACACACAGCAGCAGACCGAGTCGTCACTCCCCTAAATTTAAAGAATACAAACTGGTTGCGTGCGAGTTTGCTGTTTTTCCTATAGTATGCTGAAGCAAAATAAAAAAAAAACATTTTATTTTGTATTATTTTAATTTTGCTATAATTAAAATAAAAAAATGTAAAACAGTATCTCCCAGAATTCGAACCGGCCCTTTGTGTATCGCTGACTGAGTGCTCTAACCGCTACACCAATCGGGCACTTAGAGACAACACACCCCAGTCACGTTAATAACCCAGATAGCAAGGTGACATTGATTCAATGTTGAAATTTCATCAGAATCATCATTTTGGTTGAGGTTGATTTTTCAATGCTAAATAATGTTGAATCAATGTTGATAATTCAATGCTTTTCAGTGTTGAAAAGACAAACATTGAATCAATGTTGATTTTTGGTTGTGGAACCCATCCTCATTCAACAATGTAAGGCAAATTAAATTAACTAAGTGCATTTCTATAAAAAATGTGTATGCATGTGTGTATGTGTTTAAAACAGGTTAAAAAATTGACTACAAGAGATTTGCTCTTATATTATATATATATATAGTTATTGAGGAAAAAAAATAATTTGACGGTAAGTTTTGTGTATTTACCTTGCTGTCTAGTTTACTCACTTGAGAGCTTAATTCCTGTTTGCCGTTCAAAAGTACTCAATTTTTCGCATTTAACATCGGAGGGTGTTTTTACACTGTCGCCACGTCATTATAATACACTCTACAGGCATGAGAATTCAATATGTTGTAGTCTGGAAGTTCCTGCCACTCACGGTGAAAGAATTTTGGCGATGCGACCTACGGTATTCTGTTGGGAAGCATTTGTTTGAGACCTTAGTTCCTGTTTCCCGTTGTCTGTGTCTGACCCAGAGCAGTGTGCGTGCCCCACATGGAAAGAACCTATATGAGGATATATGCGCATATATGAAACCTATATGCAGTATATATGCGCATATAACCGCACCTATATGGGGCCAGGGGTAGCTCAGTGGTTAAGGCATTGGACTAAGGTTCAAACCCCACAACCACCAAGTTGCCACTGTTGGGCCCTTGAGCAAGGCCCTTAACCCTCAACTGCTCAGATGTATAATGAGATAAAAATGTAAGTCGCTCTGGATAAGAGCGTCTGCCAAATGCCTAAATGTAAATGTAAATATGAGGATATATGCGCATATATGAAACCTATATGCAGTATATATGCACATATATGATAATATATATGCTGCATATATGCGTATATATGCTGCATATATGCGTATATATGCCACATGTAGGCAACATTGAGGTGCATATATGTGCATATACAGGCCATATAGGTCTCCTGTATTGCTTCTTTATATCCACATATAAGCCCTACTGTATATGTACATACAAGATATGTCTCCTATGGCAGGATCTGGTCATTTTAGCTCATATCTCACTTTGGCAACTGTCATACATGATGCCTAGCTCATATTTTCTATTATCAAGGCAATAACTAAGAACTAACAAAAAAAATGCAAAAAACTAATCCTAATTGGCCACATGCAGTATATGAGGATATATGCACATATATGAAACCTCAGTCTCCGTGAAAATCTTTTTGAAACACGTCACTAAAATTTACTGAAATGAGAAATATATCTATATAAAGCTTAAAGTGTCTACTTTTAAATGATGCAAGTCACATTGAAAACAAATATTCTCAGTTTATGTAATCCGTATGAAACCAAGGAGAGGCACAGAATTTCTGTCACACTTATATGCTAATGACCCGAGGCAGGACACGCCCATGCGCCAATCACACGGAAATCAGTCCAGGTAATTTACATACTAGACCACGCCCCCGGACACCGGCATGAAAAACTAACACAGAGAGACAGGTTTGAAAATACTCCGATTCAGTGAGTTTTCAGCACGTTTTGGAAGATGGCACGCGCTTACACATCCGAGGAAACTCTTCAGAATGTTCTGGAAAGTTTACATTTACCTCAGAAGAAGACTGTGTGACTCCGACGACGAACGGGAGCATTTTGAACAGAGAATAGACCCATGCTACACTGGGTAAGTTATTAAGTCTTATATAACTCTTATTCTGATAATATTAAACTATTATTAGTAAATATTTTCCTCACTACAGCTAGCTCTTGTCAGCTTGTGTGACACATTGGCTTTCAATGCCATTTATATAGTTTAGGTAAATCATGCTAGCATGCTGCCTCATGTAGCACAAACATGATATTTCCCGGTGGCTAAGCTAATGCCTTATGGAGTTTACAGATGTTTATATTCACCTTGTTTTGGATAGCTTTAGATTATGGTTGCTAATGTGTATTTGGCTCCATTTTGGTTAGCTTATAATACTGCTATCAGTAATGTTATTTAGCACAAACAAGCAAGTTGCAGGTGGCTAAAATACTGCCTTATGTAGCTAAGTGATGCTTATGAATATTTCTTTGGTGTAAATGTATATAATCCCTTTTGTTTAGCGTGTATTTACAAATACCTGATAAGATGTAATTGTTTAGAATGTGTTCAATATGTGTGTAATGTCCAGTGGATGGTGTTTTTTAAAACTCAAATTGAATTATGGCTGCAGTGTGTAGTATTATCTATCACCATCATTGATGCTGTCATGTGACCTACAGAAGAGAGGTGTATATTTTTCATGTTGAGGTGTGGATACATTTTTGGTCATCTCTGTACTGTATATATTGTGCATCCATATTAATTGCACATCCATTTACTCTGAACAGTATAGGTTAACATTTTTTTATTTATTTGTTTTTAGGAATGTGTCTGCATCACCCTTGCCTTCACCAGCCCCTCACATCAGGACACGCAAGCTCCGTTCAGATGGACCTCTTGTATTTGTGAAGTGGATGGACACACGAGAAGTATTTACCTGTTCTACCATCCATTCTGCTTTACAGTAGACGCGGTGAAGATGAGGGTGAAATTACAAGGTACATGGACTACAAAGACATTTCCATGTCCTGTGACTGCGTACAACCAGCACATGGGGAGTTGATCACTCTGATCAGCTATTACAATACTATACTACACAGCACAAAACAATGAAGCCGTACAGAAATATTTCTCTACACTGCTTGGACATTGCTCCCACCAATGCTTACCCTGCATGTATGTTTTGTACAGTTTTTTTTTTTTTTATCTTGCACTGTTTTACTCTGAATGTCCGTCTTTTTTCAGTTTTTATTTTGTACTGTTCCTGTTGCAGTTTTACCCTGCATGTAAACAAATGTCCAGAATGTCCAGATTATCATTAATCTGCATTTATACATAAAATCCTATTAACTATTGGGAAGCTAAACATAAGAATCAGTATGAAACATAAAGTTTCTAAAAGTTGCCAATAAATTAATATTGTGATGTGAAATAATTTTTCAGATTGAAGTTATAAAGGGCTCTGGGGTGTTTTGCCAGGCAGAAGCGTGGAGAGCAGCCCGCCTTGCCACCTCTGCTACTGCCATGGTACGGAATCTGCTGCTGGGCTCCTTCGACTTGGAGACTTGACCAAATTAAAAAGGTAGCCATTATTGGTGAGTAAATGCATAATGCGTTGAGAAGGGAAAACAAAACATTTAAGACTTTATAACTTTAACCATAACCTACTTGTATCAATGTTTATTAGCCATCAATGGAGACTGCATAACGTAGGGCACCCATTATTGTTACTGTATCTGCTTGGGACCTATAATCCTAATTCATCACTTGCTCACTTCTTAATCCTACCTTTCCTCTTCTAAAGCCACATTATATTGCGCTGTAAGGTGTGTAGTCCTCTATTTTGTAGAACATATAGTGTTGCAAATAACCTCGTGGCACTAATTGTTGTTGTCTGAAGTTTTAATAAATAATCATAATGCTGTCAAAAATAATGTCATAAATAGATTTTCTTTATCAATTAACTTCTATTAATTAAATAAAATTTTTAATGTAAATTTTTAAAGTTTAATGGAATGGCTGTGTGAAAGATGCTGAAGCTGACGTGCCAATGGTCTTTTATATTAATGTTGTTCGGAAGCCTGTGTAATGATGTAGTTTCGACATCTATCGACTGAACAGCGTTTTTTCGACTTGTTTTCATGTTATTGTTGTTCAGCAATGGCATGGACGTGATGTTTTGGCAAAAGAAGGGTGGGATGGTGGTTGATGGTGACTGAAAGCGGTGACTGAGTAGATTGGACATCACAGCAGCTCGTGAAAAGGCAGAGCTACTTTATGCAAGCTGTGTGCATTCTACTGTGGATTGACTGTTTTGAAACTTATATGGTAGTTACATAGCCCCTAGACCTCAGTTACCATGAAAAAAGCCATGAAATTTCAGTTTTGACCATATGGGATCTTAAACAAGGACGTCATCTTTTTTTAATTATTGTTTGTTCGGGGAGGAATTATAGACCACAATGTCAGCATGATCTTGCGTTGTTTCCTTATCACTTATCACGATGACTTTGAAAATCATGCAGTGTGAGTTTGAGGAGAAGGTAAAAAGCAGTGCAAAACAAATAATGTACAGTTTATGTTGTCATTACTTTGCTCTCAAACTAAATGCAATGTAATAATAGGCGTTATTTAATAATAACATTAACAGTGCAGCATGCATCTAACTCTGGGTAAAAAGCTTATAATAAAATCACCAAAATAAGTCTTCACGTTAAGAATAAATATGCAAACAGTACGGTATCTGAGCGTACGGATTGGAAATTTGTGCATACAGTTTGTTAATCCGTGGCCACGATTTGTTAAACTGAGGGAACAGTTTAAGTATTTGTGAGTGCGGGGGACAAATTGCAAAACCGTCACCACGGATTGATTTTTTATTTATTTATTTATTTATTTTTTTGGTCCTACAGGTTTTTTTTTTTTGCACATAAAAGACTACATTGTTACATTAAGTATATTTGTTTTCATAGCATTGAATATGTACATTGTAGGACAACATTTGCAGATTGTGAAATAACACATACAGGTCCTTATCAAAAAATTAGCATATTGTGATAAAGTTCATTATTTTCTGTAATGTACTGATAAACATTAGACTTTCATATATTTTAGATTCATTACACTCAACTGAAGTAGTTCAAGCCTTTTATTGTTTTAATATTGATGATTGTGGCATACAGCTCATGAAAACCCAAAATCCATATCTCAAAAAATTAGCATATCATGAAAAGGTTCTCTAAATGAGCTATTAACCTAATCATCTGAATCAACTAATTATCTATAAACACCTACAAAAGATTCCTGAGGCTTTTAAAAACTCCCAACCTGGTTCATTACTCAAAACCGCAATCATGGGTAAGACTGCCGACCTGACTGCTGTCCAGAAGCAAGAGGGTAAGACACAGACATTTCTGAACGAATAGGCTGTTCCCAGAGTGCTGTATCAAGGCACCTCAGTGGGAAGTCTGTGGGAAGGAAAAAGTGTGGCAGAAAACACTGCAGAACGAGAAGAGGTGACCGGGCCCTGAGGAAGATTGTGGAGAAGGACTGATTCCAGACCTTGGGGGACCTGCGGAAGCAGTGGACTGAGTCTGGAGTAGAAACATCCAGAGCCACCGTGTACAGGCGTGTGCAGGAAATGGGCTACAGGTCGCAAATTTTGCATGTCATTTGGAAATCAAGGTGCCAGAGTCTGGAGGAAGACTGGGGAGAGGGAAATGCCAAAATGCCTGAAGTCCAGTGTCAAGTACCCACAGTCAGTGATGGTCTGGGGTGCAATGTCAGCTGCTGGTGTTGGTCCACTGTGTTTTATCAAGGGCAGGCTCAATGCAGCTAGCTATCAGGAGATTTTGGAGCACTTCCTGCTTCCATCTGCTGAAAAGCTTTATGGAGATGAAGATTTCATTTTTCAGCACGACCTGGCACCTGCTCACAGTGCCAAAACCACTGGTAAATGGTTTACTGACCATGGTATTACTGTGCTCAATTGGCCTGCCAACTCTCCTGACCTGAACCCCATAGAGAATCTGTGGGATATTGTGAAGAGAAAGTTGAGACACAAGACACAAGTACCTGCAAAAGGATTCCCGACCAAGTATTGAGTGCAGAACTGAACATAATTATATGAAGGTTGACTATTTTTGTATTAAAAACACTTTTCTTTTATTGATTGGATGAAATATGCTAATTTTGAGATAGGGATTTTGGGTTTTCATGAGCTGTATGCCACAATCATCAACATTAAAACAATAAAAGGCTTGAACTACTTCAGTTGTGTGTAATGAATCTAAAATATATGAAAGTCTAATGTTTATCAGTACATTACAGAAAATAATGAACTTTATCACAATATGCTACTTTTTTGAGAAGGACCTGTATATTAAAAAAAATCTAATGTGTGCATTGTATCTATGGAAGATTGTAGGACATTTCAAAACATATGTTGCATATCTGTACATTTGTAAAAGTCACATTTCCAAAAATTTAGGACCCACATTCTGTCATTCATAAACAACTACCACTCCAAGTTTTTAGAGCATTGTATAGTTCTAACCTTTTGTTTGTTTTTCATTCTTTAGATGCACTACAACAACAACAGCTGAAAGCTGAAGAAAAGGACGCCACAGAGTTTCTTTGCTTCAACAGTTCAGAAATGGCTTCGTTATGCCCCAGAACGGCTGTGGGGAATTGCTCGTGGTGGAAAACCATAAGTTCAGACTCATGTCTTATTATCTGTTTTGCTGAGTAAATACATTTCAACTTACGAATAATGTTTCAGTCATCTGTTGTGTTTCTGACTTGGTTGTTTCTATTTGCATTTGACTGAATTTTGCTGAGGCAGGCTGCCATTTTTATATTATGGTTTTCCAGTCTCTTCTCTTGGCAGTTAGATTCTGTTTTATGAATTCAGAATTAACAATCTCTTCTAATAGTTCTCTTCTAAAAAGTCATATTGTCATCCAGTTTATAATAATTTGTATGTAAGTTGTAGTGTGTTTTATTATATAGTTGTTTTATTGTAATTGTGATGTTACTTCCTGTTTAAATGGGTATGGAGCATAAATAAATAAATATGTTTACATGTAAACTGAAGGATGTTGAGTTACTGACTTTTTGTTTAAAAAAAAAAAGAAGTAAATAAAGAAATAAATCAAAATGGACATGATTTACTGTCATAGAATCTTGCTGTTCATAAAGCAAGACTAAACTATAATTGTTTCAATGTTGATTCAATGTTGATTCAATGTAAAATAAGTGATTGAATTTACGTTGAACAAACATTGATTTTATGCCCATCTTGATCTATTTTTCATCATTGAAATAACATTATTTCAAGGTGCAAACCTGATGAAAAATCAACATTTAACATTGAAATTTCAACATTGATTCAATAACAAGTTGGTTGATGCTTTAATGTTGATTCAACGATGATTCAATGTTGTTCTGCTATCTGGGAAGCCACTCGACTTTGAAAGCAAGCTCTAGATAAGTGATGAAGTAAGCCTGTTATAATAATTGCACGTGTATTCTATATGTTTTCAACTTGGTGTTATTTGATCTTATTGGTTTAGAAATTTATATTTCAATAAATAGTAAACTTGGCCGATTTCGTTCTAATTTTGTTCTAATTTTTTGACACGTGGGGCTTGAAAATTCTCCCACTCCCTTAAGTGGGGAATAAGAGAAAATGTTTGAGAACCACTGCTGTGTCCTGTGTGTGCTTTACAATGCCAGACAACATTCAAATGCAAATTATTCACCCTTCCCCTATACATTCAGGACCTCTCCCCACTTCCCCAATCTGAGGCTCTTATGCCTCAGACTTTCAGTCAGGGGCGGACTGGGACCAAAAAGTGGCCCTGGACTTTCTGGCCCACATCATAATACACTGGCTCATTAATGTAGAGATATATTTTAACACTAGTTACTAGTATAAAAAAATAACACAATACGGAAAGCAATGCTATTTAAACATATTATTTGAATTATCACTGAACATATATTGGGTCATATTAGTAAAACAAAGAAACAAAGGAAAGAACATCAAGACAAACTACATATAAATCTATAAAGACAATATTTTAAAAAGATTGGCAATAAAACTGAACAGGGAAGCTGAAATAAAATCAGCAGCAGCATTATTTTTAATTAATATTGTCTACCATAATAATTACTAGCAGGAGTTAATGCTGCTACTAATTTTATTCCAGCTTACCTGTTCAGTTTGATTGTGATTCTTTTCACTTGGCTCTGGTAGATCAGGGGAGACGTGTTGGTCATCATCAGCAGGCACTGGTTCATCATCACTGACCTGCTGCACTTACAGTTTACACTGATGAGTGGTAGATCTTACACTGCATCACAATGATACCCCCTGACAAATGTTCAGGATATCTCACAAACAAAAAGGCAAATTTGTCTTTTCCTCATAAAGTGTTTAGGCCAAATTCCACCCATACAAGTGTGACAAATATGCAAAGAAAAAAATCAGGAAGGGGCAAATACTTTTCCATGGCACTGCACATGTAGTCAGATTGTTCCACTAGGATGAAACTGTGCCAGGTGTTAAAGCACTTTTAAAATCACACTAACTTTACACTGATCTGAATAACTTTGAATAATGAACTTATTGTTCTTTCCTTTCTTTTTTTTTTTTTACAAATATGACCCAATATATGTTCAGTGATACTTTTTATTTACATTTTTGTTTGTTATATTTCTATACTAGTATGTGGTTTTAAAAAATTAATCTCCACTTTAATGAGCCAGTGTATTCTTCTTCCTCCTTTTAAAAGGCAGAATCTGTTCATTTGAAGCATTTCACTGCATTTACCTCTAATGCTTTTTCTTATTTTCGTGTACTTTTCAGCTCCACCTTTTCTTCTTCCTCCATTTCATTCATTGAAATTATTAATTTGCTCAAGCAACTTTGCTGCATCGAGAAAGGATCAATATCTCTCCCTCTGTAAATTAAAAGTAAAGGTGTCTAGTTAATATAGAGGGAGCGAAACATCCGCATGCGCAGTAACAAACACAGTTAGCTTCTCTGCTTTGTTTTTAATGTTGCTCGCGGCAGTGTAACAGCCCGTTAATTCATGTACTGATGAGATGGACAAACTGCTCGATGTCCGTTCTTTATTTTGCTGCATTGTCAGGTTATAGTACAAACTTTCGGGTAGATCCTGCTACTAAATCAAAAGAATACAAAACTCAGACTCTATATCCCAGCTTACATCTCGCATTCGCATTCAACTTCACACACACCGGACCTCATTACCCACAATGCATCTCCGCACTGGACTACACTACCATAAACAGCTGTCATAAATCAACCCCTCTCTCTCCTGCAACAACACGCTCTTTGTCGGCGGCGCCCGCACACTTCTCCATATGATTAGGAAAGAGATGCAATATTATGGGTTCCATCATTTTTTATATATTTGTGTACTGACTGGGCCGGACCACACTGGCCAGCGGCCCACCGGGAAACCTCGAGGTACTTCAGATGGCCTGCCCGCCCCTGCTTTCAGTGATTTAAATTTGTGTAATTTTAATCTTCCGGATTCTAGATTCTAAAGTTGACATTGTTACCTTTTTTAATCCTTGGAATGGAAGAAATTGAGATTTTCCTTATGATAGCATGAATTGCATTGTTTTTAATCTGTAAAATGTTAACAATATTCCTTGGTATTTTTATTTTAAAAAAACATCGTGCCTGGTATAGGTTTAATATTCAGTGCGCACCGTTTGTACATCTGTTATTTTACAACTATATAAGAACACTCAGAAATACCTTTTATTTGGGGTTAAGTGACTGATGTGCCTAACATCTTTCAGCTGAGCCTCGTTTCACTGAATAATCCACCACTTTTCATCAGTATAATGACACACACACACACAGCAGCAGCAGACCGAGTCGTCCCTCCCCTAAATTTAAAGAATACAAACTGGTTGCGTGCGAGTTTGCTGTTTTTTCTATAGTATGCAGAAGCAAAATCAAAATCAAACATTTTATTTAGTTTTATTTTTATTTTGCTATAATTAAAATAAAAAAAATTAAAACAGTATCACGCACGGATCGAACCTGGGTCCCCCGCGTGAAAGGGCACAGACTTACCAGCTGCACCACTCAGACTCTTAGAGACAATGCACCCCAGACAGACACCATTCAGATAGACTACAAATAACTGTAAATAGCACACAGTGGTGTAAGAGCCATATTGTACTTGTTATGAAATTGTTGTTGTGTTTATTTTATATATTTTTATTTGTTGTTATTTCATTTATTCTACCTTGTTCTATTCATTAGTAAAGCATTAAGTTTGTTACATAAGCCATAAGCTTTAAATTTCTAAGTTATGCATCCATTTTGACAATCGTGAGTTGGTCTGTGATGTCATTCCACTATTACATGCATTTGTATGACTGTCGTATGATAGAGAGTTCAGTTTAGATGCGGAAGGCTACGGAAACACAAGCTTTTGACCGTAAGCTCGTGAGCTCCCCGTAAGCTAGGAATGTAAGATACAACAACTAGGTTGTTGTAACCGGAAGCTCCCGTAAGTAGAGATATACAACAAGAGTGTTGTTATATACGTAAGCTAAGACTGTAATTTATAAGATACAGCAAATAGATTATTGTAAAAGTCAGAGATTTGCAAGATGCAGCAACTAATGTTATGTTATGTTATCAATAATATCAGGAAGAAAATAATGGAGGTTCAACCTCTAATAGTATCTCACGATCCAGTTCAGCCTATAGCTTCACATTTAGATTTTCACTGCTTTACAGGTATAGGACAGGAAGAGCTGTATAAACTTATCACCTTGGCTAAATCAACAACGTGCCTGTTAGACCCAATCCCAACCAGATTTTTAAAAGAAGTGATGCTTACGGTTTGAGAGCCACTCCTAAACATTATTAATTCTTCATTACATCTAGGTCACGTCCCTAAACCTTTCAAGTTAGCAGTTATTAAGCCGCTTCTTATAAAATCTAATTTGGACGCGAATGAAATAAAAAATTACAGACCGATCTCAAACCTCCCGTTCATATCAAAAATACTAGAAAAAGTAGTATCAGCTCAAATTTGCACATTCTTGCAAGATAACAACATCCTTGAAGAATTTCAGTCAGGTTTCAGGCCCCATCATAGCACAGAAACTGCACTAGTTAAGATTACAAATGACTTGTTTTTAGCTTCAGACCAAGGCTGCATCTCATTGCTAGTCCTGCTCGATCTTAGTGCTGCATTCGACACTATAGATCATAATATTCTCATAGATCGCTTACAAAATTATATAGGTATTCAGGGACAGGCACTAAAATGGTTTAGATCTTACCTGTCTGATCGCTACCATTTTGTAGATCTAAATGGAGAACGGTCTGGTATAATGCCAGTGAAATATGGGGTCCCACAAGGGTCAGTTTTAGGACCTCTGTTGTTCTCAATATACATGCTTCCCTTGGGTAACATCATTAGAAGACATGGGATTAGTTTCCATTGTTATGCTGATGATACCCAATTATATATCTCAACTAAACCAGACGAAATACCTAAGTTGTCTAGATTAACTGAGTGTGTCCAGGACATAAAAGATTGGATGAACAATAACTTTCTTTTATTAAATTCAGATAAGACAGAGATATTACTTATTGGCCCAAAAACCAGCACACAACAGCTTTCACAATTCAGCTTGCGCTTAGAAGGATGTACTGTTATTACCAGCTCAGCAGTAAAAGATCTGGGAGTAATATTAGACAGTAACTTGTCTTTTGAAAATCACATTTCAAATATCACAAAAACAGCCTTTTTCCATCTTCGAAATATTGCTAAACTTAGGAACATCTTATCCGTATCTGATGCAGAAAAACTAGTTCATGCATTCATGACCTCCAGACTGGACTATTGTAATGCATTACTAGGTGGTTGTCCTGCATCCTCAATAAACAAGCTTCAGTTAATCCAAAATGCAGCTGCCAGGGTTCTCACTAGATCCAGAAAATATGATCATATAACCCCAATATTATCATCCCTGCACTGGCTACCTGTTCAGTTTAGAATAAATTACAAAATAGTATTACTTACATACAAGGCCTTAAATGGTTTAGCTCCCACATACCTAACCAGTCTTCTGATACGCTACAATCCACCACGCGCCTTAAGATCACAAAACTCCGGACTTCTGGTAGTTCCCAGAATTTCAAAATCTACAAAAGGGGGTAGGGCTTTTTCATATTTAGCTCCAAAGCTTTGGAATAGCCTTCCAGACAGTGTTCGGGGAGCAGACACGGTTTCTCAGTTCAAAAGTAGACTCAAGACGCATCTTTTTAATCTGGCATACACATAACTCATCCCAGTACTCATACTCCAGTACACCTATACCGAATGGCAACTACGCTAATTCTCCCCATCTGTTCTGTATTTCTCTACCCATCCCGAGGCATCGGGAGATTTTGCCAGCTTCAGTAGACAAAGGCCGACCCTGCGAGGTTCCTGAGGCATCCAGAGAAGGACCAGCTCCAACTGGATTCAGCTTTATGATGGTTGGAGCTACACATGCTGCTCCTGTGCTTCCAGTGATCCAGACCTCATCTGCCCTCTGCACCTACTGACTCGTCCCTATGCTGAACTGGTCTTCATGACAAATTTAAATAATTTCTGTCATATTGAATTTTCACCTGCACAACACACAAGATGTTATATCATTTCTATCTGTTATCGCCCAAATGAGGATGGGTTCCCTGTTGAGTCTGGTTCCTCTCAAGGTTTCTTCCTAATGCCATCTCAGGGAGTTTTTCCTTGCCACCGTCGCCGTCACCCTTGGCTTGCTCATCAGAGAAATTTCATTCATTCGTCTCATTATTATCTGCACATTTTTCTCACACATCCACACTTCCAATTATTTTCTTTTCTATAATTATTATTATTATTATTTGTTTTTATTTATTTATTTTCTATTATAATTTTATTTATTTATTTATTATTTTATATATAATTATTCTATATATATATAGAATTTTTTTTTTTTTTTTTGTTAAATTTCTTTAATTTTTGTGAAGCTGCTTTGAGACAATAACCATTGTTAAAAGCGCTATATAAATAAAATTGAATTGAATTGAATTGAAAATTGAATTAATGTTGTAATCACAGTGGATTTTCTCAAGACATTTACATTTAGCAGACGCTCTTATCCAGAGCAACTTACATTTGTATCTCATTACACAACTGAGCAGTTGAGGGTTAAGGGCCTTGCAAAATTTCAAGATGGCGCCGGTGAGGTCGGCTGCCGTCACGACTGCTCCGACCACCTTTTCTTTGTTTTTGTTTTTTAAGTTAGTTTTCAGTGCTTTAAAATCGGCAAAATCACCACCATTGAGTACATTAGGTATGATAGAGACACTCTTGTTTCTATTGGTATATATTGTACTCACAATTCGTCGGTTTTAACTCCGGATCCGAGCTGGCCGAGTGAGATCCTGAGGGAGAACAATGGACGCGACGCGAAGCGACGGACCCGAGGGAAACGAGCTGGCGTGAGGAACCGGCTCAGGACCCGTGCACACCGCACACCTCTGCCTACCATCCTGCTCGCCAACGTCCAGTCACTGGAGAACAAACTGGATGACCTCAGGGCCAGGATAAAGTTCCAGAGAGACATTCGGGACTGCAATCTCCTCTGCTTCACCGAGACATGGCTGAACCCAGCGGTGCCAGACCACGCCATACAGCCGGCCGAGTTCTTCTCGGTTCACCGCATGGACAGGACGCGGGACTCGGGGAAGTCAAGGGGAGGCGGCGTGTGCTTAATGGTGAACAACAGCTGGTGCAACAGCGCGAGCGTTGTTCCTCTTACACGCTCCTGCACACCAAACCTGGAACTACTGTCCATCATGTGTCGTCCATTTTATCTTCCACGGGAGTTCACATCGGTCATAATCAGCGCCGTTTACATACCTCCACAAGCGGACACTGAAACTGCATTATGTGAACTGCATGAGGCGCTCACACAGCACCAGACACAACACCGGGACGCTGCGCTCATTGTGGCGGGGGATTTTAATAGTGCCAACCTCAAACGCGCAGCACCGAACTTTTATCAGCACATCACCTGCCCCACCAGGGGCGAAAGGACACTGGACCATTGTTATACCACGGTCAAAGATGGTTACAAGGCACAATCTCGTCCAGCGTTTGGTAAATCCGACCACGCCGCCATTTTCCTCATGCCAAAATATAAACAAAGGCTGAAACAGGAAGTTCCGGTCCTGAGGGAGGTCGCGCGCTGGACGGACCAATCGGTGGCCGCGTTACAGGACGCACTCGATGACGCAGACTGGGACATGTTTAGAAACAGCTCCGATGATGACGTCAGCGTGTTTACGGAAGCGGTTGTGGGATTTATTGAAAAGCTGGCAGACGATACGGTAGAGAAAAAGACTATCAGAACGTTTCCCAACCAGAAGCCGTGGGTGGATAAAACCATCCGCGACGCTCTGAGATCTCGCACAGCTGCCTACAACACGGGACTTGCGTCGGGGGACATGGAACCGTACAAGGCTGCGTCATATAACGTCCGGAAGGCGGTGAAAGAGGCGAAGCAGCGCTACGGGAGAAAACTAGAGTCACAGCTTAGAAAACTAGAGTCACAGCAGGGACTGACAACAATAACGGACTACAAAGCACCAACATCCGGTATGACGAACGCGGACGCGACTCTGGCAGACGAGCTGAACACATTTTACGCTCGCTTCGAGGCTGCAGCTAAAGACGCTAGCAATGCTAATGCTAACGGCGCTAATGCTAACGGCGCTAATGCTAGCGGCGCTAACGGCTGCAGACAGGAAGACACAGTCAGCACCGGGAACGCGCTCATCATCTCCGAGCACGACGTGAGGAGAGCCTTCAAGAGAGTGAACACCAGGAAAGCAGCAGGACCAGACGGCATCTCAGGTCGTATTCTCAGAGCCTGCGCAGACCAGCTAGCACCTGTGTTCACTGAGATATTCAACATCTCTTTATCTCAGTCGGTGATCCCCACATGCTTCAAAGAGTCCATTATTGTTCCTGTTCCAAAGAAACCACATCCTGCTTCTCTCAATGACTATCGCCCTGTAGCCCTTACCTCAGTAGTGATGAAGTGCTTTGAACGCCTTATCAGAGACTTCATCATTTCTTCACTACCCGACACACTGGACCCACTACAGTTTGCATACCGTCAGAACCGCTCCACAGACGATGCAATCTCTCATCTCCTCCACACATCACTCACTCACCTGGACACTAGGAAAGGGAATTATGTTAAAATGCTCTTCATCGACTACAGCTCTGCTTTTATCACAATAATTCCTTCCACACTCACCACCAAGCTGGAGCACCTGGGACTGAGCTCATCTATATGTCAGTGGATCTCCAATTTTCTGACTGGCAGACCACAGGCAGTAAGGATGGGCGGACATGTCTCAGCTACACTCACTCTCAGCACTGGAGCCCCCCAGGGTTGTGTTCTGAGCCCCCTGCTGTACTCTTTGTACACCCACGACTGCGTGGCCACTACCAACTCCACCTCCATCATCAAGTTTGCTGACGACACCGTCGTGGTCGGACTGATCACCAACAATGATGAGTCGGACTACATAGAGGAGATTGGAAATCTGGAGAACTGGTGCCAGAGGAACAATCTCCTCCTGAACGTCAGTAAGACAAAGGAGCTGATAGTGGACTTTAGTACAAAGCAGGAGAGGAACTACCAGACCCCCGTCATCAACAGGAGCCCAGTGGAGAGAGTGGACAGCTTCAGATACCTCGGTGTTCACATCACGCAGGACCTATCTTGGTCCTGTCACATCAACACCGTGGTGAAAAAAGCCCGGCAGCGTCTCTACCACCTCAGACGCTTGAGAGACTTTAGACTGCCCTCCAAGGTGCTCAGGAACTTCTACTCCTGCACCATAGAGAGCATCCTGACGGGAAACATCACGACCTGGTTCGGGAACAGCACCATGCAGGACAGACGAGCTCTACAGAGGGTGGTGCGATCAGCCGAGCGCATCATCCGCACTGAGCTCCCTGACTGCACTCCATCTACAGCAAGCGGTGCTGGACTAAGGCCAGGAAGATCATGAAGGACCTCAGTCACCCCAGTAATGGACTGTTCTCTTTGTTGCGGTCTGGGAAGAGATTCCGCTCCCTAAAGGCCAACACAGAGAGACTGAGGAGGAGCTTCTTCCCGCAGGCGATAAGGTCTCTCAATAACACAATCACACCTCCACACAGGACTAATAACATCTTTTAAGCTCACAACACTGACTGGACAATCATGGACACATTCATACACACTTGCACTAAATACTCATACATCTGGACAATTGCACATGTCACCTTTCATGCATATTTGCACAACCACTGACACTTTAATACCATATTTCTATATTTTTGCAATATTTTATTATGCCCTTATGCACAGTTAATTTTACAAATTTTACTAGTTAAAATTATTTCTTTAGTATTTCCTTTTTATTGATTATTTATTTTACGTACAAGATTTTATTTTCTTATTTTCTTTTTTTTTTAAGGTCACTGGCGGTCGTATAAAAGCATTTCACTGCATATTATACTGTGTATGATTGTGTATGTGACTAATAAAATTTGAATTTGAATTTGCTCAAGGACCCAACAGTGACAACTTGGTGGTTGTGGGGTTTGAACCGAGATCTTCCGAACCATAGTCCAATGCCTTAACAACTGAGCTACCCCTGGCCCCGACTGTATGAAATGTTGATTCTTTGATGCTGACGAAATAAACTACAAGAGACAAAGAGATTGGACTTCTGTCGTGTGAGTGAAACTTTAAACCAGAGCTACGCGTCAAAACTGGTGAAATAATATGACTGCATCTACATAAAGTAAAAAGCTTTCCGCTGTTTGAACGAAAACAAGTGAACGCTGAAAGAGAAAGTAAAAGAGAATAGCCGTTGAACTTCACCATGCCGAACAACGAGGACGACGCTCCCAGCACTCCTAGAACAGAAAGAACCTCAATGAGGCGCTGGATGCAAGAAAAGGCAAGCGAATTCGACGGAATGCAATGTCTACTGCATTAAAGACACCTATGAACGAGGCACGTAAGTTAGACATCGTTGAAACTGAGTACAGACCCGAATGCGGGAAGTTAAGAGATGACTTCATGAGAAGTAACGTTGATGTGCTTGTGTACACTCATAAAGATGAACACAAACGCGATCAGGTCGCCTGCGGCGCACCTGAGGCTCAAGGCCGCACAGAATTCATAGCTAAGGTGGGTCGCTGGATAGCGGACACCAAGGACACTAAGGGCCACTCTATGACGTCGCGAACTCGCGAAGATGTCTCGCCAGGGGACAGCGTGTCACAGCTAACAGCAGCATCCAAAAGGTCTGTAACTTCTACATCATCCTCAGCCCAACTGAAGAAAGAAGAAGCCGACAGAGCAGCTCTGTTGGCAAAAGCTGCAACCTTGGACGAACTTCTCCAATTAGAAATGGAGGAAGCACAACTAAAGGCACGACTAGAAATGGAGGAAGCACAACTAAAGACACGACTAGAAATGGAGGAAGCACAACTAAAGGCACAACTAAAGGCAAAAAGAGAAAGGCTGGAAACCAAAATGGCGCTCGCTATGCACGATGCCAAATTAAGAGTGCTTCAACGTCAAGATCGCAAATACGACAGCCGATCGCCCAAGAGCAAGAGCGCACTCATTGAATCGAGCAGCGCGCGTCCGAGCAGCGTGTGCCCGAGCAGCGCGCACTCTCACTTTTCCAACTCAACATGCAACAGCCGAGCGCAGCCTGCGAACAAGAGCGCACTCATTGAATTGGGCAGCGCGCGTCCGAGCAGCGCGCACTCTCACCTTTCCAACTCAACAGGCAACAGCCGAGCGCAGCCTGCGAACGAGAGCGCAGTCACTGAATCGAGCCTAAGCTGCCTGCACTCTACAGACCTGGACGCCGCAACCAGCGACAGAAAACCCAGTCACACATCCCTTCAAGGACCCAAACAAAGGGGCCAAGGAAAACCCAGGTTCAGCGTCTCAATCGAGGACAGACAGGTTGGTAAAATTCACAAAGACTTGATTACAATGAAGAATGCCGGTACATTACCTGTCAGCGCTTTCACTAAGCCGTGCGCATATTGTAAAAACTGCCACATCTTAGACGAGTGGGTAAAATTTAATGATCAGACACACAAGGACAAAGTAGAATTCATAAAAAAGCATGCTACACATAGCAGTGCAAGATACGGCACAGTTAGTTACAAGCGCCCAAGGAAACGAAACTGAAGGTGAAACAAAAAATACACCACCTGCAGCGAGTAAAGAATCAAATGCGCTCACTGGGGCTGGAGATAATTGCACCTCCCCATTGTACCCGTTAAAATAAAGTCCAAGAAAAAGGACACAATAGTAGAAGCCATGTACTATCACGTGAAAGTCCCCGAGAAGGACACAGATCTGCTCCGCTTCCTATGGTGGCCGAATGGAGATGTGAACCAAGACTTAGTTGAATATAAAATGGTAGTTCATCTGTTCGGTGCAAAATCGTCGCCTAGTGTTGCTAACTTCGCCCTCAGAAAGACAGCAGAAGAAAACCGCATCAATGCACCTGCTGTGGCAGTCAATAATGTAGACGACTGCCTGAAATGCGTTTTGAGTCATGACCAAGCAGTCGCCCTATACAATGATCTCACAAGTCTCTGTGCAAGCAGAGGGTTTAACCTCACTAAATGGGCAAGCAATAGCCGTGCCCTACTGACTGTCATTCCCGAGAGCGAAAGGATCAAAGACGTGAGAGACTTAGACTTGAGTAAAGATGCACTGCCCATAGAGAGAACAGGGGGTGCTGTGGTGCATTAACTCAGACATGTTCATGTTTAAGATTAGTTTAAAGGAACGACCTGTGACAAGACGAGGAATCCTGTCAATCACCAGTTCGATTTATGACCCCTTAGGGTTTCTCGCGCCTGTCATACTGCCAGCCAAAACTCTAATGCAACAGTTATGTAAAGAAAAACTAGCCTGGGATGATGACATTCCCGAGCAGTTTGCAACGGCATGGAAAACCTGGCTGCACAGACTGTCCGAGTTCAGCATAGCAAGGTGCATAAAACCAGCCGACTTCGGAGTTACAGCTAAACTCCACCACTTCTCGGATGCAAGTGAAATGGGATACGGAGTTGTCTCATAACTCAGGTTAGTCAACGCTGATGGACTTACACATTGTGCATTCATGATGGGGAATTCCCATGTGGCACCCCTGAAACAAACCACCATTCCACGAATGGGACTGACGGCGGCAGTGATCGCTGTAAAAAATGACAAAATGTTGAAAGAACAGCTAGAATTGAAATTGCTGGACTCTATGTTTTGGACTGACAGTACAACTGTTTTGAGATACATTGGTAACGAAACACCTGGTTTTAAAATCCTCGTGGCCAACAGAATCGCCATTATAAGAGAGTCAACCAAGTCACAGCAATGGAGGTACGTTAATACCTCAAAAAACCCAGCTGATTCTGCCTCCAGGGGGGTATCCTGTGAAAAGTTCATGAAAAATGTTAACTGGATCCATGGTCCCTCCTTTCTCAAAGAAGCAGAGTGCAAATGGCCTGAAAATATTCATGACACATCAATAAAAGAAAATTTTGATGAAAATGATGATGAAATTAAACTCTCAGCTTTAGTGAATATTGTGAGCATTACAAAATGCACAGACGCAGACGCAGTGAGTAAATTGATTAATCATCACTCTGATTGGCACAAGTTAAAAAGATCCGTTGCCTGAATCCTTCGCATCAGAGACATGCTCAAACAAAAGGCAGAAAGGGTTAAAACACAAGTAGATGACCCAAAGACAGAAAATCACAAGTCTCTAAAAGCTCAAGACCTAACAAGAGCAGAAAACAAAATCATTAAGTTCACTCAAAGACAAAATTTTAAGGAAGAACTTCTCACGTTGCAAAAGGGTAAAGCAGCAGCAGAATTCAAACAGGGAATTCGCACACAGCAAAAATGAAAGGCATCTGTGAAAAGAAACAGCTGCTCACCCAAACTGGAACCTCTGACACCAAACCACCTGCTGCTGATGAAAAAACAGCCAAACCTGCCCTCTGGATTTGTCAAAAAGGACGACATCTATGCACGTCGCAGGGAGAAGCAGATTCAGTACATATCAGACCTGCTCTGGAAGCGATGGGTGCGTGAATACTTGCCCTTGCTCCAGGAGCTGCAAAAATGGTTTCAAAACAAAAAAAACCTCTCGATTGGAGATATAGTGTTAATAACTGATGAGTCTTCTCCAAGCAATTCATGGGTTATTGGATAAATCACGAAAGTGTTCCCAGAGATGTGTGTTAGTTAAAACTAAGACCAACACTCTGGAAAGACCCATCGACAAGCTGTGCCTCATATGTGAAATGGACTGTTAAATGTGTGGTAATATGTTATGAAATTTGATATGCAAATGTAAACACCTGAGATAAATATTACACACTTAAAAGATTTACAACGTTTTAGAAGGTTAAGAATGTTTGATTTCATGGATTTATCAAAAAAAAAAAAAACACAAAATTGTAATTGTCAGTCTCCATGCCTGTCAATTAGGGGCTGGAATGTAAGTGCCATATAGCACTTGTTATGAATTTGTTGTTGTGTTTATTTTATTTTATTTTATTTGCTGTTATTTCATTTGTTCTACCTTGTTCTATTCAGTAGTAAAGCATTAAGCATTAAGTTTGTTACATAAGCCATAAGCTTTATATTTCTAAGTTATGCATCCATTTTGACACTCGTAAGTTGGTGATGTCTGTGATGTCATTCTACTATTACATGCATTTGTGTGACTGTCATATGTTAGAGAGTTCAGTTTAGATGCGGAAGGCTACGGAAACACAAGCTTTTGACCGTAAGCTCGTAAGCTGGGAATGTAAGATACAACAACTAGGTTGTTGTAACCGTCAGCTAATGAGAGCTCCCGGTAAGCTAAGAATGTAAGATACAGCAACTAGGTTGTTGTAACCGTAAGCTCCCGTAAGTGGATATATACAGCAAGAGTGTTGTTATATTTGTAAGCTAAGACTGTAATTTACACGATACAGCAAACAGGTTGTTGTAAAAGTCAGAGATTTGCAAGATGCAGCAACTGGTGTCTGTAATAACAGTGGATTTACTCAAGACGACTGTATGAAGTGTTGATTCTTTGATGCTGACAAAATAAACTACAAGAGACAAAGAGATCGGACTTCTGTCGTGTGAGTGAAACTTTAAGACAAAGCTACGCGTCAAAACTAGTGAAATAATATGACCGCATCTACATATGACCGCATCTACAAATAGGTTTTAGGAATTAAATTAGATGGGTTTAAAACTGCTTGGTTCTTACACAGGGATATTTTTGGATGTAATATTACTCAACATTTCACACAACTATTTCAAACAACCTTTGTTAATAATATAGACCTGATTCTCTTAAAAAAAAATTCTCTAGCAGGGACCGGACACTAACCTGCCATACAACTCATGTGTCGGGATAGCCGAGTGGTCTAAGGTGCCAGACTCAAGGCGTATACAGTGGGAGCCACGCCAAATAGCCGCGACCGTGTGGCTGAAGTGTGAATGGTGTGTGAATGCCCTTTGCACGCCGTAATCCCCCCCCTCCCTTTTCTGCCGGAAAGGCGTGTCAAGATTTCACAGTAAACACGCCCATTCAAGCCCTATTTATTCATTTACCTGGTGCCACCACTAGATGGTTCTCAAGAACACATTAAAACAAGCCAGCTGCGCTGAGTTGCAATCATGTGATTTTAACAACCCGCCCCCACCCCCGCCGAACTAACGCTACCAAACTACAGAGATGAAGATGGCGGCTTAACGGACTATTCGTGGTAAGTGATGTTTTATTTTATAAAATGTGTTTGGGGTAGTTTACAGTTTATTTCCCAGTTTAGTTTTTTATTGGCCGTTTTAAATATAACTGGCAGCACCAGCAGCGGTCAGATGTGACTTTAGATAAATTATTGATCTGTTTACCAAGTCTGGAGTTAATATTACAGCTTACTGTCAGTGTCACAAACTCACAATGTCACTCCATTTTAACTCAAAAACATGCTCAAGCTTCAAAAATACTATTAATGTCCCTATTACAAGAGCTGCACTACCCGATGAAGAGTGTTTGTGTTCTCTGTAAATACTGAGAGAATCTGTGTTAAAGCCAACGGAGAAATTCAGGAGAGCCCGCGCGCGTATATATACACATACACATTGATTAAACCTATCAACACGGCTGTTCAGCAGTTCTAAACACAAGCGCAGGGTCTGTTTTTGTCCTTAACTAAAATACTTCAATACGTTAATAATTAATTTATTTTGCTGAATAAGGTAATAAGCGATATTTAAACCAAACCAGAAAGTTAAGTAAGTGTTCCATACATTAAAGTACTGTGTATAACCAAGTGCCCTAGCAAACACAGTTACCGTTTACAGGACAAACAAACAAAGTGTGTGCGCTGGGGGGATTGGAAGGTGAGTGAGAATACTCATTTACAAGACAAAAGATGGTCAGAGGCAGGGCCGTTCTAGACCAGACCATATGGGGGGAGGGGGGCGCAGTCAGAAATTTGAAGGGGGCATCATGTTCGAGCACTGTTTTCCCTCACTGCAAAAATTGTTAGTCTAAAAATAAGAAACAATTACTACATTTGATAAAAAAATTACCTAAAACTAGTGAAATTATCTGTCCATGCAGCAAGTAAATTTTACTTGGTAAGAAATCTTGAAATAAGATTTTTAAATCAAGCAAACTGAGCAAAAAAATCTTTGAATTTGTCAAAGAATCTTAAAAGAAGTTTTATTTTGTGAGACGTCTGGTGAAATAACTAATTTAGCTTATTTTAAGAGCTATTCTATCCAATTTAGGATTTATGGACTAATAAAGACAAAATGATATACTCATGCTCAGTTTAAGATTATGATATAAAATCAAGTATTAAAAACAAGTAAGTAATTTTTAAAACAAGGCAAATTATCTACCATGTCTGAAAGTCAGATTTTAAATCATGGCAAGTGTCAGATAATTTGCAGTGCTGGGCTTACTGTATAGTAACAGTATTGTCCTTGCTGAATTGTGTTGAGGCACGCAAACCCCCTGACCACAATAAGGTGGCAATCCCTCAGGGGGGAAACTAAAAAATACAAATTAAAGAAATAAAATAAAATATCCTTAATCCATATTTTATCAATCAGTGACATAACATTTATGCTGGATGGTCAAATTCTCAAAAACGTTTAACCTAAAGTAAGACTTAACACACTATAACTAAAATATTTACAAAACTGAAAGGTTGTCTTATGAATAATAAAAAATACAAACTAAATTAAAACAGATGGGCTGTTGAACCGATCATAATATGTTTCATGTTTTCTGATTATAAATGATAGATGGGTTGATTTTAGAAAGGCTAAATGAAATAGCTAGTTTTTGGTAATGTCAGTCCAGTAACTATACTATGTAAAAGTAATTATAATATGAATTAATTAAGGGCAGGACCTAACCTAATGTTAATAATTTACACCATGATAACATTAGTATTTATGTTTTTGTATATATTTTTAAATGTTCGAATGAAGGTTTCAGAGTATATAATTTGTCGTGTCTGTGATTGAGACCCATGAGTTAAATTGAAATAATTTTTATAGGTAGTAAGCCAGGTTTTAGTAACCTTGGACAAATCACAATGTAAGCCCTCTCTCGCGCATGCGCTCTCACGCTATCTCTCGCACTCACACACACAGACACACACAAATAACACATGAAATCGCGTAAAACCAAATGAAACTAGGGTAAAAAATATGAGCAGTAAAAATACAGTAGTATCCTGTAGGTGATTCCTGTCCTGTGATAACAGGCGCTAACCCTCTAGAACTGTTTAGTTCTGTTAGTTTTGTTTTCAAGTGTGAATGTTTATGGGGATTAAATCTGTCTCTGCTGCCGCATCTTTTCACCGTTGTGATAAGTGATTTATGCCCCATCAGATCTTTGATGTGGGACGTTATGCTGGTTAAATGACTAAATAAATACTGATCCGTATGGACAGACATTTGTTCCAGATATTATGCGCCATTAATCAATTTGTTATGCCAATTTGACTATCAGCGAAAACATCAAAAATGTAACGAAAACAAACCCAAGTAGAAGTTAAATTTTAAGCTTTACTTTCAAATTAAAATTTGATTTGTCACATACACAGCACGATATGCAGTAAAATGCTCTGGGTGCGGCTCGAACTCGGCATTGCATCACCTGGACCGCTTTATAAGTACCACGCGCTAACCGATTGCGCCACAGGAGCCACACAGAAGTTGCTCTTGTCAGAGTATCCTCTCTCTCGCGTGCGCGCACACACACACACACACGAAATTGCGTAAAACCAAACGAAATATAAGCAGTAAAAAATCTGTAAAAATACATTAGTATAACAGGCGCTAACCCTCTGGAACTTTTTAACTATTGTTTCCAAGTGTTTATGGGGATTTAATCTGTCTCTGCTGCCGCATCCATTCACAGTTGGGATAAGTGATTAATGCCCCATCAGATCTTTTGACGGGGGAGCATTATGCATGATTAAATGACTAAAGAAATACTGATCCATATGGGCAGATATTTGTTCCAGGTTGCATGCGGCATTAATTGCCTTTCTTATGCCACTTGTTGACTATCAGTAAAAATAAAAACATCATCAAAAATATAACGAAAACAATCCCAAGCAGACGTTACATTTTGAGCTTTACTTTGCAGCAAAATATTATCAATCAGTATATTAAATGGAACTAGGTAAAATACACCGTAATGTAAAATACTGTACATAGCCCGCATTTTTATTCCGTACCTACAATGATCAGTATAAAAAATGTCTTAAAAAATATTTCACTACCTAGTTTTATTAAGTCATTATTAAATAATAAATAGCATAATCATCATGGGTTGTGTATTGAGTGATTTAACAAATCTGTTTTATTAATCGGTTTGTTGTTGTTTTTTACCACATCATCTATTTATGAAACTATGTTGACAATACAAGAACTGTCTATATATTAAAGATACGGTATTGGGTTTCCTGGACACTGCAGTTAACTGTGCCAGTCAATGCTCCATCTGGCGGAATTATACAGCATTGCAACCATCTTTTTAGAAAGCGCATGGGGGCGTTTATGCGGCGGGGCATTGTTAACTGCGTCATCGCTGGGGGATCACATTTCGTGCACGAAGCGTCCATTAACCCTTCATGATCCTGCCATGAATCGATCATGCTCCAGGCGGCTGTTTGACGTGGCTCCCACTGTACCTTCCTGTAACTAGCCGAGATGATCCAAATTTGCATTTCCTTCATCGATTTGTGGTGATACCTTCATCTCCGTTCAATTTACTAGGCCGAGATGGACTGTCTAAATTAGGCTGTTGTATATCTTTTGCAGAAGGCAAAACCGTTTTTAAAGACCCCTAATAATCTGACTATGTTCTCTGATGTGATCCCACAGGTTGATTCTACTGATGGATCTATTGTCATTCCATCCTGCTTGTCTTCTGTACCTCCGAGGTTGTGGTCTACTCATGCTAATGAAGTGGGCACAGTTTGCACTACACCATACACAGCAAAACTTAAAACACTGACACCTGTGTATTGTAAGCAATACCCTCTTTCACCAGATAAAGAGGCAGGTATTGAGAAAGTGATTTTGTCATTAATACAACAAGGTGTCCTAGTTCCTACCCAATCTCCATACAATACACCTGTTAATCCTATACAAAAGGCAGGTGGAAAAGGATGGAGATTTACACAAGATTTGTGGAAAATTAATGATATTGTCATTATTGCAAGTCCTATTGTTCCAGATGTCCCATCCATTTTGACATCAATACCTCCAAATCATTCATATTTTACAGTAGTTGATTTGTGTTCTGCCTTTTTCAGTGTTCCTGTCAGTGAGCAGACGCAGCCTATATTCGCTTTCACCTTCAAAATCCAACAACTGACCTGGACTCGTCTTCCTCAAGGGTTCAGACTCTCCAGCTGTGTTCTCCTCTGTTGTAAGAGATGCCATGGCTTCCCTGACCCTGCCTGAGAAAGTCCGACTTCTGTTATACGCCTATGACATCCTCCTCTCAGCTGAAACTGAGGACTTATGTCGCAAACATTCACTGCGCATGCTGACACATCTGGCTGATGTTGGACAAAGAACATTATCTGCTGATCGCATACAATCTGTTGTCGAGATTCGTCCACCTGCCACGAAGCAAGCAATGATGAGCTTTCTTGGACTTATAAACTATTGTAGGCAGTTCATTCCTGACTGTTCCTACTATGACAAGATATTGCGCCAGTCATGCTCCTCCACTCAACCAGACAAAATCACATGGACATCTGAGATGAAGGACTTTTTGTTACCTCAAGCAATCTCTAAGTTCAGCTCCAGCATTGAGTCTACCTGATTATGGCAAGCCATTTCACCTATGTCTCTGAAGGCGGGGGGGGGGGGGGGGGGTCGCAGCGGGGGTCTTAGCCCAAGATCACGGCGGGTCTTATCGGCCAGTTGCATACTTATCTAAAACCCTAGATCATGTAGCATCGGTACTTCCTGCTTGTCTGCGAGCTGTGGCTGCCTCTGCTCTCATTGTCACGGATGCTGAAAACATTGTTCTCTCGTACCCCTTAGTATTACACTCTTCTCACCAAGTTATAACGATCCTTAATAATATTCAAACACAGCACATGACAGCTCAACGTCGTTCAGGATATGAAGCTATTCTTTGTGCCACACATAATCTAACTATTAAACCAATATCAACACCCAACACTCCGGATGTACTCTTACACCGTCTCATGACACTCTGTGGCCCTGATCAGACCCAACCAGACTGGGCTGATCATGACTGTTTACATGAGATCACCACTACTTCGGCTGTACACTCCGATTTATCTTCCACTCCTTTTGTCACGAACTAACCCGGGATGACCAGAAAGATGATAGCTTTAGCAGTTAGCCCTGTAGCGTGAATGGTAAACCCAAACGAGGATGGACACAAGCGGGCAGGATAATCACGCGATTTGCTATAAGGACTCTCACAGTAAATGAGCAAAGGAAAGACACAATCTAACCCTAGTCCTATAAACACACACTCAGTCTGAAAGTATAGCCAAGAAAGTGAGTACTCACATGCACGGGAACGATTCCGAAAAAGCCTGGGCATAACTCAAATGACAGAGCGATGTGCGGCGCCATCTTGTTTCCTTTTATGCTTTCAGGTTCGCGACCGCCTTACTTCCGGGTCCTAGTGCCGGTCGCGGCTGAGTGAGCATGACAGTACCCCCCCGTCCAGGACCGACTCCGGACGGTCCAGGGGTGGAGGATACCCGGTGACGGTAGTCCCTAATGAGCCCGGAGTCGAGGATGAAGCGAGCTGGAACCCAGGACCGCTCCTCGGGACCGTAGCCCTCCCAGTCGACCAGATACTGGGTGCCCCTGCCCTGAGGGCGCGAGTCGAGGATCCGTCGCAAGGTGTCGCATCATTCAGCTTTATGATGGTTGGAGCTACACATGCTGCTCCTGTGCTTCCAGTGATCCAGACCTCATCTGCCCTCTGCACCTACTGACTCGTCCCTATGCTGAACTGGTCTTCATGTCAACTTAAATAATTTCTGTCATATTGAATTTTCACCTGCACAACACACAAGATGTTATATCATTTCTAATTGTTATCGCCCAAATGAGGATGGGTTCCCTGTTGAGTCTGGTTCCTCTCAAGGTTTCTTCCTAATGCCATCTCAGGGAGTTTTTCCTTGCCACCGTCGCCACCACCCTTGGCTTGCTCATCAGAGAAATTTCATTCATTCGTCTCATTATTATTATCTGCACATTTTTCTCACACATCCACACTTCCAATTATTTTCTTTTCTATAATTATTATTATTATTATTATTATTATTTTATTTATTTATTTATTTATATTTTGTTAAATTTCTTTAATTTTTGTGAAGCTGCTTTGAGACAATGACCATTGTTAAAAGCGCTATATAAATAAAATTGAATTGAATTGAATTGTAGGCGGGACCGCCGTCAATGATTCGGGGGGGAGGAGCAGGGGGGGTGGGTGGAACCATGGGTGAGGTGGTGAATGGTTTCAGCTGTGAGGTGTGGAAGACGGGGTGGATCCGGAGCGCCGCAGGCAGCTGGAGCCGGTAGGTGACAGGGTTGATCCTGAGGGTGATGCGGTATGGCCCTATGAACCTTGGTGATAATTTTTTGGACTCTGTGTGCAGGTGGAGGTTTTTGGTTGACAGCCACACTTTGTCAGCTACGTGGTATAACCATCCCGGAGGGTGCCGGTGGCGGTGTTGGGCCACATAGTTGGCGTTGGTGCGTCGGATGGCGAAGTTGACTTGGTGCCATAGCCGCCGGCACCGGCGAACCAACTGTTGGGCCGATGGTACATCAACCTCCGGTTCCTGGTGGGTGAACATCGGAGGCTGGAAACCATAGCACACCTCAAATGGGCTCAGGTTGGTGGCTGAGGAGACGTAGAGGTTGTGTGATAATTCGGCCAACTTGAGGTAGCGGGCCCAGGAGCACTGGCGATCCGACACAAAACACCTTAGGTAGCGCTCCAGCTGTTGGTTGGTTCGCTCCGTCTGACCGTTCGTCTGGGGGTGGTAGCCAGAAGAAAACTGCAGGACGAATCGATCAGACGGCAGAAGCCCTTCCAGAACCGGGCGGTGAACTGGGGACCTCTGTCCGAGACGATGTCCTTTGGGAACCCATGCAGTCGGACTACGTGTTCCAATATCAGCTCGGCTGTATCTTTCGCTGACGGCGAGATAGTCGTCCGGCGAGGGCCACCAGGTGCACTGCCTTGGAGAAGCGGTCCACAATGGTCAGAATGACGTCCTTTCCATCCAAGTCCGGCAGGCCCGTGATGAAATCTACGGCAATGTGGGACCAGGGTCGACGGGGAACTGGGAGTGGCTGGAGTTCCCCTGGAGTTGGCTGATTGATGTCCTTCGCCCTGGCGCACATTGGGCATGCCCGAACGAACTCGGTGATCTCCTTCCTCATTGAGGGCCACCAGAAGGCCCGGCCGACGAAGGTGGTGGTTCTCCGGCTCACTTGGTGTCCTGCGACGGGTGATGAATGGCCCCACTGGAGGACCTCGGATCTGAGCGGTTCGGGGACGAAGAGCCGTCCGGGGCGGCACACCTGCCGGTGCGGGTTCTCTGGTCAGTGCCTGGCGGACCCTCGTTTCCAGGTTCGATTGTAGGGGTGCAATGATTCGGGTGGGTGGAAGGACAGGCACGGGGTCCGCCCGGGGCGTCTCTCGCTCGTGTTGACGGGAGAGGGCGTCAGCCTTGGTGTTCTTCGACCCCGGGCGGTACGAGAGGTGGAAATTGTATTGTTCGAAGAACAGCGCCCACCGTGCCTGTCGTGGATTTAATTGTTTCAGACTTCGGATGGTGATCAGGTTTTGGTGGTCCGTCCAGACTGTAAGCATATTTTAATTACATATATTTGTGCATGCAGTAATATTACAGAAAACTATTAATTTTATCTTATGGATGTAAGATGAAGTGAGCAGAGTTGAGCCAAGGACAATGTGATGTCATAGTACCAAAGACATCATGTGATGTTCAGTATACAATATGACCCAACAAACCTTAGACTGGCAGCCATCTTAGAGATTTCATAGTAACCCTAGAAACGACACCAGATCAGCAGATATGACATAGCCCCAGACATGATGTAATCTCAGACATGGGGTGATCTTAAATGTGATGTAACAGGCATTGGATACACAAGCCACATGTCAAATTAAATAACCAAAAAACACACACACACACACACACACACATACAGTGATCTGAATAATAAGTTTAATAAAGAAATAGACACAAAATAGTATGTGTATCTACATAGTGAATATTGTACAATACCAAGTATTAGGCCCAACATAAAAAAGTATAAAAACACACAGGGCCTGGGTAAGCATCAGTAGCAAAATAAAATGCACAAGTAGTCAATTAGCAAAACCTCCTATGAGGAAAGGCAACACTAATTTAAAAATCAGTGAAAGGAAATAGAAACAGAAATGCCGCGATTTGGATTTGGCACAAGTGCGGAAGGAAAATCTGTTTGGGTACCAACAGACACTTTAACATTGGTCTGGGTGCCAACACTTACAGTGGTGTGAAAAACTATTTGCCCCCTTCCTGATTTCTTATTCTTTTGCACGTTTGTCACACTTAAATGTTTCTGATCGTCAAAAACCGTTAACTATTAGTCAAAGATAACATAATTGAACACAAAATGCAGTTTTTAAATGAAGGTTTACGTTATTAAGGGAGAAAAAAAACTCCAAACCTACATGGCCCTGTGTGAAAAAGTGATTGCCCCCCTTGTTAAAAAATAACTTAACTGTGGTTTATCACACCTGAGTTCAATTTCTGTAGTCACCCCCAGGCCTGATTACTGCCACACCTGTTTCAATCAAGAAATCACTTAAATAGGAGCTACCTGACACAGAGAAGTAGACCAAAAGCACCTCAAAAGCTAGACATCATGCCAAGATCCAAAGAAATTCAGGAACAAATGAGAACAAAAGTAATTGAGATCTATCAGTCT
The DNA here is from genome assembly GCA_030522415.1 of Channallabes apus. NCBI lineage: Eukaryota > Metazoa > Chordata > Actinopteri > Siluriformes > Clariidae > Channallabes > Channallabes apus. The sequence goes on along the minus strand of CM060115.1, from coordinate 16,565,487 downwards.
GGTAAAGGTTATAAAGCCATTTCTAAAGCTTTGGGACTCCAGCGAACCACAGTGAGAGCCATTATCCACAAATGGCAAAAACATGGAACAGTGGTGAACCTTCCCAGGAGTGGCCGGCCGACCAAAATTACCCCAAGAGCGCAGAGACAACTCATCCGAGAGGCCACAAAAGACCCCAGGACAACATCTAAAGAACTGCAGGCCTCACTTGCCTCAATTAAGGTCACTGTTCACGACTCCACCATAAGAAAGAGACTGAGCAGAAACGGCCTGCATGGCAGATTTCCAAGGCGCAAACCACTTTTAAGCAAAAAGAACATTAAGGCTCGTCTCAATTTTGCTAAAAAACATCTCAATGATTGCCAAGACTTTTGGGAAAATATCTTGTGGACCGACGAGACAAAAGTTGAACTTTTTGGAAGGTGCGTGTCCCGTTACATCTGGCGTAAAAGTAACACAGCATTTCAGAAAAAGAACATCATACCAACAGTCAAATATGGTGGTGGTAGTGTGATGGTCTGGGGTTGTTTTGCTGCTTCAGGACCTGGAAGGCTTGCTGTGATAGATGGAACCATGAATTCTACTGTCTACCAAAAAATCCTGAAGGAGAATGTCCGGCCATCTGTTCGTCAACTCAAGCTGAAGCGATCTTGGGTGCTGCAGCAGGACAATGACCCAAAACACACCAGCAAATCCACCTCTGAATGGCTGAAGAAAAACAAAATGAAGACTTTGGAGTGGCCTAGTCAAAGTCCTGACCTGAATCCTATTGAGATGTTGTGGCATGACCTTAAAAAAGCGGTTCATGCTAGAAAACCGTCAAATAAAGCTGAATTACAACAAGTCTGCAAAGATGAGTGGGCCAAAATTCCTCCAGAGCGCTGTAAAAGACTCGTTGCAAGTTATCGCAAACGCTTGATTGCAGTTATTGCTGCTAAGGGTGGCCCAGCCAATTATTAGGTTCAGGGGGCAATTACTTTTTCACACAGGGCCATGTAGGTTTGGATTTTTTTTCTCCCTAAATAATAAAACCCCTCATTTAAAAACTGCATTTTGTGTTTACTTGTGTTATCTTTGACTAATAGTTAAATGTGTTTGATGATCAGAAACATTTTGTGTGACAAACATGCAAAAGAATAAGAAATCAGGAGGGGGGCAAATAGTTTTTCACACCACTGTACATGACAAACAGGTCTTAAGAGTAGCGGAGCTGGCGTTGTAGATTCAGGTCGTACAGGCCTAAAAGAAAATGGATAAGGGCTATCCGCACGCGGCCTCTTAGAAGGACTCGGTTTGGGATCAACATTCTTGGAAAAAGTGAGACCTGTCTCCTCTAGGAACTGCAGTAACGAAAGCAGATGGCTCGGGCTCATCCTCAGTAAAACTCACCGAGGCCCGGTCCATGACAGGTTCAGTAGGAGTATAGTCAGTAGGACTGTGAGCCGGACTGCTCTGGCTGTCCGAATCGTCCAAAGCGACGTGGTGATCATTCGTGCAGATGCGATTAGCTATGAGAATAAAAATAGAGGATAAAAATAGGTAAATACAATAAAAGTCACAAACTTAGACAAATAATTAAAATAACATGTAGAAGATGCTTACCCATGGCCTGTCTCTTGAAAACTGTAGAGTAAAGCGGAAGCACCAAGAATTTATAGCAGACATAAGCGCCACCCCAATATTTTTTAAGTTGAACAACAAAAGTGAAAAGATAATGGAAACTAATTTGAAAGGAAAATAAGTTATATTGGAAGCAAAATTTGGTAAAAGATGGAGTCAGATAACGAGGTATATGACGTATAATGCAAATGTAATTTTATTGGTTGAAAAATTTGATAAGGAACCATAAAAAATAATGAGCAAATGAGGGGGCCAGATGAGCGTCCCGCCCCCTGTAAAACTGTATAAAAGAAGGCACTGATGTCACAGTAGGTCAGTCTGTTCTTGGTGATGCTCTGATTCATAGCTTAGGCATCTTCAGGACTGGCTCACTTTGTTTTATTGTTGCAATAAAACTTATCCTTACTTCATCTAGATCTACACGGAATCCAGAGTCTTTCTTTGATTTCTTTATTCAAGTTACAGTATTTGTTTAATGTTTTAAATTAGGGCAACTTCGGTGTGGGGAGAATAAAAAATCCACCACAAGATGATGAATGGCTCACTCGCGCCCTGGAGCCAGTGACACCATTCCTCCAAGGCCCACTTTATGCCCAGCAGTTCGCGGTCCCCTACTCCGTATCGCTGCTGAGTGGGGTTAAACTTTTTGGAGTAGAAGCCACATGGGTGTAGCTTCTGGTCTGGACCTCGTTGGGAGAGAACAGTGCTGGCGCCCACCTCCGACGCGTCCACCTCCACAACGAATGGTTGGCTGGCATCTGGATGGAGAAGAATAGGTGCGGTGGTGAACAGGTGACAGAGTCGGTGGAAAGCTGAGATGGCGGTAGGGTTGAGTTGGAAGTAATGGTTGGAGAGCCTGGTAAGTGCAGTGAGTGGTGCTGCAACTGTACTGTAGCCCCGGATAAAGCGACGATAAAAGTTCGCAAACCCGAGAAAGCGTCGGAGCTGTTTGAGTGTCCTGGGTATGGGCCAGTGACATACAACCTCCAGCTTCTGCGGGTCCATGGCCACACCCTGGGGCGAGATAACAAAACCCAGGATCGTGGTGGAGTGCTCGTGAAAAGCACACTTTTCCAGCTTACAGTACAGCTGGTGGGCGAGCAATCTCTTAAGGACAGTTCGAACGTGTTTGGTGTGTTCATCGGGGGTGCGTGAATAGATTAGAATGTCATCTAGGTAGACGAACACCCATCGGCCTAGCATGTCCCTGAGGACGTCGTTGATGAAACACTGGAAGGCTGAGGGTGCGTTGCAGAGACCAAATGGGATGACCAGGCTCTCATAGTGTCCGGTGGGGGTGATGAAGGCCGTCTTCCACTCATCACCCTCTCTGATGCGCACCAAGTTATAGGTGCTCCGGAGGTCCAACTTAGTGAACACGGTGGCACCAGAGAAGGCGTCCAGGGCTGAGTTGGTAAGAGGCAGAGGGTGACGATTTCTGATGGTGATCTTGTTAAGCCCCCGATAGTCGACACACGGACGAAGTTCGCCCCCTTTTTTCTTTACAAAGAAGAAGCCCGCAGCAGCCGGCGAGGAGGAGGGTCTGATGGTGCCATTTCGCAGGGCGCTGGCAACATACTCCTCCATAGCCTGGGTGTCGCTGGTAGAGAGAGAGTAGAGATGGCCGCGGGGGGGGCTGGAGCCTGGCTGGAGTTCGATGGCTAGGTCGTAAGTTCGATGAGGTGGTAGGTGGTTGGCCCGGCGTTTGCAGAACACCTCAGCCAGGACTTGATACGGTGGAGGGATGGCGTGGATGTCGACGTCGGGGGCCTCGGACTCCCTGGAACACATCCCAGCCTGGGCCTGTAGGCATAAGTCGGTGCAGGTCGGCCCCCATTGAAGGATCCGATTCTGAGACCAGGAGATGAGTGGGTCGTGCTGTAAGAGCCAGGGCTAGCCAAGGATGATGGGTGGAGAGGAGATGGGTGTGAGGTGAAATTGTATAGACTCCTGATGTTGGCCGAGGACGAGAGTGATGGGTGGAGTCTGCTGGGTGATGGGGTTGGACGAGAGGGGCCGCCCGTCGACTGAGGTGATTCTCACTGGCTGGGATAACGCCTCAATCTTTACCCCCAATCCTCTGGCGTACGTTGAGTCAATGAAGTTATCTGCGGCACCAGAATCGATGAACGCGGTACTTCTGACCCGTTTGTGGCCAAGGTGGAGGGTTACCTGGACCGTGAGTCAAGTAGCGGTGTGGTCTGTGGTAGCGGAGAGGTGGATGGTGCCCGGGGAGTCTCTCCTGTCTCTCACTGCGTTTCCCGGACGGGACGGGCAGGTCGCTCGATGGTGCGCCGCTGAGCCGCAATAGGCGCACAGTCCCTCGCGGTAACGTCTTTCGCGTTCCGCCACGGTCAGGGAGGCGCGCCCTAATTGCATGGGTTCCCCGGCTCCGGTGTCAACCACGGCAGGGGGTGGAGATCCGACACGTCCAGGGAAAGCGGTGGTGACGGTGGGTGGTGGCCTTGGTGCAGTGTAGGCATAAGTAGATGGTGGTGGCAGGGTTCGAGGTGCTGGCTTCGGACGGGATAGGAGGCGCTGGTCGATCCGGAGGGCTAGCTGGATTAGCCCCTCCAGTGTGGCTGGGAGCTCTCGTCCGGCTAGCTTGTCTTTGATGCGATTAGCCAGCCCCTCGAAGTAGGACGTCCGGAGGGCTACGTCTCCCCAGGAGGTCTGGATGGCGAGGGTTCGGAACTCAGCAGTGTATTTACTCACAGACAGTCCTCCCTGCCGCAGGTGGTAGAGCTTTGTGTCGGTCTCCACCTCGCCCGCGGGATGTTCAAACGTTAGCTTGAGTTGACGGGTGAATTCGTTATAGGAGTGCGCGGTGTCTGTATCCGCGCGCAGGACTGCTGTGGCCCACTCTGCTGCCTGCCCTGATAGCAACGAGACGAGTAGTGCAATGCGCAGCCGGTCGGTGGAGTACTTGGTGGCATTGGACTCAAACACCAGTTCCAGCGATGTTAAGAACACACTGCATTTCCCATCCGTGCCATCCCATTTGTCTGGAAGTGCTAAAAAAACATCGGAGGGGGGGTGGTGGTGTAGCCAGCCCATCAACCACCGCCCGGAGGCTCGCGTTCTCCTGCTTAAGCTCCGCGACCTCGCGGTGCAAGGCCGCGATGTCTTGGACACTCCGGCGCAGAGAATCGAGCTCCGCGGTTAGCGTATTGATGAGCAAAGCATGCTGGTCAACCACATCGCAGAGGCGGGCGTGATCCACTGGGTTTACTGCTTTGGGATCTGTCATTCTGTCACGAACTAACCCGGGCTGACCAGAAAGATGATAGCTTTAGCAGTTAGCCCTGTAGCGTGAATGGTAAACCCAAACGCGGATGGACATGAGCGGGCAGGATAATCACGCGATTTGCTTTAAGGACTCTCATAGTAAATGAGCAAAGGAAAGACACAATCTAACCCTAGTCCTATAAACACACACTCAGTCTGAAAGTATAGCCAAGAAAGTGAGTACTCACATGCACGGGAACGATTCCGAAAAAACCTGGGCATACAGATGTCGCCTTTAAGACTGCGCGTGTTTTCCCGCGGGATGCCGCAATTTAGCGCGCGGCATGCCGCGACTTGCCGGAGGCAACATTCGGGAATTTTAAATAAATGTGTTGCGCTTCACTGAATATCCGCCAGATGGCGCATGGAAGGACTTTATCTAAAAGCTGGACCAAGTACAACAATGAATGTAAGGACGCAGATAAACAGTGCTGAAGCAAACATGAATTTTATTTTGTTTTATAATAGATCTTTCATGATGAATGAGTGTATATGTGCTTCACATTATCAAACACAGGCAAAGGAGACAGAAATTGAGGGATCCTCTGAAAAAAGTAAACCTAGCTATCGTTCGTTTAATGTGTTTTTTTTTCCTCATTCCATTAGTAAAAAAAATTATTTGCTCTTTTTAACTAAAGTGTCTAATTTATGCTTATGGGTGAATCTTTTTTTTTTTTTTTTACTTTAGTATAATTCTGTTTACAGCAGTGAAATATTTCATTTTGATCAAGGTACTCTTATTAGGTTGAGTGTGATTTGCGCATGCGCAGTCTTTAGACCATAGTTTTGCCGGTATAATTTTATTTCCGCCTCAAACCGGAGCATGACGTTGAAACAAGGAAGGATATCAGAACCTGTATTTCAGTTACTGTTAGTTAAAGCCCCTGGTTAAACTTAAATCTAATCCATTCACAAAGGACATTTCTGCTTCAAACCGTGTCACATGACCTCATGACGCAGCATTATCACGGACTGAGTCACCTTCTGCTGCGGGCGGAGATTCTCAAAGAAAACTCCTTTAAACCAGGTAAGAAAGCAAACTCGTGTCATTTCTATGTTAAATGTATCTCTTATATGAGCAAATTCATGATTTATGTCAGGAACAACTACTTTGTAGATTGAGTTTTGTGTCCGTGTTTGCTACTGTAGCTAAAACCACCTATATTACCTGCATTAGCATTAGCTAACTAACGTGGTGATTTTCAAAAACACCGGAGTTTCTACAGTAAGTCAGCGGCGCCGAAGAAAATAATTATATTTAAGTACCGTTGGTTAACGATGTAAAAATTAATAGGAAAGTGACGTAAACATAGAACAAGCTAATTTGGAGTGAGTGCTGTTTGTAGTGTACTGCTTTCTATACTTTATACACACTGTAATTAAGATTTGCTAACATAAGAACTTGAGCCAGTCCAATCTTTGTTTTTACCTTTTTTTTTTTTTTTTTTAAGATCAGTAATGAGTTTCTGAGAATTATATCTGCTCCACTTCAAGCAAAATTACTGGTTTCCTTGGACAAGCAACACTACAAACTAATTGAGATCATCAGAAACTAGGGAGGAACCCGTCAGAGAGAAGACCAGAGATGTAATCTTCATCTTCAAGTTCTTGATCTGGTATGTACTCGCTCAAAAGCAGAAATTAGCTTGGTGTCAAATGTAATCTTTGAATGGAAGCCACAGGACCTGAGCAAGGCATCCACATCAAGTTGGCTGTGATGCACTAAATTAAAACATAACTAGCAGAATAAAACTTTAGTTTAACTTGTTCACAGGTTAGTGTATGCTGTCTGAATACAGGTTTCAATGTCTGCCATGTTAATTTTTTCATGCTTTACAAGCCTAACATAATCAACAATACTATATTTGTTTTTATGTCCCTAGAGCCTAGAGGTGATTACCTCCTGAAATTAATACTTAAAATAATAAACTTTATCATTAATACATAATGTGTGTATATGTATGTCAGTTATTTTGGCCTATTTATTGAGCTAATTACATTTATCATGCTGCACCATAATCCTAGGTGTTTTTTTCACTCATAAGGAGCATTAAGTGATTTTACATTAAGTGAGGTGCACAATGGCCCTGTTTGTCCTCAGGTAGGAAGAGGACTGTCTTCAGCCTCCACAGGAAATTGGGATTGTGACTTATTGAGTTTCCATCAGTCGCACATGAATGTTCCATGTTTTACCTCTGCTGATTTTGTTTCAGGAACATTTTCTAATTTTCTTTTCAGTCCAATTAATAAATGTATGTTGCAAAGTTGAGTGTTACTATTTGTAATTTTATTCATTCATTCATTTTCTATACCGCTTAATCCTGTGTTCAGGGTCGCGGGGGACCTGGAGCCTATCCCAGGAGACTTCGGGCACTAGGCGGGGTACACCCTGGACAGGGTGCCAATCCATCGCAGGGCACACATACATTTATGGAGTAATTTATTTTAGTCGCATAGTATTTAGTTTGGTTCTTCTTCAGCAGGTTTGACAAGGACAAAATGTACCCATTGCAAAATTAAATTTGTGGATAAATGCAGACATCTTTTTTTTCCTCTCAATTTCAAATTCAGTTAACAGTGTTGAATGACTGTTGGTGTTTATACATTTTGAAAAAAAAAAAATCTTATTGTTAACATTTTGGATGAAAATATGTTCATTCCACAATAAATGTTTATATAAAGAAATGTGTTTTGAGTGTAAATCAATATGTAATTAAGTTTTTTATGCTTTTATATTTAAATTATGAATGCCTTAAATCTTTTTGATGCAACTTAAAAAAAGGTAATTTGCTCAACCATTCAAAAGTGGTTTATATCAAGTTTATAATTTCAGGTTAGATTTAGTAGAATATTTACATTAAGTAATATAGCCAACTCATTTATTTCTGGAATTGATGCACAGGCTTCATCTTAGGCCTTTTTTTTCTTTCGGTTCTTTCGTTTCTCAGCGCCGGACTGTTGATGTCTCTTTCCAGGACCAGGCATTTCGTTCAATTATTATAATTCCTTTGGCCAAATACTGTAGGCAGCCGTAACAGAGGTGAGGGCGCGCGCGTCATCACGTGTGCTTAGCCGACTCTGCGTTCACCGTAAACTTCAATATAGACGTTTATATTTTTGTTTATTTGTATATGTATGTTATTAATATACATTTTTTAGAGATTGTGTGTGTGTGCATGGAGAGTTTGTGGATAAGTTTATGTGGATAAGTTGATAAGTGTATGTTGTCAAAGTATTTGTGGACATAATTAGGGAATTTTTTTTTAAATTAAGGATGTCTTGAAACATAATGCAGTAACTCTACAGTATTTATTTGAACACGGTAAAGGTGTTAATGTTTCGTACATTCCTTAATTTGTCCTTTCGGTTTGTGTTTTATGCTTCACTGTTTTCAATATACTGTACATACTGTAAAACGTATGGACAACAATGTTCCGGAAGCATTATTAAATATTCAATAAGGCACACACACACAATTTAGTTGCAATAAAGTTTTATAAAATTTATAATTCAATTCAATTCAATTTTATTTATATAGCGCTTTTAACAATGGTCATTGTCTCAAAGCAGCTTCACAAAAATTAAAGAAATTTAACAAATCATAATAATAATAATAATAATAAATAAATAAATGAAATAATAATAATAATAATAGAAAATAAATAAATAAAAATAAATAATAATAATAATTATAGATTATTATTTAAAAGTGGAATTATTGGAAGTGTGGATGTGTGAGAAAAATGTGCAAATAATAATGAGACGAATGAATGAAATTTCTCTGATGAGCAAGCCAAGGGTGGCGGCGACGGTGGCAAGGAAAAACTCCCTGAGATGGCATTAGGAAGAAACCTTGAGAGGAACCAGACTCAACAGGGAACCCATCCTCATTTGGGCGACAACAGATAGAAATCATATAACATCTTGTGTGTTGTGCAGGTGAAAATTCAATATGACAGAAATTATTTAAATTGACATGAAGACCAGTTCAGCATAGGGATGAGTCAGTAGGTGCAGAGGGCAGATGAGGTCTGGATCACTGGAAGCACAGGAGCAGCATGTGTAGCTCCAACCATCATAAAGCTGAATCCAGCTGGAGCTGGTCCTTCTCTGGATGCCTCAGGTACCTCGCAGGGTCGGCCTTTGTCTACTGAAGCTGGCAAAATCTCCCGATGCCTCGGGATGGGTAGAGAAATACAGAACAGATGGGGAGAATTAGCGTAGTTGCCATTCGGTATAGGTGTACTGGAGTATGAGTACTGGGATGAGTTATGTGTATGCCAGATTAAAAAGATGCGTCTTGAGTCTACTTTTGAACTGAGAAACCGTGTCTGCTCCCCGAACACTGTCTGGAAGGCTATTCCAAAGCTTTGGAGCTAAATATGAAAAAGCCCTACCCCCTTTTGTAAATTTTGAAATTCTGGGAACTACCAGAAGTCCGGAGCTTTGTGATCTTAAGGCGCGTGGTGGATTGTAGCGCATCAGAAGACTGGTTAGGTATGTGGGAGCTAAACCATTTAAGGCCTTGTATGTAAGTAATACTATTTTGTAATTTATTCTAAACTGAACAGGTAGCCAGTGCAGGGATGATAATATTGGGGTTATATGATCATATTTTCTGGATCTAGTGAGAACCCTGGCAGCTGCATTTTGGATTAACTGAAGCTTGTTTATTGAGGATGCAGGACAACCACCTAGTAATGCATTACAATAGTCCAGTCTGGAGGTCATGAATGCATGAACTAGTTTTTCTGCATCAGATACGGATAATAAAGCAGGCAGTACTGTATATGGCAAATGGTCACTCAAAATCTTTACAAAAGTAAGAGTATTCATTAATTTTTATTTTTTTTTTTTTTAGAAAAGAGGAAAACTCAATCTATTCTTTCTAAGAAGTTCGTTAATTATGTCTCTTATTTGCTTGTTGTTGTGGGCTGTGGGGTGGAATTTCCTAGCAACAGCATCGGAAAGTGCTTGAAGCAGAATTACCCCATCAGCGAAACCGGTTTGATAACTTCACACCAAGGATACAGTAGGTGAGAAGGGGGATTACAGTAACGGTTTCTGTGGGTCTTCACCAAGAGGTGATGTGGGTCGCGTTGTATTCAGCGAATAAACTAAAACAAAATCATGTTTGCTTCAGCATTGCAAACAATATTGTATTAGGCCAACTTTATTTAAGATTAAAATAATAGTATATAATATATAATTATATATATAATAGTTTATAATATATAAAACATAATGTAAAATAATATAAAATAAATAAATATATAACATAAATGGTTAATGATAGCAATAAAATCAGACTTTAATAGTTGGATTTGATACTTTTATTTTTATTTACTGTATAGACATCTTATTATGCTTTATCTGTTATTAATCTCTTCTTCTTCTTCTTTGTCTTTCAGCTGTTCCCTTTCAGGGGTCGCCACAGCGAATCATCTGCCTCCATCTAACCCTATCCTCTGCATCCTCTTCTCTCACACCAACTAACTTCATGTCCTCTGTAGGATTACAAATTTATATAATGTTAAATCTAGCTTCCAACATAATAGTATATAAACTGAACAAGTTATGTACATTGGGTTTTACATTTCAAGGTAAAGTTGGTGACATTCTGAGAAGATACAAGTCTGGTAGCCCAGGTGTCAGGGACATTAACCTTTTGTCTTTATGTACTTCCTGACCGCTGGGTAGGGTCCCAAAGTCAATGTGAATGCTAATCTCAAGGCCAGGCCGTGCCTTTGTCTCTATGATAATGTAAAGGTTTGGGGGATACTGTCAGGCTGATTAGATTAGCACCTATGCATTTGAAAGCCAGTTATGCTGATGAGATCAGGGCTGGGGAACTTCCGTTACCAGGCTGCCTCCGGTACCACACTATGCTTTGTTTAGATTGTCTCCACCTCTTTGTATCCCTCCCTCTTGTAAAGTATAAACTCTCCAGAGCTGAGTTGTAAGAAAGACTTGGATGACTACAGCGACGCTCGGCGAGTTCTCAATAAAGAGTAACTTCTGCTTGAATGATATCCCAACGTCTCCTGGTCTCTGAAAAAGTTCCCAACAGTTTTGGTGCCGTGACCCGGATAGAGCTCCTCACCTGAATCCAGATTGAAACTTCAAGCTCAAAGATCTGACATCATTCCAGACTGAATCTTTTTGTACAAGCAAGGATTGGTGAGTGCCACTCTATCCAAAAGAACCTTTAAGACCAGTACAAATTTGTTATCCTCTGTGCCGTCAGAGAAGAGTTAACATACTGCTGTAGGGTTTGGTTAACTAAGTTATCCTCTAAAAATTTCTGTTTAGAGTGTTATCCTCTGTTCAGGCAGGGAAGATTAGCATTACGTGCTAATATTTGTGTGTTATCCTCTGTTCAGGCAGGGAAGATTAGCATTACGTGCTAATATTTGTGTGTTATTCTCTGTTCAGGCAGGGAAGATTAGCATTACAGTGGTTACAAAATTGGAATGGCGATCTCGCCGCGTATACCGCCGTTTAAAGGCAACAGCGGCCAAAATAAATGAGTTGCATTTCAAAGTCATTCGTAAAATGGCCGCCAGGTGGCGCAAAGTGACATTTTCATTCATCGCAGTAAATACAACAGTGATGGTAATTTCCACAACAAACATGACAAATCTGAACCAGAGCTATTAATGTGTACTGTACAATAATGAGTAAAAAGAAAAATTATAGTAGATTTATTAACTGAAATAAATGACCATATTTTTCAAGAGAATTTTCAAGCCCCACTCATCAAACAAAATTATAACGAAATCGGCCAAGTTTACTATTTATTTAAATATAAATTTATAAACCAATAAGATCAAATAACACCAAGTTATTATTATAACAGGCTTACTTCGTTACTTATCCAGCGCTTGCTTTATTAACCTTGCCTTATTTAACGTTACTTGGGTGCATTGTCTTTAAGTGCCCGCTTGGTGTAGCGGTTAGAGCCCACGGTCAGTGTTATATAAAGCGCCGGTTCGAATCCTGAGGGATGATGTTTTAAATTTTTTTATTTTAATTATAGCAAAATTAAAATAAAAAAAATTGTTGTATTTTGATTTTGCTTCAGCATACTATAGAAAAAACAGCAAACTCGCACGCAACCAGTTTGTATTCTTTAAATTTAGGGGAGTGACGGCTCGGTCTGCTGCTGCTGTGTGTGTGTGTGTGTGTGTGTGTGTGTGTCATTATACTGATGAAAAGTGGTGGCCATCTGCCGTACCGGGAGTTTTGATTTACGACAGCTGTTTACGGCAGTGTAGTCCAGTGCGGGAGATGCATTGTGGGTAATGAGGTCCGGTGTTACATCTGTTACATTTTTGATAACAATAGTTTTTTTACAAACATTTCTAAACCAATAAGATCAAATGACACCAAGTTTAAAACAGATAAAATACACGTGCAAATAGTATAATTGTATAACAGGCTTACTTCGTTACTTATTTAACGCTTGCTTTCAAAGAAGTCGAGTCGCTTATTAACGTCACGGAGGTGTGTTGTCTCTTAGTGCCTGGTTGGTGTAGCGGTTAGAGCGCTCGGTCAGGGATTTACAAAGCGTCGATTCGAATCCTGGATGATGCTGTTTTAAAAAATTGTTCTATTTTAATTTTACTCAGCAAACAAACAGCAAACAAAAAAAATTATTATTCAGAGCACGATATACAACCGTAATGAGTCCCTTAACCGGCTTATACAGCTGGCATGTGACCAACGTATTTAACCGTGATGAGTCCATAAAATCAGTAGCAGCTAATAATTACTAATTACTTTAATTAATGCTGCTACTGATTTTATTCCAGTTTACCTGTTCAGGTTGATTGCGATTCTTTTTAAAATATTGTCTCAGTTTTATATGTTGTTCGTCTTGATGTTTGTCTTCTTTTCACTTGGCAACACTCAAATGCAAATTATTCACCGTGAATCAGCTGTTCTCACCTATCCATTCAGAGAAACTGAATGAGCTGAAATGAGCCTTTGTTTCACGACCGCGACACCCCTCTCTCTCACGCACATACAGTACAGAGTAGACCAAATCATTACAGTACATACTTTATCCAACGAACATGAAAAATATCCACATAATGATGAGTTAAGAAGCATTGCTTAATTCTCGTTTAGACAGACTGTTTGTATCTGATTATTGGTATTATTAAAGAACAGCAGCACAAACAACAACACAAGGGCTTGTACAGCAAAGAGTTAAATTTGTAACAGTAAAAGGCATCCGAATTTAAATATATAAATTACTAGAAACAAATTGAGCACACTATCAGAATAAAAAATAGAACAAATCAAATGTTTTTTACACATACACAAGGAGGATAATGATACCGAGTTTATATTAAAATATCAAATATTGTAATATTGTTTTTGTGTTATTATAAATAATGAAATGCAGTAGGCTGTTATGGTCATCATAATTTTCTTTAATAAATAAGAGAAAACATTGTAAGCTGTGGCTGGAGACATCGTTTCTGCAGTACTCCTGGTCGGTGTTAGAAAGTCTGGGGTTGGGGTGTGTGCACAGTTCAACCGTGTACTAAGTGCACCTGCGTGTGCCTCTTTGCAGACTATTTTTTTTGTTTATTTGTATATGTATGTTATTAATATTACTTTTTTAGAGATTGTATGTGCGTGCACGGAGAGTATGTGTTGATAAGTGTATGTGGATAAGTTGATAAGTGTATCAGAAAGCATTAAAATGTTCATTTGAATTAAAATGACACACACACGTCTGTATATACAGTATATCAATTACATATATATCAATTTCATTAGTTCGTTCATTCTATTTGAAGCTTCGGATGTTTTTTTTTTGTTTTGGTTTGGTTAGATTAGTTCTGAACTCGCTTCCGTGAAACTATCGCTAAAACAATGTACTGAGCCCTCCTGAGGATATAAAGCTTTATTATTGTGTTTGGATAAATAATCAGATCTACCACAGCAGGTAATAAACTATGCCTCGTTTCGTTTGACAGGAACGTGGTTCACTTGGCCCCGGTGTATTATAAACCTGTGGAATGTTTCACTGTTTATGCTCACATAAGAGGAATAAAAGCGAGTGAAATGTGGAAATGATGAGGACTAAACCAATGATTTCGGTAACTCCACTGAGTGTAACATCTGCATAGTGACACTGAACATCTTCACTTTTCCGTTTACCTCTGAAAAAAAAGCTGTATTTAGTTTGTTTTTATAACAGTAGAAGAAGTATGCGCGCGCACGCACACACATAGACACACACACACACACACACACACACACAGACACACCTCCCTTGAGCCCTGCGTCTGTCGGATTTCAGCGGTCACGGGGTGGAAAGACTTTGAAGCAGTTTATATATGAATCTAAGCTTGAACTTATCAGCATTGTAAATATATAATACTTTTCAAATAAAATCGCTATTACTTTGACCCTGAAGTTTAGTTTAGCACACACAAAAAACAGAAAAGTCATTTCTGGTAAATCAACGGAATGTGTAGTTTATTTACAGTAATTCATTAAAAAATGAATATACATTGTACAGTACACGGTAAACATGAGAAAGATTACAAAATGAAAAAACAAAGTGTCTACTTTATAAACAGCTTAGTATGTGCGTCGAGATGCTGAAATCCCTTGCATGTTTTTGCTTCCAAGTGGAGAGATATTTGACCGACAGCCTAGAACAAAAGATCTATAGGTGTGATCACAACCCCCTCCGACCGACCGTGCCATCAATCACTGACCACCTCAGAAGTTCCCTCCAATGTATGGCTGCAATACTTGTTTTGCAAGTATTTTTAACACCATTCAAAGGCTTACAAGTTCCATTAAACATATAATGATGTCTCCACATGTTAATATATTCCTAAAATTTATATATTACAAGTTGATAAACTGATCTGCGGTAGCGGAAAAATCCGCACGCGCACTCACACACAGACACACACACACACACACACAGACACACCTCCCTTGAGCCCTCGGTAAACATCCAAGCACTGAGGCACGCAAATCCCCTGACCACAATAAGGTGGCAATCCCTCAGGGGGAAGATGAAAAATACAAATTAAATAAATAAAACAAAATAAAATATCCTTAATCCAGATTTTATCAATCATGATTATTTCTTTAGACTTTTCTGTTTTTTGTGTGTGCTAAACTAAACTTCAGGGTCAAAGTAATAGCGATTTTATTTGAAAAGTATTATATATTTACAATGCTGATAAGTTCAAGCTTAGATTCATATATAAACTGCTTCAAAGTCTTTCCACCCCGTGACAGCTGAAATCCGACAGACGCAGGGCTCAAGGGAGGTGTGTCTGTGTGTGTGTGTGTGTGTGCGCGCGCGTGTGTATGTGTGTGTGTGTGCGCTGCAGCCTGTCATTTTCAGCGGATTTTTCCGCTACCGCAGATCAGTTTATCAACTTGTAATATATACATTTTAGGAATATATTAACATGTGCAGACATTTAAGGGTGCGCTGCCCTCTCTTGCCCCTGCGTAGAGCCCACACACACACACACACACACACACACACATCTATCTATCTATTATATAAATACACATTTGGAATCTGCATCTACATTTTCTGTTACAAGTATAGAATTAGGTTCAGCTGAGACTCATGATCAATGGTGTTAGGGTACTTATGTAGTGATAATTAGTTTCAGCCAAATCATTAAAACTAACAATGGACTATGACACTCTTGTTTTACACACATTGTTTTAGCGATAGTTTCACGGAAGCGAGTTCAGAACTAATCTAACCAAACCAAGAAAAAAACAAACATCCGAAGCTTCAAATAGAATGAACGAACTAATGAAATTGATATATATGTAATTGATATACTGTATATACAGACGTGTGTGTGTCATTTTAATTCAAATGAACATTTTAATGCTTTCTGATACACTTATCAACTTATCGACATACACTTATCAACACAAACTCTCCGTGCACGCACACACACAATCTCTAAAAAATTAATATTAATAACATACATATACAAATAAACAAAAATATAAACGTCTATATTGAAGTCTACGGTGAACGCAGAGTCGGCTAAGCACACGTGATGACGCGCGCGCCCTCACCTCTGTTACGGCTGCCTACAGTATTTGGCCAAAAGAATTATAATAATTGAACGATATGCCTGGTCCTGGAAAGAGACATCAACAGTCCGGCGCTGAGAAACGAAAGAACCGAAAGAAAAAAAAGCCTAAGATGAAGCCCGTGCATCAATTCCAGAAATAAAACTTTACTTTATTCTGTCGACGTTAATAATGTAATAACGTAACATTAACGTAAAATAACGCAAATTTCATTTAACAGCAGGGGGGACAATAAATATATATTTTTATAAATTTATTGCATTGTTTATGTTGTTTACAGTCAAGCCATCAACATACAATAAAATGTAAACATGAGATCTAAACTAAAAACTGTGCTCCCTGTGCTGGTGCTGGCAATATCATCTCTTTGTTCTGCTGTCTCCGGCTCCCTCCCTGGTTCTGAATCTGCCCACTTCCTCTACTCTCACTGTCTCAGAACAGACTGACTCCTGAAGCAGAAAAAAATGCAGGAAATTATGTTTTCTAACATGCGTTAGATAGTTTTTTTTATCACTCTATACACAATACTTTGCTATTTTTATAGATGTTGAGCATCGTGAGCAAGCCCGAGATCATATTAACGTTAATTATCACCAGCCGGCATTAATAGCACACGAGTAACGTGAGTTGGACGCACACCAATCGATTCGACTATGGTTAATCGCTCACTCCGTAGGCTCCCTGAATAGGCGGGAAAGGGATGGAACCGCGCATTCGTCCCGGCAGGAAAAAAAAAACTAAACAGATCTAACAGATGAGGACTCAGATTAATGTGCAAAAAATATATAACAAAACTATATAAGTCTACATAGCCTTTATAAGACTCTACCTTAAGCGCACTTAAAACATTTTATTTAGTTTTAAAATAAAACAATTTTAAAACATCACTCGGGATTCGAACTGGCGCTTTGTAGATCACTAGTCGAGTGTTCTACCCGCTACACCAAGCAGCCACTTAGAGACAATGCACACCAGAGACGTTAATAAGCCACTCGACTTCTTTGAAAGCAAGTGTACGTCTTTGATAAGTGACGAAGTAAGCCTGTTATAATAATAACTTGGTGTTATTTGATCTTATTGGTTTAGAAATTTATATTTAAATAAAACCCTACACACTTCTTTTCTAATTACACGTGATAAAATCTAAAGGCTCACTGTGTTAATATTTATTGTGCTTAAATTTGATCTTAATAAGATTTGATTTAATTTGAATTCTACATTTGTACTGTAATTATAGTACTGTGATTATGAATTCGATCAACTACAGTGTTTCACTTGATGTTATGGGCTACTACGTGTATTATTTAATGGGACGCGTCTCATTAATGAGACAGAGAATGTAAGGCATGATGCGTCAGTCTGTAGTTATATAGCGCCACTCAGTGGTAAAAGCAAGCAAATGCACAGCAAATGCACATGCCGTAATGCGGCGGCGACGTTACATACGATGCTCCGATTTTGTAACAACTGTACGTGCTAATATTGTCTGTGTTATCCTCTGTTTTTGGCAGGGAAGATTAGCATTACGTGCTAATATTTGTGTGTTATCCTCTGTTCAGGCAGGGAAGATTAGCATTACGTGCTAATATTGTCTGTGTTGTCCTCTGTTTTTGGCAGGGAAGATTAGCATTACGTGCTAATTTTTGTGTTATCCTCTGTTGATCAGAGACGTTTTGGTGTTTTGTGTGTGTTGACAAGCGTTACAAGCCTCTGTTGATCAGAGAAGTTTAGTGTTTTGATTGTGTGGTAACCAACAGATTCACAAAATGTTTAAGAAGAATGCTAGACTGATCCCCACAACTAAAAAAGGTGGTCTTGCGACTCCTTCATGGTCTGATAGTGAATTCAAATCACTGTTAGGAGTGCAAATGAACCTAATATTTACTGAGGAAGTGAGACAAGACCTCACTCAGAAGTATGAGATCCATCCAGACAAGACTTGGTCTGTAGATGAGTGCAAAAAGGTATTAGGAGCATGCATTCGTAAGAAAAATGTGAAGGGCATTATCTGCTGCCATAGAGAATTTGGTTTAATGCTAAGTACACGACAGTCACAGCGTATCTCGGAGTTAGAGGAACAGATCCAGAAGCTCCGTGCTAGAGTATCCTCTTTAACGAAGAAACTGAACCGCAACCAAGCTTCAGCAAGAACTGATGTGGATAAAGTTAATCAGTCTGACAACTATCCTGACTTACAAGCCTTCTTTGACACAGATGTAGCAATCCAATCAGTAACTGATGTGCCTGTAGATTCAGTGAACGTATGTGGTGCTAGAAAGAGATCTCAAGGAATTGAGGGAATTGCAAGTGTTACGCCCAACTCTCCTGTTGTCCAAGTCCAAACTGTTACTAAATCACTAGGACCTAAGGATATAGAGAGACTATCCCAGAGCTTACCCTCAGCACGCACTAATTTTTCTGAATTTAGAAGAGCTTTGATCAGTAAAATGCGTCTTTACAACATGTCATTAGAAGAAGTCACACAGCTGATGTCACAAATTCTAACTGAGTCTGAATTCAATTGTTTTGAGTCTGCTGTTACGTCTGAACTACAACATGCCAGTAAAAGTGATTTAAGAGAAGGTGTCTTGAAAATTCTTAAGAACATCATGGGACCCAAGGTAGACTGGTCCAGGATTACTAACTGTGTGCAGAAGAAAGAGGAATCTGTAAATGAATACACTGAACGGTTTTGTCAGTCAGCTGTAACTTACAGTGGAATAGTTGAGGATTCTGAAAGTGTGCTTGATGATAAGGGACCCCTAGTCCGCATCTGGTCAGATGGCCTTATAGCCGAGTACAGAAAAGCATTGCCATTCCTAGATCTAACTTGGTTTACCATGACTCTCAGGAGTAATCTCGACAGGTTAGCTGCATGGGAAAGGGATGCTGATGTTAAGGCAAAGGTGAGAGTAGCAGCAGCTTCGTTTAGCACAACAGACCAAGTCAATAGATGGCCTAAAAGAGAAGGCAAATGTAACTACTGTGGAAAACCGGGACATTGGAAGAAAGAGTGTAGGATGAAGTTGCAACATGGTAGAAGAAATACTTTGCATAATTCTACTCCTTCTCAGCCTGCCTACAACCCTGAAGTAGTTCCGCCGTTGTCTACTGAAGCTTTAGGACAGCTCACTCAGATTCTTCTAAAAGCACAACAAGAACAGCAAAAAAACTAATTGTTGGGGCTGTGAGTAGCTACCTTTCCCCGGTAATCCATCATAATGACAAAAGAATTTTTGTGAAAGGTAGCATACTAGAGAAAGATATTGACTTTTTGCTTGATACAGGTGCAGAAATTACAGTAATTCCTACTAAATTGGCTAGAGAGTTAAACATCCCGTACAAGAAAACTAAACTGTGTTTAACTGGTGTAATAGGTGAAGATTCTGTTTTGTATGAAACTCCGCCCATAGAAGTACAATTAGGCCCAAAAGCGTTGACAACAAAATTGCTATGTGCTCCATTAAATACAGGTGCAATTCTAGGCATGGATATACTTAGACAAGTACATCTAACTTTAGACATGTCTTCAGAATCTGCTAGCATTAAAATTTCCTCAGCACAAGTTTCTACTAATAATGCAACCACTCCTGAGTATGCTTTCTTGCAGAATCATCCTATTTGTGCTAAAGACAAGGATGATTGCGGTCTTCTGACAGGTGTAGTACCAGTCAAATTAACAGGAATTCCACCTCCTGTTACCAAACAATATCCAATCAGTAAGGAAGCTTTACAGGGAGTCAAACCTATTGTAGAAAAATTGCTGAAACAAGGTGTGCTAGTGAAAACCAACAGTCCCTGTAACTCACCCATATGGCCCATCAAGAAAACCAATGGGACATGGAGACTCACCATAGACTACAGAGTAGCCAATAAACACATTGATAAAATCACCCCTCTAGTAGCAGATCCATCTACAATTTGTAATGGCTTACCATTAGATTGTAAGGTTTTTTCAGTAATCGATATGTCTAATGGATTCTTTTCTGTCCCTTTGCACTCTGACAGCCAGGCATGGTTAGCTTTCACAGTTGACTATGAGCAGTATCAGTGGACTCGTCTGCCACAAGGTTTTCAAAATTCTCCAACCATATACCATCAGGCTGTCAGACGTGATTTGTGTGACCCAGAATGCCCAGTCAAACAGTCCACTATGATTCAATATGTTGATGATATTTTGATTGCCTCAACAGATCATGATGTTCATCAAATTGAACTGGCAGCATTGTTAGACTATTTGCATGCAAAAGGACACAAATGCAGCCTTCACAAAGC
Source organism: Channallabes apus (assembly GCA_030522415.1). Taxonomy (NCBI): domain Eukaryota; kingdom Metazoa; phylum Chordata; class Actinopteri; order Siluriformes; family Clariidae; genus Channallabes; species Channallabes apus. Next base: position 16,545,192 of record CM060115.1, on the reverse strand, counting down.
TCAAGTTGCAAAAAACCAAGTCACTTCTCTGGGTCAAACAATTGGTTCAGGACATGGATCCATTACACAGGATCGAGCCGCTTCAGTCAAAGCAATACCTCCGCCTACTACCATTAAAACACTCAGATCATTTTTAGGAACAGCTGGTTACTGTAGACCTTGGATTGAAGACTATGCCGTGATTGCTCAACCGCTCTATGACTTGTTGAAAGGCCAGATTAAAGATTCTGATACAGTTTGTATGGAAGAAATTCATCTCAAAGCTTTCAATGCTTTGAAGAGTGCATTATGTCAAGCACCCGCATTAGGAATTGCACAATCTGATAGGCCCTTTGTGCTTTATGTTCATGAACACTTAGGCTTTATGACTGCATGTCTAATGCAAGATCATGGGGGCAGTTTACGCCCAATTCATTACTATTCTGGTAAACTTGACATAGTCGCTCAAGGTATGGGCCCATGTCTTAGAGCCGTGCAAGCAGTTCATCTAGCGCTTCAAGCTTCATCAGGAATGGTGTTAGGACAGACTGTAAATGTAAGATGCCCTCATGCCGTTTCTGCACTAATGAATCAAGCAAAAGTCACTTCGGTCACCTCTTCTCGTTGGGGAAATTGGTTAACGACCCTCACAGCCCCGAACATTGTTTTACAGCGTGCGTCAGTTACAAACCCATCCACATGTATGATGTCTGCAATGACTGAAGTTGTGTTAGAGGATGAAGGAGAAATGACTCACGACTGTGTTACACTTACATATGCACCTACAAGTGAAGTAGCCGAAACTCCAATAGAGAATGCAGAATTGGAGTTGTTTGTTGATGGTTCAGCTCAAGTTATTGAAGGCCATAAACGTGCAGGTTATGCAGTAACTTCCATCACTGATGTGGTAGCTTCAGGTCGTCTTCCAGATCATTTTTCAGCTCAAGCTGCAGAACTAGTAGCCTTAACTAGAGCATGCACGCTAGCTTCAGGGTCAGTTGCAAATATCTACACTGATTCCAGGTATGCTTTTGGAGTTGTTCATGATTTTGGTGTCATTTGGGAAAGTAGACAGTTTCTAACTTCTGCTGGATCCCCCATTAAGCATGCTGGATTAGTGAAAGATCTAATGTTTGCCATGAAACTACCAAAGAAATTAGCTGTGATCAAAGTAAAAGCACATCTCACAACTAATACTATGGAAGCTAAAGGTAATGCTCTTGCTGATGTATCTGCTAAACAGGCTTGTTTCTATGCAACTGTACAAGTGTGTTCAGGTAGTACAGCACAGAAGACCATTCTGCCTCCTGAATCGATCATTGATCTGTACAAAGACGTCCCTCTATATGAAGCATGGACATGGTTAGACAAAGGAGCCACAGTGGATTCATCCGGCTGCTGGACCAAAGGGGGAAAGTATGTCGCTCCTGAATCACTGCTGCCATATTTGGCTCAACAAATCCACAATTTGGGTCACAGTGGTCCAGCGACGATGAATCACAGGTTCGCAAATCAATGGTGGAATCCAAAATTCAGAATTGTAGTCATCGAAACCGTCAAGAGATGTGTTACATGTCAGAAAAATAATGATGTGCCAGCAGTAACTACCGCAGCAACACATACCCCAGCTCCACCAGGACCATTTCGTCACTTGCAAATTGATTACATATCGTTACCTCCTTGTAAAGGAAAAACTGACGTCTTGGTAGTAATAGACAAGTTCTCAAGATGGATAGAAGCTTATCCAACAGGATGTGCTACAGCTGCACATACTGCTAAATGTCTTGTTACTGATTTCATTCCCAGATGGGGATTACCAGATTACATCGACTCAGATCAAGGAACACACTTCACAGGACAGGTAGTCAAGGAAGTGTCTAAAATGTTGAAGATTAAGTGGAATCTTCACTGTCCATACAGACCACAAGCATCAGGACAGGTTGAACGAGCAAACAGAACAATCAAAGCCAGGCTAAGCAAAATGCATCAGGAAGGAATACCATGGGTCGAAGCACTTCCGGCGGTACTGTGTAGTATGAGAGCATCACCTAACAGATCAGTAGGACTGAGCCCTCATGAGATTATTACTGGACGTCCAATGCAAATGCCAGGTGTGATTGATCTTAGAAATGCTGACGTACACTTTGCTTCAGATGCCCTGATTGCTTACTGTGAAAACCTCACAAAGGCAGTACAAAGTGCCAGAGAGAGAGTTGAGTCGTGTTGGCAGACTCCACCAGAAGGTGGACACACAATCATCCCAGGTCAGTGGGTCATGATAAAATCATTTAGGAACAAGCCATTAGAGCCTAAGTGGCATGGACCACATCAAGTTCTGTTGATTACAGCAGCTGCAGTGTTGTGTCAGGGAAGGAAAACCTGGACTCATGTGTCACACTGTAAAGTTGTTCCCCCACCTGCAGGGATCGGATAGGACACACGGACCAGTGAGGAGCCCAGGGAAGAACCGAATGCAACAGGCATCGGGGGCCAAACCCTGTGGTGAAGACTCCCTCATAGGCCTTCCCCATCCATTAGTCCATCCTTACCTCACTGTTCTTTAGGTGTCACAGGAATTAAGAAACAGGGAAAGAAGGAACAACAATAGCAGACAAATATTGAACAGAGGATACAACCCTAGGGTTTGAAGTCTTTTAGATCAAATACTGCTCTGTTGTCTTTTGTTTTCTTTCTTACTCTGTGCAGATACCACTTGATGGCTGTCCCGAGACCCATTCACACTGACCTCGTCACCTACAAAGGAAGCCACAACCTCTGGACAACTAGACCCACTACCGAGCCAACTGTCAAAGAAAAAAAAAATAAATAAATAAATACACAATTAGACTTTTCCTTGGTGCATGGAAAATTACGTTCCAGGCTCGACTCCACTGGATGAAATTCCCCGTGAACATTGCAGCCTTGTGGTTGAAATGAGAACCGAATCTCATGTAGACATCACTCCATCAGCGAGAGAAGCGGAAAAGGACTTAGAAGATTGTCTTCAAAGGACATCATCTCTCCCAAAACTCTTGGCAATAAATCAGTGGTGTATGATTCCTCCACCAACTGGTACTTTTTGGTTATGTGGAACTTCTGTATACAACATCCTACCTAGCCAATTCAATGGCAGATGCACCCTGGTTTATGTTCTGCCGGCTATCAGAGAAAATACACACACCACTTCAAGATCTCCCCATCTACATAATTCAGATCCTACGAGTAACAAAGAAGATAACTGCATTCCAGGACTCACTTGTGCACAAACATGGTGGTCAAGAACACTTGGAGCATTAATCCCATCTTATGGTGTAATACAGGCCCTTGATCAAGTCAGAAGCTTATCAAATTCAGTACAGAAACTGGCTAATGATACGGTTTTGGCCCTGGGTAATATCACAGACACTCTTGTTTCACACAAAATAATGATCTTACAAAACAGGGTGGCTTTGGATTACATCCTTGCATCGCAAGGGGGAGCCTGCACCATTATCGGCCCTGAGTGCTGCACTGGGTTAATGGATCCAACAAAGGACTTAAACAAAATTCAACAAGACATTCTTGATCTTTCAACAAAATTACACGACATGACTGAAGATAATTTTTCATGGTTCGGAAACATGTTAGGGAAACCCTGGCTGTGGATCAAGGAAATAGCAATTCTGCTGTTGTTTTTCCTACTGGTGTACTATCTATGCGTTCACAGTATCAAGTGTTTCATTCAACAAATAACCCACACCCATCAAGAAGAAATGGCCGTTCTAACCAGAAAAGACTATTATCCATAAGAACTTCACAGACACTAGCTAGATGCTTGTTTATATGTCATCATGGCATTCATCACTGCATTCAACAACAGAACAAGTGCTATGTGCCTGTAACGATCACAAGTTACAAGAATTAAATGTCTAAATTTGTATTTTGTGAGAGTTATTAGAACTCTCAAAGGGGGAACTGTAGGATTACAAATTTATATAATGTTAAATCTAGCTTCCAACATAATAGTATATAAACTGAACAAGTTATGTACATTGGGTTTTACATTTCAAGGTAAAGTTGGTGACATTCTGAGAAGATACAAGTCTGGTAGCCCAGGTGTCAGGGACATTAACCTTTTGTCTTTATGTACTTCCTGACCGCTGGGTAGGGTCCCAAAGTCAATGTGAATGCTAATCTCAAGGCCAGGCCGTGCCTTTGTCTCTATGATAATGTAAAGGTTTGGGGGATACTGTCAGGCTGATTAGATTAGCACCTATGCATTTGAAAGCCAGTTATGCTGATGAGATCAGGGCTGGGGAACTTCCGTTACCAGGCTGCCTCCGGTACCACACTATGCTTTGTTTAGATTGTCTCCACCTCTTTGTATCCCTCCCTCTTGTAAAGTATAAACTCTCCAGAGCTGAGTTGTAAGAAAGACTTGGATGACTACAGCGACGCTCGGCGAGTTCTCAATAAAGAGTAACTTCTGCTTGAATGATATCCCAACGTCTCCTGGTCTCTGAAAAAGTTCCCAACACCTCTCTCACTGCATCCATAAATCTCCTCTTTGGTCTTCCTCTGTTATTAATCTCTCTATTCTGTAATTATGACTTGAATAAATCGGCTCACATCGGAGTGCGCACGGAGCGAGTACTGTAGTCTATATATTTGTGTTTGTTGTTTTCCTGGGGGGGGGGTGGCGTTTTTATGTCTGCATTTTATCTATAAATCATGTATGTGTGTACGGAGAGTTTATGTGTGTGCACACGGAGAGTTTATGAGTGTGCTGCTTTGATGTGCTGGGTATGGCGGGGCGTCGACGGCTGATCAGTGTAAAGTAGCGTACAGTACTTTACACACACTGATCAGCAGTTGACGCCCCGCCGTACCCAGCACATCAAAGGGGCAGTTATCGGCTATGACACGTTGAAGGAGAACTTAATAGTGTAAATGTCTGCAACAATCACTGACCATTAAAAAAATTTTTTTTTTGTAATTAAACACGAAAATAAAATATTATTTATATTTCCATATATAAATAAATATATATATATATATATATATATATATATTTTATATTTATATATATATATATATATATATATATATATATATATATATATATATACACACACACAAGGGCGTAGGTTTGCTACCTATGACTCCAACTAATACCCCATCCCCCAATCCCCTTTTCCACCCACCAACCTCCCACCCCAACTATGTCCACTGAATACATGTTTTTCTTAATATGGTGCGAAATCACTTTACATTAATACTAGCAATGCTTCGATTGATATTAATCCACTCGAAATGCAATTCATTAAGTTAAATTAAGGAATAGTGTAAAGTTAAAGGAATGTTTCATAACTGACAAAAAGATAGTCTTTAATAAAATTAAAACCTATTCTTTATTGAGCCCTAGTGCAAATGAAACATCTCAATCATCTGTATATATATATAAAAGTAGATTACATCTAAACATGAACTACTAGGTAGAGTACCACACAACAGCTCAATGCCTATTGCTCCTATATGAAGGAGACAAAAACATGCCTTCGCCTCTCGTTAACAAAAATAAACTGCTGGCATATTTGTTTGACATCAATATTGTCCAGGCTGTTCTTTTTTTCTTCTGATAAACACTAAAGATGATATTTTGTAGAATGCTGAAAACCTGTAATCATTGATTTACATAGTATTTGTTTTTCCTGCTACGGAAGTCAATGTTTTCAGCTTTTTTCCTCAATATCTTATTTTGTATTCAACAAAATAAAGAAAATCATTAAAGTTTGGAACCACTTAAGGAGTAAATAGTGAGTAAAGTTTTTTTGGGGGTGAGCAATGGCTTTGACCCTAACTCTTCCCCTCTGACTGCACTAGGACCGGACAGCATTGCCACCTGATGAAATAGCGTGACAAAAAAGTGAAATGTCAGTTCAAAACTTTTGCCAAAAACACTAATGAATCACTTACATCCTCAGCCTATCACTCCTCATAATGCTAAATATTAGTATAATCAACATGTATAATACACGCACACATATTATATGTTATATACTGTATAATCAACATTCAGATTGACCTCCTGTGACCTCGCCTCTTCACCTGAACTACAACATGGCTGATCTGCTTCTGTCCCCTAATTGAAAAACATTGAGGGATTCCTTATGAGCATGGACAGAGAATGCCTCAGCCTATTATTGGTAACAATGTTAAATCTCAGGACAACTACAGTGGCTTGCAAAAGTATTCGCCCCCCCCGTGAACTTTTCCACATTTTGTCACATTACAGCCACAAACATGAATCAATTTTATTGGAATTCCACGTGAAAGACCAATACAAAGTGGTGTACACGCGAGAAGTGGAACGAAAATCATACATGATTTAAAAATTTTTTTTTTTACAAATAAATAACTGAAAAGTGGGGTGTGTGTAATTATTCAGCCCCGTTGGGTCTGAGTGCAGTCAGTTGGCCATAGACATTGCCTGATGAGTGCTGATGACTAGAGAGCACCTGTGTGTAATCTACACTCTCTCCATATATAGCATATACAGCACAGGTGTTTAGGTTCTGTTACCTGACAAAACAGGATAAACACATGGCATTTAAACAGCAATCATTTTATTTCACTTTTTCTGAGTCTTAGTGTGCAAACCTCGAATCAAATCATTAATGTTCGCCAAGTAAGTGAATGCATTTTAAAAACTATTTTTCTGAAGAGGATTTTCTATTGGTGTCAACAAAATTCTAGCCATATGGCAATATTAGTATATTAGTTTATCAATTTCTTTCACAATACTGATTTCTGACAAACAGTCACTAGATTAGGAGACTGACAGGGATCATATTTATACTTTTACATTTAGCTGTTTAATCTGCTGTTAGTTTTACGTCCGTATTCACAGACTATATCCTGGCCTGCTGTAATGAATGTGAGTCCACTACATTTGGCGCTGCTTGTGTCTGAACGCAGCCAATCGTCTATCACATGATGGCAGGGAAAGGCACAGCCAATCAAAATGTTCATATTTGTTTTGGGGGCGGGAGGACTCAAGGAGAGAACGTGATTTATCCCTTTCTGCGTGTCTAGGTTAATGTTGACAGAACGATTAAAAAAAAAAGTGGATTAAATTATTGGTGGGGACATTTCAATGGTCGGAGGATATTGGTGGGGACACATCCCCTCCGTCCACCCTAAATCTACGCCCCTGTATATATATATAATTTCAAACTATTTATTCATTTGTCTTTTATTTACTTACTTACTAGCGAATGCTTTTTTAGGGCTCTAAAAACTACGGCAGTATGAATGACAATGGAATAGGACGTTTGAGTTGCACCGGTCTCTCACACACACACACACACACACACACACACACACACACACACACACACACACACAATAAATAAATATATATATAAAATTAAATTCTTAAATCATCGTGTTCACCCATGCACTGAAAAAAAAAGAACTTGTAAGATTTACTTGATAAAATCGTCATAACAATTTGGACACAGATTTTAAGTAAATTTTATTGCTCCAATATTAAGGCTGAATCCCAACCCTTCCCCCTACCCTTCCATTTGGCGCGTTCACGTGCAGGGGTAGTGGTGTCTCATTTCTCTTTTGGTTGGAGGTGTAGGGGGAGGGGAGAAGGGCCAGATAGCCCTCCAAACGAAGATTTTTCAGGACCTCACTTCAAACGAAGGGCTAAGCGAAGTTTTCAACATGGCTGCTCACTCGAGCAAGCAGACCCATAAATGTTGTCATTTTTGCCATTAATAAAGATTTTTTATGACAAGTTTTCATTATATGTATATTACCTTTAGTCTTGTGTTTGTGTTTATGGTGATGTTCTGTAAAGAAACGTTTGCAAAAAAAATCGCTAAAGTTTGCTAGCGGATAGCACATATTGCACAATATTACAAATATATATTTTTATGTCACATACACTTTACTGCATGCTACAAACAAATATGAAAGTTCAGTAGCACGGCAGTTTGCCGAGCATTTGATAACGCATTGTTTGTTTTGCTTACGGCCATGTGTGTACATGTAAATGAACGGTGCTTACACTATTCTTACTTATTGCAACGTGACCACAGTTTTGTAATTTATATTCTGTATATGGACGGCTGAGGAAACCCGAAGACGCATCCGTGTTTGTGGTGAAAATGAGCAACTTTTTTTAAAAATCGAAATACGGCGCAAAAAACCTTTGGGAGTGAGTAACCTCTCTTATTGGAATGTGTGATAAACATCGGCGCATGTCCTCTGACGTAACATTAGGAACCAGCGACAACGTATGATGACGTATAACAGTGCTGTCCCATTTCTTAGGGGAAATATTTATACCCTTCCCCTTTCCACTTCGTTTCAAGGGACAAGGGGAAGAAAATAGAATTGTGATTCAGCCTAAGTAAAACTCACCCGTAATTGTCAGGTAAAATTTACTTAATTAAATTAACAATAAAAGAAATCAAGTAAAAGTTACATAATTATATTTAATGCACAAATTAGATTTATTTAAAATAATCAAGTAAAGTTAATTCATTATTGTATCAGCAGGAACCTTAATTTTATGAAATTACTATCATTTTGTTTTGTGAGATTTTCCCTTAACTTGGTTTTATCAATTTATATTACTCCCTATAATAATGTAAACATTGCTAATTTATGATTTGGAAAGAAACTTAAGTAATTATTTCATCTATATCTTTCATAAATCACACAACTAAAATATAATTAAACAGTTTATTCACCAACATTACCAAATATTTGTGACGTTCACAGTCTAGATCCAAGTTGTCTTTTTAATAAAAGTGCATTCAGCTAAATTTTGCATCCATAGAAAAAACTGCACGGCACCAGGGCCTGAAATACTTGTTTTAAACAAAATTGTGTAAAATAATAAATAAAATACAGCATTCATTTAGAAATAAAATACAGCAGAAAATACATTAAACAAACTGTAGAATAAACGTTAAAACTTAATAGGCCTCGGAAGCAGTGAAGTTGTAACATTCAAATCAGCACTCTGGACTAGTGCACTTAAAAGTATGCCATTGAAACCATAACGCATTAAAACATTAAGCTGAACATGTAAACACAACATGTAAAGACTTGTAGTCAAGCCAAATCAAATGTTTTAAGATAACTTCATCTTTAAAGCTTGCACTTTTGGTGATAGCTTAATCCCATCAAGTTCTAGAAGAACTTTCTGAAAATAGCTCAAATGTGTAGCGCAGTGCTCGGAGCTATTGCCACATTCTTGCAAAATTTCCTCTCCTTCAAGGATTATGGATACACCAACCGGTTCTTCCCCTTCAAGAGCACAGACGACAAGGATTTTAAGAAGGTGCATACTGGCATCACTTCGTCTGTCCCCCTGCATAAAATGTACAAGAAATTTTGAGAAACAAACAAAAAAAAAATCTGAATTGCTTCAACCTGTGCTGACTTCATTTCACAGAGGAAAAAATAAAAATAATTGATAATAAAAAATGACCATCACTTCATATACTTCAGATTGTTAAACTTGGGTTAAATTGCTTTAGCAATAATCTTGCATCACTAAAACATTGTAAAACATGGCATGAGATGGCTACACTCCATAGATTACTCTGCACCTTTACAGTGTCAGGAAATCCTATGATGAATGCTGAGTTTGTATTTAAAGGGTTAGTCCAAACATGAAAATTCGTTCAATAATTACTCATTTATATATGCATTTGCATTTATATGCTTCTGTCCAATACAACAAACACTATATTCAAGGTATTAATAAATTGTATAATTAATAAGAAAACAATGCTTTACCAGGCAATCATCAAAGAGATCCTCTTCAGATTCATGTCTCATCTTTACACTTTGTTTCTGTGAAAATATTTACATTGTATCATTACATAATCTTTTATTCGTACAACTACATTTAGGCATTTCTTCATCTTTTGTAAGTTTGCCTTTATCCAAAGCAAATTACAAAAGAGGAAGGCATCAAGCATGTCAAGCAGTGCTACTAACACAAAGTTTCTGACACCGTTAGAAAATACAAGATAGAACAGTGAGGGATTAAGGAAAAAGTGAGAAGCAAGAATCATGTGTGCAAAGATTAAGCATGCAGGGTCACAGGATGACTCGACTTATTTTTATTGTCTGCAATGCGATTTAGACAAATTAGAGCTGCTGTCAATACTGTATGAACATATGTACAGGTTCTTTACTCATAACTCATTAATAAAGTTCGGCTTCAGAAAAAAAATGTTTATTGCTAGTGCTCTTTTACCATTTAATGCTTTAACACACACGACTCAGTTTGTTCAGAAATGGCATCTAACTGGCGAGCCTTTGTCTGAACACGCCGTTTTCACGAGGTGTGGGGGGTAAGAAATACACATCTCGGTTTATTAATCCGCGCTCGGTTCATTAGTATTTTATTTATTTATTTATTTACCACAGGACCCATGGGGGCTCCGTAGGTTCAGGTTTTTACAAGAAAACGGTGTTTTGTGAATCTCCACACTATTAAAAACTGAAATATTGCTAATTGTACGTCCTGAGATTAAGATGAACATTAATTGGGAGTCATGAAAGCGAGAATCACATCCAAAAAAGAAAGCTAAACTTACCTCGAACACGACAAACTCCAGCTGCAGCCACGCCGTGTTGTACCTCCATGATGATCCACAACCGACTGATACACAGCACGGGCACAGCGTCTCCAAACACGCATGCGCAGTTTAATTTGCACACATTTTCGGCTTCAGTAGACACACAATACTTCAGACTGAAACACGACTGCCCCCTACAGGTAATGAAGGGCATGTTCACAGCTTCCCGCACGCAAAGCCGCGGCAAGTCACGGGATCCCTTTTCTCGAAACGCACGTTTTTAATGGCGACATCTGTAACTCAAATGACAGAGCGATGTGCCGCGCCATCTTGTTTCCTTTTATGCTTTCAGGTTCGCGACCGTCTTACTTCCGGGTCCTAGTGCCGGTCGCGGCTGAGTGTGGATGACACCTTTAGAGCATGGCACACATTTATGTTGATGGCTCTTGTTCAAGGCCTAATGATAATGTGACACATTGCGGCTATTCTATCTGTCAGCTGCCCAACATTGTATTAGAAGCTTATTCGTTGCCTTTTCTTTCAGCTCAAGCTGCTGAACTTACCGCTCTTACTCGTGCTCTTACCGCTCTTCATCTGTAAGAAATCTGAAATACATACTTGTAATCATGGACAGATTTTCTAAATGGGTAGAAGCATTTCCATGCTCAAAAGAAAATGCAACGATAGTAGTTAAAATTCTGGCTAAAGAAATCATTCCTAGATACAGTATTCCAACATTTATTGACAGTGATCATGGCATGCCATTCGTCTCCAAAGTGACTCAAAAATTGTGTAAATTTTTAAGCATTGATTGGAAATTTCACATCTCCTACCATTCACAAAGTTCTGGTGTGGTAGAGAGGATGAACAGAACAATCAAAGATAGGTTGACAAAAGCCATGATGGATACAGGTAAGAATTGGTTTGACCTGTTACCATCTGTGCTTTGTGAAATTAGAATGACACCCAATTCTACAACCAAACTTTCACCATTTGAGATTATAATGGGACGACCATTCCCCACCCCCTGGGTAAAAGGTAACCCTGGTGTTTCCCTTACAGGTGATCTGGACGTGATTGTCAGCGATTATACGCAAGCGCTCATTGAAAAACTGAACAGCGTTCACGGTAATGTCTCTGCTTCTCTCCCTCTGCCTACAGACAAGCCTACTCACTCTTTCATCCCAGGTGATACAGTGCTGGTGAAAAGTTTAAATCCCAGGAAGGTGGGGGATGCTGCCTACAGTACACCTACAACAGTAATTGCAGTGACACGCACAGCTCTTCTCACAGACTCACAGCCACAGTGGATTCACGCCAGCCGTGTGAAGAAGGCACCACAGATGACTCTGACTGCTTGACATAATCGACCACTCACAAGATCTCCTAGCCCACACCGAGGGGCTAGTGGAGCAACATATGTCCAGAAGACACCTCAAAAGGGGGCTCTGGCCGCTTCTCACCTTTTTCACATACACATATAGGTTCAACTTTGTATTAGTTTGCTTTTTCCACATTTTATTTTTGTGCCAACGCCTGATTACGTATGTACTGTGAATTTCATTTCTAATTGTGATTCTAGAAGTGATTTAATCCTGACTATCTTCTTCCTTTATCACCCTACTTATCATCTCTGCTAATTATGAATCTCTGCTTCTTCACGTTAATATCTCTTGCTATGTTAACTAATTGACATTCACAAATTCTTTTAGAATTTAAGGGGGCAACTGTTAGAATTATTTTATATATAAAGGAGTTGATTCTACTCTCTTGTTCTCTTCCTCATAGATTTGATATTAACGTGTTAAATCTTTCCTGCTGCTATCTTCCTGTCTCCTCTTGCATCTGTTCTTAAAGGTGTGAACACTCCCACGCTCACCTTCCCATACTCTCTTTGTCTCTGTCTCTCTCTCTCTCTCTCTCTCTCTCTCTCTCTCTCTCTCTCTCGCTATCTCCCTCTGTCTCCTTCCCCCTCTCCCCCTAACTCGAGCCAACATCTTGTGATCTGTCTCTGCACGGACACCTCTATCTTCCTCTCCTTTGATTCTTCAAGATCTCACCAGGACATTTACAATGGTTCATGCTCTTTGTAGTAACATATGTCTATAGCCCAGGCGTTTGGTCAAACATATATATACCCCATCTTTTGCTGTTAATAAACAGAGACGTTTCTGACAGACAACGTGTGTGTGTGTTTGACTGAGTCTCTCTCCTGGCGCCAGAAAAGCTTATCGAAGCACAGCGGACAGACCGAGCAACTCGCCTCTTCTATTACAAAACTTTAGAAAAACTTTACAGCTCTGGAAAGCAGAGGAATGAAGGTTAGCCACAGCAAGATGGAATACATGTGTGTGAATGAGAGTAACCCAAGAGGAATGGTGAGGATACAGGGAGCAGAGGTAAAGAAGGTGCAGGATTTTAAGTACTTAGGGTCAACGGTCCAGAGCAACGGAGAGTGTTCAAAAGAAGTGAAGAGGTGGGTACAGGCAGGTTGGAATGGGTGGAGAAAAGTGTCATGTGTGTTGTGCGATGAAAGAGTATCAGCAAGAATGAAAGGAAAGGTGTACAGGACAGTGGTGAGACCAGCAATGCTCTACGGCTTAGAGACAGTGGCACTGAAGAAAAGACAGGAGGCAGAGCTAGAGGTAGCAGAGCTGAAGATGTTGAGGTTCTCTTTGGGAGTGACAAGGATGGATAGGATGAAGAATGAGTTCATCAGAAGGACAACCCATGTTAGATGTTTTGGAGATAAAGTCAGAGAGGCCAGATTGAGGTGGTTTGGACATGTTCAGAGGAGAGATTGTGAATATATCAGTAGAAGGATGCTGACGTTGGAACTGCCAGGAAGACCAAAGAGGAGATTTATGGATGCAGTGAGAGAGGACATGAAGTTAGTTGGTGTGAGAGAAGAGGATGCAGAGGATAGGGTTAGATGGAGGCAGATGATTCGCTGTGGCGACCCCTGAAAGGGAACAGCCGAAAGAAAAAGAAGTTTTGCCATGTACCTATGGTCGTGCAACAGTATTTTTCCATTTTACCTTAAAGCTTCTGAGAGGACCAGCTGATGTAGCTTCAGACCTTTTTTGCCACCGACTTGTAGAAGGCTCTGATGTAGACAACACACCATGCTGCTCCTCCGTCGACCTTTCTTCAGATTCCTTATGATTTTAAAAACAGACAATTAGCAACATATCCAGTTAATAATATTCCATGTGCTATGTATTTTAATAAATTAATGTCTAACATACATTAATGTGATAAAAAGCATGTTAAAACAAAAGCTACAATGACAGTATACATTGTTCACTTAAATTAAAGTGTGCATGGTTAGACCATAACCCCTCTAAGGACAATCAGTTTCATAAAAGGTTTTTACCACTTTCGAGCTCCATGGCCAGTCGGAGTTGCCATAATTATAGGTGACCTCTTCTCCTGGACTTATGTCTCGTGTTGCAAACAAACACAAGCGTGGCTTGCCTGCAGGGTGAAGTACGTCATCTTGGCATTGGGGTTTATATGGACTCCGAAAGGGCTGCCCTTTGTCACCGATCCTGTTCATAATTTTTATGGACAGGATTTCTAGGCGCAGCCAGGGCGTTGAGGGGGTACAGTTTGGTGGGCTCAGGATTGGGTCACTGCTATTTGCAGATGACGTTGTTCTGTTGGCCTCATCACCCTGTGACCTTCAGCTCTCACTGGATAGGTTCGCAGCCGAGTGCGAAGCGGCTGGGATGAGAATCAGCACCTCCAAATCTGAGGCCATGGTCCTCAGCCGGAAAAGGGTGGAGTGCCCTCTCAGGGTTGGGAGTGAGATCCTGCCCCAAGTGGAGGAGTTTAAGTATCTCGGGGTCTTGTTCACGAGTGAGGGTAAAATGGAGCGGGAGATCGACAGGCGGATCGGGTCAGCGTCTGCAGTGATGCGGGCTCTGTGTCGGTCCGTCGTGGTGAAGAAGGAGCTGAGCCAAAAGGCAAAGCTCTCAATTTACCGGTCGATCTACGTTCCTACCCTCACCTATGGTCATGAGCTGTGGGTAGTGACCGAAAGAACAAGATCGCGAATACAAGCAGCCGAAATGGGTTTCCTCCGCAGGGTGTCTGGGCTCTCCCTTAGAGATAGGGTGAGAAGCTCAGTCATCCGGGAGGGGCTCAGAGTAGAGCCGCTGCTCCTCCGCATCGAGAGGAGCCAGATGAGGTGGCTTGGGCATCTATTTAGGATGCCCCCTGGACGCCTCCCTTGTGAGGTGTTCTGGACACGCCCCACCGGAAAGAGACCCCGGGGAAGACCCAGGACACGCTGGAGGGACTATGTCTCTCGGCTGGCCTGGGAACGCCTTGGGATCCCCCGGAAGAGCTGGAAGAAGTGGCCGGGGAGAGGGAAGTCTGGGCATCCCTGCTGAAGCTGCTGCCCCCGCGACCCGACCTCGGATAAGCGGAAGAAAATGGATGGATGGATGGACATATACACACATTCATCATGAAAGATCTGTTGTAAAACAAAATAAAATTCATGTTTGCTTCAGCATTGGAAACAATATTGTTTTAAGCTAAGTAATTATAAACAATTCTTCGTTTCGTCCATCTGGCGGATATTCAGTGAAGCACATTTATTTAAATTCCCGAATGTTGCTTACAGGAAGTCGCGGGAAGCCACGCGCTAAATTGCGAGATCTCGCGGGAAAACATGCACTTTCTTAACGGCCACATCTTTATAAACTGGACGAGACAAGACACACTAAACAGACTAGCGGACTAAACACAAGGGACTATACATGCAAGGGGCTAAACACACACAAGCCAGGCTTGGCTAGGCCTACTAGCTGTTATGCACATTAGCTGCTAAGATAGCTAGTAGCTAAACAGACTAATTCCTAAACAGGCTAGTAGCCAGAGACCCAAGGGGCGAACAGACTAGGTACACAGAAGACTAGGTATGAAACAGACTAAGAACTATATAGGTTAGTGGCTAAACAGATTAGTAGCTAAACAGACTAAGATCTAGACAGACGAGGAGACTATACAGGCTCGAAGACTAGACAGACTAAGATCTAAGCAGGTTAGTAGTGCACTGGTTAGTATTTATAGAACTACAAGAACTACACCTGCAAAGGAGGTTTCTCACACATTAGAGTAACAACAGAATGCTAATCCTCCTAGAGGCTAATCCTGCTAGGAGACACAGAGACAAAGAGACATACTAATTTAAGACAAATATAAACTTAACTTAAAGCTCCAGAAACCAAATGGCCAACTATAATTAAACAATCTAAAACAGAACGTAATCAGACAACAAAGGCCCACTTAACAGAACTCACATTAATGCTCGACCCAGTTTCACAGAACAACCAGCTACTGTATTTATAACATGACTAATGAGCTACCTCATTCAGGTGAGCACTTGCATCACCTGACCGAGGTGCCTTCTGGGAAACTGAGTATACCAACAAAAAGTACTACACAAACAGTGCCCTCTAGTGGGCAACCCTCACATGCCCAACTGAATTGGTGTGATATACTTACATTTAGGCATTTGGCAGACATGAAATATTAACATATTTTTGTAGTGGACCGCGCGCGCACAACCTCAACATTAAAAATGTAATTTGTTAAAACGTTTTAATTATTTATTAAAGAACATTATGATGATCATAACAGCCTCCTGCATGTAATTCTTATATTAATCGAAAAAACACATTGACATCTGCTGACGCAGTAGCACGTCCTGACAATGCTTGAATTTTTATGGTCATTTAGTTTAGTTTAGTTAATAAATATACTACAAAATTAAAGGTAAAAAAGATAGATTTTCTAATTACATATGATAAAATCTACAGGCTCACTGTGTTAACGTTTACTTTGCTTAAATTCGATCATAATAAGATTTAATTTAATTTGAATTCTACATTTGTACTGTAATTTTAGTTCTGTGATTATGAATTCGTTTAACACTAGAAGCGCCGAGCAGGGGTCATTTGACCACAAGGGGGGTAAAAAATACTTTTCAAAATCGATCAAAATCCAGGACCCTCTTTTCATGACTTTTCCTAGATCTGTGAGCTTAATCACCCAGCATGCTTAAATTTTCAATATTGCACCAGTAAAAGCCAGTATAAAGCTATTTTGCTCTTATTTACGTGAAATTGCTGACAGCTGCGCGGCGGTGTGACGTTTCCTATCTTTTCCAACCTGCGATTCTCATTTCTCTCAGGAGATGGCGCAAGGGATCGCGCATACTATCTATGTGTCATTCAGTGCGTATATGAAATTATCTCAGGTTTCATTCCATATATGCAGTTTATATATACAGTATATATATATATATATATATTGTTTTTTTTTACACTTTATGAGGCGCTGTATAGGGCTTAAATCAAACTTCACTCATGCACACACACATGAAAGACTTGCATACACATATACAGGTCCTTCTCAAAAAATTTGCATATTGTGATAAAGTTCATTATTTTCTGTAATGTCCTGATAAACATTAGACTTTCATATATTTTAGATTCATTACACACAACTGAAGTAGTTCAAGCCTTTTATTGTTTTAATATTGATGATTGTGGCATACAGCTCATGAAAACCCAAAATCCCTATCTCAAAAGCATGATGTTGCTTAGACTTGACAGGGCTGTCATGACATCATCTGGAATATGTATAATTTCATCCAAGGCACTAATAACCACCAGCGCCTGTCTGCAAATGAAGTGAAGGTAATCAATGTTCATTGCTGTCTCTCCAATACATGAACCAAACGATCATGAAGTCGTTGCACAATGTACTGCTGGAGAGATTCCGAAATTATTGAAAAGAAAATGTATTTCAATGTACAGTCAGTAAGTTATACCATTTAAAACAAATGTTTTGAATCATGCTGCATATCTTCTTCAAATCATTGTTTCAACACAGTTGCTAAATAAAGTACAACATGCTATATGTATTTATTGCTGTAACTGTAAGTTCAAACACCAGTTTAGAAAGTCATAATAAATGATCAATTCACCACTCAAACTATAAAGACAATAGTCAGTCACGTGCTGTTTGTACTATGCTGAGTGTTTGCATTGTTTCATTTAAAAATGAAAAACTGTGACAAATACGTAATGAGGGTGAACTGTTGTTGTTGTTGTTGTTGTTTGGCGAAGTTAATTAATGAAACATTATGAAATAAAGTAATAACTTACACGTGCATGCTGGTCTTGGTTCGCCTCGCTGGTTTGAGTCGGTAAAACTTGATTTCTGTTGTAATTAACTCCGACTGCGCAAAAGGTGCACAGAGCTGAGCTACTCGAGCGCTCCTGGAGGGCTGTGATTGGCTGACTAGTAAGGTCGCATCTGATTGGCTAAAGAGCACGAATGACGCTCCAACGTGCCAGCAAAGTCTCAAAAACACACATACACAAACCCAGCGATATTCACACACATAAGTCGATTTTCACATGCACAGCCCATGATGCACTTGTAAATTTTAAACTTTCAAAAAATTTTGCACAGTTGTAATTTGTGGATTGTATATTATGAATATGTATTTATTTATGCACGTGAATGTGTTTTTTTGTGAATATATTTTTTTTGTGCACGTGAATTGGGTTACGCACATGCCCATTCACAGAAACAGCAAGCGCTCCTCACGGCACTTCCGCATTCCCGGAGCTCATTGATTAAAAGCGCTTGTAAGAGCCATATCATAATTGTTATGAATTTGTTGTTGTGTTTATTTTAATTTATTTGTTGTTATTTCATTTATTCTACCTTGTGCTATTCATTAGTAAAGCATTAAGCATTACGTTTGTTACATAAGCCATAAGCTTTAAATTTCTTAGTTATGCATCCATTTTGACAATCGTAAGTTGGTCTGTGATGTCATTCCACTATGACATGTATTTGTATGACTATCGCATGATAGAAAATTCAGTTTAGATGCGGAAGGGTACGGAAACACAAGCTTTTGACCGTTAGCTCCCGTAAGTAGGTGTATACAACAAGAGTGTTGTTATATACGTAAGCTAAGACTGTAATTTATAAGATACAGCAAATAGGTTGTTGTAAAAGTCAGAGATTTGCAAGATGCAGCAACTGGTGTCTGTAACCACAGTGGATTTACTCAAGATGACTGTATGAAGTGTTGATTCTTTGATGCTGACAAAATAAACTACAAGAGACAAAGAGATCGGACTTCTGTTGTGTGAGTGAAACTTTAAACCAAAACTAGTGAAATAAACACGTCAAAACTAGTGAAATAATATGACCGCATCTACAGCGCTGAACGCACTGTACATGCACACGCTGGCCCTGCACTACCACGTTCTCACCGCGCAGCTCTTTCAGAAACTATAAACACTTCTCTCTGCACTTGGATCCTTCAACTCCACCCCCACGCCGTGACAGTATAACCTGGCCATTAATGCATCCAGCAGAGGCAGCACAACTAAGAGGGGCGCTGGAGAAACAGGGGGCGCTTCTGGGTACTCACCAACAGGATATACAGCAGATCACAAACACCCACCATAATGTTACAGAGGATTTATCTGCTCTCACTGCACAAATAAAGCAGACTCAACCATCTCCAGCTCCCATTCCCCAGTCTCCTCCTCCTGTGCATTCCATCAGCCATGAACCACACCTCCCAGCACCGCCCACTTACGACGGAAACCCGTCCACCTGCCGCTCCTTCCTGTCTCAGTGCTCCCTTGTGCTTGAGCTGCAGGCCTCCTCTTTCCCCACTGAACACTCCAAGGTCGCCTACATAATCACTCTCCTCTCTGGAAAAGCGAGAGAATGGGGAACAGCCCTATGGGACGCCCAGGTACCCTGCTGTTACACGTACAAGACCTTCATATACGAAATGAGAAGGGTGTTTGATCGTTCATTCACAGGGCGCCAGGCAGCAGCTCAAATACTGGAATTACACCAGGAATCTTGATCCGTTTCTGACTATGCCATTGATTTCACTCTGGCTCCCTCTTGTGGATGAGATGATCAGGCACTTTTCGACACATTCCTTCATGGCCTCTCTGGCCCAGTTAGGGATGAGTTAGCAGCCCGAGAGCTCCCTTCCAACCTTCAGGGACTCATTAACCTGGCAACGAGCATTGACGTGCGCAAATGAACCTGACAAAAGGAGCATTGTCAGGTTCTCAATGTGCCTGCTCATAACCCGGCCCCACCTGAGTTCTGCTCAGAACCTATCCAGGTTGACCGCACCCACATCTCATCCAAGGAATGCCAACGTCGGAAGGAAGACGGTGACTGTTTCTACTGTGGTCAGGTTGGCCATGTTGTACGAACCTGTCCGTTAAAAGGTCAGGCCTCCGGGTAGTTCGCTTCCCAGTGACCCTGATATATGACAATCAGCCCCACACCACGCACGCCCTAGTAGACTCTGGAGCGGACCAGAATTTAATCTCCTCGGCTTTGGTTTCTGAGCTCAAGATTCCACACACCACTGAAGCAACCATTCAATGTACAGGCTCTTGATGGCAGTAAGTTCTCCTCCATCACCCACCGAACAGCTCCAATCACCCTGCAGTTTTCTGGCTACCGTGTTGATACCACCACGTTCTTTATCATGAAAAGCGCTCATGCACCCATAGTTCTGTGTCTCCCTTGGTTAAGACTGCATAATCCTCACATCGACTGCATGAGAATCGAACTACGACATCGGGGATCGTGAGTTGCTCGCAGTGAAGCTAGCCCTTGAAGAATTGAGACATTGGTTGGAGGGAGCTGATCACCCATTTCTTGTTTGGACTGATCATAAGAACCTGGAATATCTCAAATCAGCCAAAAGACTTAACTCACGCCAAGCACGCTGGTCATTATTTTTTTCTCGGTTCAACTTCACACTTTCTTACCGTCCTGGATCCAAGAATACTAAATCTGACGCACTCTCTCGTCAGTTCCCTGCCCCTCAGGATACACCCACTAGGGAAACCATCCTCCCACCACAGTGCCTTGTAGCTGTAACCTGGCTGGATGTGGAAAACCTGGTTCTGCGATCCTTGGAACAGGAACTGGGCCCCAGCAATGTCCCACCTGGGCTACTTTTTGTGCCGGATTCTGTTCACCCCCAAATCTTAGAATAGGGCCACAACTCTAGACTTGCCTGTTACCCAGGGGCAAACCACACCCTCGCTTTGCTTAATCAACGCTTTTGGTGGCCAACCATCAAGGAGGACATTAAAAACTTTGTGGCATCCTGTGATGTTTGTGTCAGGAACAAAACAACAAACCTTCCTCCCGAGGGACTCCTAAGGCCCCTCCCCATCTCTCATCGCCCCTGGTCTCATATCTCAGTTGATTTCATAACTGAGTTGCCACCTTCTGACAATAATACCTGCATTCTGACAGTGGTAGACCGGTTCTCGAAGTCTGCCCATTTTATTCTCCTACCCAAGCTTCCGTCTGCAAAAGAAACAGCTGAACTCCTCATCTCCCATGTCTTCAGACTCCACGGCCTCCCATCAGATATAGTCTGGACAGGGGCCCACAGTTTTCTACGCAGTTTTGGAAAGCCTTTTGTGGTCTCATTGGCGCCACCCCCAGTCTCTCATCGGGGTTTCACCCTCAGAGCAATGGCCAAACTGAGCGCATGAATCAGAAATTAGAGAAATCTCTAAGGTGCATGAAATCACAAGACGCACCTTCTTGGTGCCGTTTTCTCCCTTGGATCGAGTACACCCATAACTCACTCCCCACCTCATCCACCGGCATGTTACCATTCCAGTGCTGTCTTGGCTATCAACCTCCACTGTTTCCCACCCAGGAGAGTGAATCTGTTGTCCCTTCAGCCCAAGCCTTCATCCATCACTGTAAGAGGACATGGCAACGGGCTCGCACTCAACTACGACGCACCGTGGCCATCTTTCAGTGCAAAGCCCACCGCTCAGCTGCCTCAGCTTACCGCGTCGGACAAAGAGTTATGCTCTCCGCACGTAACCTACCACTCATTAACCCATGCTCTATCAGACTGGCCCTGCCATTATCCATGCGCCGAATTACCCCCATGTTCCACGTCTTCCAGGTTCACCGACTGGTCCCATGTCCCTTGTCTCCACCTCCTTGCCCCCCTCCACCACCTCAACTTATAGGTGGTGAAGCCTTCACCGTCCACAAACTCCTTAAGTCTCATCGCCGTGGGCGTGGCCTCCAGTATCTGGTGGACTGGGAGGGTTATGGACCTGAGGAGAGAAGTTGGGTACCAGCCAGGTTTATCTTGGATCGTTTGTTGATCACTGAGTTTCATGATCTCCACCCAGAGATCGTGAGAGGCATCTCAAGCTAGGGCATGATCACCTGCTCACTCCTGCTTCAGGTTCCGTCACACTCCTTGCTGTTCACCACCTCATTCATCGCTCCAAACGCACCTGTTCTCATTCCCAACTCTCTATTTAACATGCCATCAGACATCATCTCTCTGCCAGATTATTGTGTGCTATTCATGCCTAGTTTTTCAGCGTTTCATTCTACTTTGACCTCACGGATCTCGACCATGCTCTGTTTTCACGACCTCGATCTTGTCTCACGTTACGGATTTCCTGCCTTCTCAGATTTACTGTTGCCGACCATTGAAATTGTTTTTCGATCACGAATTTGGATCACAGATTCGTTTCTTCAGTTCAGATCTCTGCCTGTTCCTCTACTGCGAGCCACTCCACGCTCACTCCACATTTCCGCATTCCCGAACGCACTGTACATGCACATGCTGGCCCTGCACTACCACGTTCTCACCGCACGGCTCTTTCAGAAACTATAAACACTTCTCTCTGCACTTGGATACTTCAACTCCACCCCCACACTGTGACAACTCTACAGATGAAGCTGTTCTAGGAAACAAATCCACACTATCATGGTGAGACCATTCTGATGCAAAGCTCAACATGTGTCACCTAGTGCTTTTACACAACTGTCAGGGAAAATGTACTGTCTTTATGGTGTGTGTTACAAACCGGATTCCAAAAAAGTTGGGACACTAAACAAATTGTGAATAAAAACTGAATGCAATGATGTGGAGATGGCAAATGTCAATATTTTATTCAGAATAGAACATAAATGACGGAACAAAAGTTTAAACTGAGAAAATGTATCATTTTAAGGGAAAAATATAGTGAATCAAAATGTCATGGTGTCAACAAATCCCAAAAAGGTTGGGACAAGGCCATCTCCCCTTCTTCTTACAACACTCAACAGACGTCTGGGGACCAAGGAGACCAGTTTCTCAAGTTTAGAAATAGGAATGCTCTCCCATTCTTGTCTAATACAGGCCTCTAACTGTTCAATCGTCTTGGGCCTTCTTTGTCGCACCTTCCTCTTTATGATGCGCCAAATGTTCTCTATAGGGGAAAGATCTGGACTGCAGACTGGCCATTTCAGTACCCGGATCCTTCTCCTACGCAGCCATGATGTTGTGATTGATGCAGAATGTGGTCTGGCATTATCTTGTTGAAAAATGCAGGGTCTTCCCTGAAAGAGACGACGTCTGGATGGGAGCATATGTTGTTCTAGAACCTGAATATATTTTTCTGCATTGATGGTGCCTTTCCAGACATGCAAGCTGCCCATGCCACACGCACTCATGCAACCCCATACCATCAGAGATGCAGGCTTCTGAACTGAGCGTTAATAACAACTCGGGTTGTCCTTGTCCTCTTTGGTCCGGATGACATGGCGTCCCACATTTCCAACAAGAACTTCGAATCGTGACTCGTCTGACCACTGAACAGTCTTCCATTTTGCCACACTCCATTTTAAATGATCCCTGGCCCAATGAAAATGCCTGTGCTTGTGGATCTTGCTTAGAAATGGCTTCTTCTTTGCATTGTAGAGTTTCAGCTGGCAACGGCGGATGGCACGGTGGATTGTGTTCACTGACAATGGTTTCTGGAAGTATTCCTGAGCCCATTCCGTGATTTCCTTTACAGTAGCATTCCTGTTTGTGGTGCAGTGTCGTTTAAGGGCCCGGAGATGATGGGCATCCAGTATGGTTTTATGCCCTTGACCCTTACGCACAGAGATTGTTCCAGATTCTCTGAATCTTCGGATGATATTATGCATAGTTGATGATGATAACTGCAAAGTCTTTGCAATTTTTCGCTGGGTAACACCTTTCTGATATCTTTCTGCGCAACATTGTGGGAATTGGTGATCCTCTACCCATCTTGGCTTCTGAGAGACACTGCCACTCTGAGAAGCTCTTTTTATACCCAATCATGTTGCCAATTAACCTAATTACTGTTAATTGGTCTTCCAGCTCTTCGTTATGCTCAAATTTACTTTTTCCAGCCTCTTATTGCTACTTGTCCCAACTTTTTGGGGATTTGTTGACACCGTGAAATTTGGAATCAATTCCTTTAAAATGATACATTTTCTCGGATTAAACTTTTGATCTGTCATCTATGTTCTATTCTGAATAAAATATAGACATTTGCCATCTCCACATCATTGCATTCAGTTTTTATTCACAGTTTGTTTAGTGTCCCAACTTTTTTGGAATCCGGTTTGTATATCCCATATAATGGGTCTGGGCTCTTTTCTACACCGTAAAAAAATAAATAGTCCATTTTACGGTAAAAAATGGCAGCTGTGGTTGTCAGAAGTTTACTGTAAAATGTTTTACAGATTTTCTTTTTTTTTTTTTTTTTACGGTTTATAACTGTCTAATTAACATGTTTATGTTGTTATATAAACAGTTTATTCCCACCAAATTCCAGGGTTTACATTGTAACAAATACGGATCATAACCATGTTTTTTACAGCTCAGAACTGTCTAATTTAAAGATTTATGTTGTAATAATAATGGTTTATTTCCATTTTTTTTACAGCTCAGTATTCACACACTCTCACCCATACAACTTTATATATTGGGCGGGGGGGGGGGGGGTGACTAGTACTTGGAGGAAACCCACCAAGCATGGGGAGAACATACAAACTCCATGCATACAGAGATGGGAATGGAGCCTGGCCGGGAATCGAACCCGGACCCTGGTGGTGGAAGGCGACAGTTCTATCCACTACGCTACCATGCTGGCTACACAACTGCTGTCGTTGTTGTTGGACTATTTGTTTTATTATGAATAACCACAGTGAATTCATTCAGCAATTCTGTGAAAGCATCATTTTATCACACTAGCTGGGAGCTAAAAGAGATAGAAGTTACATTGCTAAGCATTCGGATTTTACTGTTAAAAAACTATTAAGAGGACTTTTATACTAATTGATGAATACAAACCTAAATCTAATCATCAAAACCCATCAAAAGTTATTCAAGACTCGGACATCAGCATGGTCCCATGTATTTTTTAATAAAGACAGCAAAACAATATTTAAATTCTCAAAATCAAATATACAAATTCAAATTTATTTGTCACATACACAGTCATACACAGTATAATATGCAGTGAAATGCTTACATGACCGCCAGTGACCTTAAAAAGAAAATAAAAGCTTGTACGTAAAATAAATAATAAATAAAAAGGAAATACAAAAGTAATAAATTTAACTAGTAAAATTAACTGTACAATAAGGGCATAATAAAATATTGCAAAATATAGAAATATAGGGTAGATAGAGTATATATGTATATAGAATTTAAAGTGTCAGTGGTTGTGCAAATATGCATGAAAGGTGACTAATGAAAGTGACATGTGCAATTGTCCAGATGTATAAATATTTAGTGCAAGTATGTATGAATGTGTCCATGATTGTCCAGTCAGTGTTGTGAGCTTAAAAAGATGTTATTAGTCCTGTGTGGAGGTGTGATTGAGAGACCTTATCGCCTGCGGGAAGAAGCTCCTCCTCAGCCTCTCTGTGTTGGCCTTTAGGGAGCGGAATCGCTTCCCAGACCGCAACAAAGAGAATAGTGGACATAGAAAATGTCAGGGTGGACATTTTTTTGGGCAGACGGCGGTGGGGTCGGGCAAAGTGGTGCGTGCTAGCGGCTGTCCTCACCACAGTCATCAAAGGGTGGAATAGCATTCACAAATTTGAAGTCCTTGGTTAATGTAAATTAGACGGCAATAAACCGTAGAAAAAAACTATTGATATCCGTAAAATATACAGTATAATGAGTGCAGTCCCGTACAAACAACAGTGTTGCTACTGTATTTTTTACGGTAAATTTCTGGCAACCACAGCTGCCAGTTTTTTACCATAAAATTTAAAAGTTTATTTTTTACAGAGCAGATATTTTTCTGGTTTTTAAACTCTATCAACAAAGGTTTAGTAAAATATAAACTGATGCTCCATGATATTAGTAACAAATACGTTCTCTGAGTGTTTCCTTTTTATAAATACAGTATATCATAAATTTTACTGCAATAACCCATATTTTCATATGTTTTTAACTGTTAAATTTAAGGTCTTACTCTGTAAAACTAATTACAGTTTTTCACTGTAAATTCTATGGTTATCCCAAGTTTTGTGAAATACGGTTTTATTCTGTAGCATTTATATGGTATTTTACTGTTAGAATTACGAACATTTTTTACAGTGTACGTATTATTTTGTTATTGAACCCCTTTGAGTGTGACAATGTACTATATTGCATAATTGCATTAGTGAGAAATCTTTTTTTTAATAATGATGAGACATGATTACATAATTTTAAAATAATATAAAAAATGAAAAGTTTTAATAAATAAAAGCAAGTTTCAGGAATGGGTATTAGAGTTAAGGTATTAATATTGAAAACTTTAGCGTGATCCTCAACTCTTAGTGTATGTGCAGTACGTATTATATAAATGTATATACAGTATATATTAACAGGAATGTAAAGGGTGTGTGTGTCGTGCAAACAAGCTCAAGGTTTGTGTTTAGACTAGATGTGTTTATATAAATAGTCATCCATGTTGATGGCCTGAATAGTCTGTGGGAAAAACTCCTCCTGGTTCTCTCCATGTCAGAAGCACCTCCTTGATATGAATATGTAATAAATTGTATTTCTTTTTCTGAGCTCAGAATATTTTAAGTCAATTACATTTATAGGAGTGATTATAAGACAGGAAATACAGGCCCTGATCACCAGGCTTTTTTTTAATCAATAATTAAACACACCACAACTGTTTAAACACATCATGATTATTTTAATTAATTATACAACATTCAGTCATCATTAAGTCTCTACATGGTTAGGAGTGTGTGATGTGTTGACATTAAAGCTGTTATACTCGTTTTGTGAATGTGAGCTAGTGAATCAGGAAATTCACTGCAAAGGCTTTTTTTGATTAACGCAGCAGCTCTCCCGGATCCTGGTGACATTAAACATAAGCATAGCTGAGACTTGTGCAGGAAGTGTTTTAGCGTTATTTTTAAGGAATCCAAGTTGAGCAATTTACAGAAGCTTTAGACTTTTTTCATATTAAAGATAAATGTTCATGTAAGATTTAGTGAACGTTTATTTAGTCTTTATCTGAAATATGCCAGCGGTTTAAAATACAAGAATATAAAACGGCATGGTTAAGCGACATACTGTGGAATTCAGCAATGACGCACGATTACTGACATGTTCTGATGTACAGTAAACCACACAAACTAGACTGTGCTGATTGGTTCATGAGGGAATGTATTGTTACACCCAGATTTAGGGGATTAACACTGGGTGGGCTCTTGGTATGGTTATGTTCCAAAGACACAATGCCTTTTAACAAGCAAACATGTCTGCAACAGGGAAGAGAAAATAGAATAATACGATATAAGATAAATTATACTACAAAAACTGGTGATTGAAAGGATGAGGAATATTCAGAAGAAGAAATCATTTAATCAGCTAAATTCTTGAGAATAATATAAACCCTTCTTAAACCAACACAGAAATAAAAGATTCAAGATTCTTTATTTGTCACATGCATAGTTATACAAGTACAACACGCAGTGAAATGTATCCTGAACCGCTCCTACTTTGTGCAAATAACAGAAGAAACAAAAGAAATAATCTATAAATAGAAATTGAAATAGAAACAACAAAAAAATAGAAACAATTAAAAATATTCCTTTAGAAATTTACAAAAAATTTACAAAAAAAAAAAAGGTACAAATGTAAACATAATAATAAAGTGTGTATATGAGCAAGATAAAATGTAGTGCAAGTGATGCTTACAGTCCAGACTAAAGTGCAGTGTGCAGTGTGGAATGTCAGCACAGCAGTGTGTGTGTGAACTGGTACAGTCCTATGAATGGGAGAGTGGCCCATCATGGTTGAGGAGTCTAATCGCCTGTGGATAAAAACTCCTCCTGAGTCTCTCCGTTTTGGCCATAATGACCTGGAACCTTCTGCTTGAATGGAGAAGTTTGAACAGTCCGTTATTGGAGTGCGACAAGTCCTTAATGATCCGAGCTGCCCTGGTTTTACATCTCCTGGTGTAGATGCATGGAGGGGAGAGTTAACCTGCAGCAGCGTTCAGCTGCCCGGATCACTCTCTGGAGGGCTTTCCTGTCCTGTACACAGCTATTCCCAAACCAGGATGAAATGTTCTGTGTAAGGATGCTCTCAACAGCACCCGAGTAGAAAGCCATAAGGACAGCAGAGGAAACCCCAAACTTCCTCAACTGCCTCAGGTGGTACAGACGCTGCTTTGCCCTTTTCGTCTGAGCACAGATATGCTCGGTCCAAGTCAGATCCTCGGAGATGTGGACGCCCGAGTACAGTACTTGAAGCTGCTCACCCTCTCCACTGGAGCTCCATTGATGATGAGGGGTTTGTGGTCCTGTTGTCTCCTTCTGAAGTCCACCACCAGCTCCTTCGTCTTACTGACATTCAGTCGGAGGCAGTTTTCTTCACACCATAGTGCCAGGTTCTCCACTTCATCTATGTAGGCCGACTCATCGTTGTTGGAGATGAAGCCCAGCACCACCGTATTGTCAGCAAACTTAACGATGGTGTTGGAGTCGAACATGGCCACACAGTCTGAAGTGTAAAGAGAGTATTTGGGAGAACCTTTGGGAAAAACAAAAAGTAGGGAAACAAGTGAAGGAAATGTAATTTACATATGTAAATTCAATCATTTAATATTTTATTATGACTACTCTCACTGGAGTCTCAAAACCTTAGAAATGGCTTACTGTATATAATGTATATATATATGGCTCATTATATTATTAAGGGTACATGTCATGTCCATGGGCTGTATTTATCAATTTTACCTCTCCTTACTTAAAACAATGAGTTTTATATTGGACCATATTTTTCCTTCATTTAAACCAG
Source organism: Channallabes apus (assembly GCA_030522415.1). Lineage (NCBI taxonomy): Eukaryota > Metazoa > Chordata > Actinopteri > Siluriformes > Clariidae > Channallabes > Channallabes apus. The sequence goes on along the minus strand of CM060115.1, from coordinate 16,516,422 downwards.
AAAGTCAATAAATCTTGCATGATTTGCAAAAAAAAATGCATACAATATTATATCCTAGAATTTGATACTTTTGACCCGTTCGATTTACTAAATTTAAGGTTTGGCTCTTCAGGTGAACTCTTTTTTGTATTATTTTTTATTTTTTGGATTTTTTTCCAGATTTTCTCCCTAATTTAGTCGTGTCCAATTCTCCCCTGTCACTAGGGGGCTCCCACATTAAGGCTACTACTACACTCAGTCTGGAGTCCCGAAGACTATCACGTGTTTCCTCCGAACCACCTGACACCAGCCGACCGCATCAGCAATGGTTTGCTCCAAAGTCCAATGTCCGCCGTCATGTCATGTGACTTCCTTTTCAGGAGGGGCGTTTGAAGACTGCTTGGTAAGTTTCTACTCCTCTTCGTCAATATTCTATCAATGTTACTGTGTGTCGATAGAGAGGGTTATTTAATAATCAACTGTGTTATCATATTCTTGTTAACTTGATTTAGATGTTATAGTTTTTATCGGCTATAAATCAGCAATGGTTTGCTCCAAAGTCTCATGTCCGCCATCATGTCATGTGATTTCATTTTTAGGAGGGGGGGGTTTGAAGACTTTGTGGTAAGTTTCTACTCCTCTTCGTCAATATTTTATCAGTGTTACTGTGTGTAGATTAAGAGGATTATTTAATACTAAATTGTGTTAACAGGTTATTATAAATGTTATGCACTAAAATGGCTGAAATGTCAACTGTGTTAGGGGACACCTGTGTTACCCATCAACTTTAACACATTTAAGAGAGATTAACACAGCTGACAATGTTTGCAGTTGGCCTAAACAACATAATTTGCATTAAAATGGATAAAGTCAGCTGATTTACATTATATAGCATTATATGATTTCATGGAGTATTGATAGTGTTTTGTGTCTGAAATCAAAAGCAACAGGAGAGCAAAAGAAACCCAAAATAAAAGTGACTACAACTAGGAACATTTAAAAAGAACTGTTTTGTGAATGAAAAGAGGAAACACAAAAGAACAAAGAATGAAAATTAAATAAAATTAGCCAGATGATTTGGGCAGTACTATACAGTAATAGAGAGATACAACAGAGACTCTGGACTGGAGACACATCACAGACACATCTGGACTGGACAGACAGCAGGGTAGGTAAGCTGTAGCTGTAAAGTAATTATTTCTACACCATGTGCACACATGCACACACGTAGTGAGGTGAGCGATCACAAACAATCCACACTCCGTGCTCCTGACACCACCACCACAGTACTGCAACAGCTCAGGAGCCTGAATTAAACAGACACAAAATTAATTCACAAAACAAAATTACAATAAGCCTGAATAAGATAATAATTCTGTAATAATAGTAATAATAATAATATCCAATAATTAATGTCACCAACAAGGAACAATTGACGCTATACCCAAAAAAGAAAGATAAAGCAAAAAGGTTGTAAACAAATCTCAATCAGGCTAAGCAAGCAACAAAAACAATAATGGTGGTAGGTGTTTCGCCTGCCATGTGGAATGCCCGGGTTCGATTCCCAGCCAGTGCCCGAACCCGCCAAGCCCTGATGGGAGGGTTGCATCAGGAAGGGCATCCGGCATAAAACCTGTGCCACATCATTATGCAGACTGGATATTCTGCTGTGGCGACCCCTTGCCGCGAGCAGCCGAAAGACCAACAATAATTTTTGAGAAGCCGTCCATGGTGAAAATCCAGTAAGAGGGACAGTCTGCAAAGGAACAGTTTTCTCAACTCTCCTGAACACACTCCGAATGAAAATAGAGAAATAAACAGCGTTGATTCACCATACTATCTCTCCTCCCCTCGCTTCTTCCCAGCTCGCTTTAAAGGGGAATTAGGTGACCTTGTGCATCAGTGATTCCCCGAGAGTCTCGCGAGAGTGTGACCAGGGCACAATGCACAGTTTTCGGGACACATGAAACCCTTCAGTAAATTTTTATGGGGCACAGCTGCTTTTCGTTTATCAGCATACAGTACATAATTCTACCTTTATAAAGAAAAAAAACCTTTATGTGGCTGCACTACAAATTGTTAAAAGGTATCCAAAAAGATGAGTGGTATCTCTGTAGAGGGTAGTCTTACCTAGACATGATGAGTAATTCTACTGTAAATTCAGCATTATGTGGATTTATGTTTAAAAAAAATATCTGGCATGATAGCATCCCACAGAATGTTCAGTACAAGGTTCGAAATTCACATTTTTAAATCAGTCAAACAGAAAATCTTTGAAACAATGGAGAATAGAGAATTTTTTTTTTAAACTAATGTTTTACCAAATGTGTAGAACTTTGTGCATGTTCTATGTAACACAAAATGTGTCCATAATACAGTTGACAAAATAATGAATCAAATGTTTGTTTTCAATAAAATATTTAAAAAGTCACTAGAGCTTTATCTTGACAATTAATTATTTTAGCAGGTCAGGGGTTATATTACGGAAACATCTACTGTAGTTCATTTATCAAAAAACAATCCCTTTTCTAATTTATCCCTTTTTGTTTGATATGAAATGTACCCGTAATTATAGAATGAGCCATATGCACTGAAAGGCATAATGAATATTCAAAACGAGCAAGTGGCCGCACAAACACATCTGCATTTACATTTAGACATTTCATTCAGAGCGACTTACAAAAGTGCTTTGTAGTTTCCGTGCAATACGAGTTGTGACTAGAGCCGAGAGGTAGGTGGGTGCTGGGCCATTTTTAACTTTGTAGGCAAGCATCAGGGTTTTGAATTTAATGCAGGCAGCTACAGGAAGCCAGAGCAGAGAGCGGAGAAGTGGGGTAGTGTGAGTATAATTCAGTGCTCAGCCTGTATTTTGCTTCCGACCTGGATCCAGGGAACCCCTCAATAATACACAAGTCCATGCTTAGTGAGACGTTCAGAGTTTATTGTGGAAGACAGAAGTATATATACGCACACACACAAAGAACCAAAGAAAAGGTGGGTGCAGGAGTGTTCACATCTGGTCTGGAATGTTTATAAAAGATAAGGTAAAGAAGAACATAAAATTGGGAGTAGCTCTGCATTTACAAGCGTTCAACAGTTTTACGACCTTTAACATAAACTACTGTAGAATGTGTTTATTGAAAGTGCATCTTGTGTCGAGGTAAGAGAAAGAAAAAAACATTCTGTTCTCACGCACACAGAATATCATGAAACACACTAAAAAAATTAAATATTCCCTATAGTGAGTGAACTTTAGAAGGTTGAAAATGAGACGAGCAGCTGCATTCTGGATCTGCAGAGGAACAGTCTTGAAATGACAAAGGACTAAACAAGCACCTGGGGAGCCTGTGAAGAAAGAAATGGGTGGATCCTTATGCTGTTGTAAAGAAGAAATTGACAGGAGCGAGAAATGTTAGCAATATGTGAGCTTCAGATGATGAGCTGCCCTCCAGGGTGAGATGTCTTCCAGGCATATTGAGATCCACACTGTAAAAAATTGATGTTAAGGAACAGCCACAATCTGACAGTAATGTACTGTTTTCCATTAAAGTAGTAATGTGCTGTAGAAAACAATGTACAGTTGAAGCTCGGATTTAGAGCATATTTCGTTCCCGGAAGCGGCTCATATTCCAAAACACTCGTAAACCAAATCAAATTGTCCCATAAGAAATAATGGAAACTTAAATTATTCATTCTGCAGCCCAAAAAAAATAAATACAGTGGTGTGAAAAACTATTTGCCCCCCTCCTGATTTCTTATTCTTTTGCATGTTTGTCACACAAAATGTTTCTGGTCATCAAACATATTTAACTATTAGTCAAAGATAACACAAGTAAACAGAAAATGCGGTTTTTAAATGAGGGGTTTTATTATTTAGGGAGAAAAAAAATCCAAACCTACATGGCCCTGTGTGAAAAAGTAATTGTCCCCTGAACCTAATAACTGGTTGGGCCACCCTTAGCAGCAATAACTGCAATCGAGCGTTTGCGATAACTTGCAACGAGTCTTTTACAGCGCTCTGGAGGAATTTTGGCCCACTCATCTTTGCAGAATTGTTGTAATTCAGCTTTATTTGAGGGTTTTCTAGCATGAACCGCCTTTTTAAGGTCATGCCACAACATCTCAATAGGATTCAGGTCAGGACTTTGACTAGGCCACTCCAAAGTCTTCATTTTGTTTTTCTTCAGCCATTCAGAGGTGGATTTGCTGGTGTGTTTTGGGTCATTCTCCTGCTGCAGCACCCAAGATCGCTTCAGCTTGAGTTGACGAACAAATGGCCGGACATTCTCCTTCAGGATTTTTTGGTAGACAGTAGAATTCATGGTTCCATCTATCACAGCAAGCCTTCCAGGTCCTGAAGCAGCAAATCAACCCCAGACCATCACACTACCACCACCATATTTTACTGTTGGTATGATGTTCTTTTTCTGAAATGCTGTGTTACTTTTACGCCAGATGTAACGGGACACGCACCTTCCAAAAAGTTCAACTTTTGTCTCGTCAGTCCACAAGGTATTTTCCCAAAAGTCTTGGCAATCATTGAGATGTTTTTTAGCAAAATTGAGACGAGCCTTAATGTTCTTTTTGCTTAAAAGTGGTTTGCGCCTTGGAAATCTGCCATGCAGGCCATTTTTGTCGTGATCACTGACCTTAATTGAGGCAAGTGAGGCCTGCAGTTCTTTAGATGTTGTCCTGGGGTCTTTTGTGGCCTCTCGGATGAGTCGTCTCTGCGCTCTTGGGGTAATTTTGGTCAGTCGGCCACTTCTGGGATGGTTCACCACTGTTCCATGTTTTTGCCATTTGTGGATAATGGCTCTCACTGTGGTTCGCTGGAGTCTCAAAGCTTTAGAAATGGCTTTATAACCTTTACCAGACTGATAGATCTCAATTACTTTTGTTCTCATTTGTTCCTGAATTTCTTTGGATCTTGGCATGTTGTCTAGCTTTTGAGGTGCTTTTGGTCTACTTCTCTGTGTCAGGTAGCTCCTATTTAAGTGATTTCTTGATTGAAACAGGTGTGGCAGTAATCAGGCCTGGGGGTGACTACAGAAATTGAACTCAGGTGTGATAAACCACAGTTAAGTTATTTTTTAACAAGGGGGGCAATCACTTTTTCACACAGGGCCATGTAGATTTGGAGTTTTTTTTCTCCCTTAATAACGTAAACCTTCATTTAAAAACTGCATTTTTGTTCAATTATGTTATCTTTGACTAATAGTTAACATTTTTTGATGAGCAGAAACATTTAAGTGTGACAAACATGCAAAAGAATAAGAAATCAGGAGGGGGGCAAATAGTTTTTCACACCACTGTACATAAAAATAATTAACGCAAAATATTAAGTAAAAATAATTAACCTGCACTATACCTGTAAAAAAATCCCAACAGATGAGTGTTTCCGTTTGTGCGTGCAGGCGCTGAGTGTGTGTGTGTGTGTGTGTGTGTGTGTGTGAGGCTAGAATAAGTGGAGATTCTTGCTTTCAGCCCCTCCTGTCTCCCCCTTCTCATCTTCCACAGTTCCTCTCGTTTGAATTTCACACAAACAAACATATACACACACACATTAACGGAAAGACTGTTGTTCGCCTCTTCGCTTTATTTTTAATGTTGCTCGCACAGCGTAACAGCCCATTAATTCATGCTCGTATAATGATTAGATGGAAAAACTGGTCGATGTCTGTTCTTTTATTTGCTACATTGTCAGGTTATAGTACAAACTTTCGGGTGGATCCTGCACTTAAATCCAACAAAAAAATACTGAAGAGAAAACAAAACTCAAGCTTTATATCCTAGCTTACATGTTGCATTCGCGTTCACACACATTGCCCACAATTACCCACAATGCATCTCCCGTACTGGACTACACTCCCGTAAACAGTTTTGTTGGAAAGAATTAGCAAGGAACATCGCTAATGACACTTATGTGAGCGCATACTAACCATATCACTGCTGTAAAGTAAAACAAACAAACAAATTAACCTGAACTTTACCTTTAAAAAGAATCGTGACAGAGCAGAGTTTCTGTGTAGACCACACACACACACACACACACACACACATACACACACACAAACACGAGAGAGGCGAGAGAGAGAGTGTGTGACCCGGCACAGTGTCAAATTACGCGTGCTCACACACATACACACACACGACGACAGGCTGAATCAGAGACAGAGAACATGGATTTTTAACCTCTAACGAGACTTTCTTTGTCTTTATACGTGCACACACATGTGGTTACAGTATTATAATAAACAGTACACGTGTGCACGGATGTTGATTATACCAGTAAAGAAAGGCACTAAGACCTAGCAGTGGAGACAATTACCCACAATTCCGAAGCGTGAGAGAGAAAAAAACGTTGGTTCAGTTGTGAACTGAACAAAACAAGACGCGCATACATGATACTCGGTGCTTGTAAACCAAGACAATGCTCGTTTTTCAAGTCAAAATTTATTAAATATTTTAAATAATGGTACATTTCAGTATTTTTTGGAAACTGATTGGAGTGTATAAGTGCAAAGCTGATCAAATCTCATTAATGTTCTTTCGAAGTAATTTGTTTTGTGTTATTGTATTAAACATAAAGTACGAATGATAGTTGCAGGGAGCGCATTGTTGGAGTGCTGATTGATGACCTGTATAATACTCTTGCATGGTCCTTAACAAATCCTTCATAGGAATAGTGCTGATGCTATGGATTTGTAAAAACCCAAGTTTGGAAGACAAAGAAAAAACAGTAAACATCTAACATAGATGATTCAGGAAGCAAGGGTAGTAAGGAACAAGGAAATCAATCTAAGAATGGATTGCTGAATATAGTAACAAGATTTGTGGTGAAAGGTGGGTTAAAATAAGTTTACCATGAATAATTAGAGGTCAGGAAGTCAGGTAGGGGGAATAACATATGCATAATTGTTAGGAGATAGGAACTTGCTAATAAGATGAGGGAGCAGATCATATGTGCCAAAACCTTTGAAGTGTTACAAACGCCCAGAGTTTGGGCACATGGCCAACGAGTACGAAGGCGACAGAAGGAATGCTAGATGTGGTGCGGACCATGAATTAGGGAAATTTAAGGAAGTGGTAAAGCCAACCTGTTGCATCGGAAGGAAGGAAGTCACAGTGTACAGAAGGTACTCAACACACACACCAAAAATAACAATTAAATCATTGTGCATGTACGCTTAAAAATAAATGAATAAAGAAAGAAAATTTTTAAATAAAAAACTAAGCTGCCAGGAGGGTACAATAAATGTACAACATGCATCAGAAGGTTATGAATTGTTAAATATGAACAGTATTCATGTCTTTGTCATTATCCAAATAGGCAAGAAACGGACCACAAATATCTAAAAATTTATCCAAGGATTTGGATCGCGTGTACCTTAATTTTTCCATCTGGATAATAGACGCCATTTCCAAAATCCACCTTTGAAAAGATGGCGGAGAGTGAGATTTCCAGTCTGTTAAAATTAGCCTTTTGGCGGTGTTCATACCAAGCATCAGAGATTTCTGTAAGGCTTTAGGTAGATGCAGCGTTGATTCTGAACAACCAAAGATTGCTAGTTCAGCATGAGGACTAATATCTTTGCCATATGCTTTGGAAAAACAAAAAAAATGTCTGACCAATATTCTGTAAGTGCATGACAATGCCAGAAAGTGTGTGACAAGGTACCCTCTGAAATTTTACACCTGTCATATTGAGCTGAAACAGATTGATAAATCTTGCGCAGTTTAGACTTAGAGTAGTGAAGACGGTGTACGACTTTAAACTGAATTAAATGGTGTCTACTGTTAATGGAACAAGAATGTATTCTGGCCATGATTTCAATCCACAAGCATTCAGACAGGTCGATGCCCAACTTGCTACTCCACGCCTTTCGTAGATGATCAGTAAGTGTTTTAACTTGACTGATGAAAACAGATACAAACAATGAGACCAACTGTCAGGGGGACGCACCAAGACGTCAATGAAAGGATGCTGGATTGGTATACTTTCAAAGATTTTATTTTATCTCTGACATAATGCCTAATTTGTAAATAGCGGAAAAATGTGAATTGAGAAGCTGGAATTTGTCCCTTATCTGATCAAAGGAGGCAAATTTACCATTAATATAAAGATCTTGGATGGTAGTTAGTCCACTCCTACTCCAGGCACTGTAGCAGTTGTCTGACCATGTTGGCAGGAAAGAATGATTAAAACACATAGGGGTTCTTACTGAAGTCTCGGGGATATTGAGCACCTTCTTGATCTGGTTGAGAATTCTGATAGAGTTTCTTGTTGTATAACTTAGGTTAACAAAAGTGTTAGGTTTACCCAGCTTAGAAAACAGCAAGGCCTGTAAGGAAGAGTCACTAACTGAGTTAGCTTCCATTTTTAAGTATGATGTGTATGCTGTGATATTTGGTGTAATTCACACTTTTAATTAATTTAGAATCCACCAGGAAGTAGTCGATTCTACTGTAGGATCTATGGACGTGAGAATAGTAGGAGTAATCTGTATCTGTGGGATGTTGAAGTCTCCAGATGTCAACGAGATTCCTAGATTTACTTAAATTATTTAAAGTTTGAGGTGATGCAATATTGGGTGGGGGACAAGAGGATAATATGTCTAAATATGGATCCAAAGCACAATTAAAGTCTCCACTAATTATAATGTTTGTTTTATTGTCACCTGAAAGCAGATTAAAAACCTTTTTAAAAAATAATGGGACATCAAAATTTGGACCGTATATGTTGAGGAAAGTAAGAGGGATTGAGTTGATACTGTCAGAAATAATAATATATCTTCCATTTGGGTCTGCGCGCAAATTGGTAAGCTGAAAGGGAACATTTTTGCAAAAGAGAATGGCAACGCCTCGGGCTTTGGACTTAAAGGGTGATTGGTAAACCTGTGAGATCCAATTACATCTTAATCTTCATTGTTCTGTGGTTTTAATATGGGTTTCTTGTAGAAAAATGATCGTGATTACCTGGCAGCATGATGCAACTAAAGAAAGAAGGTAAATGAAAATAAAATAAAAATAAAGACTCTAAGACAAAGACAACATATATCCACAATAACAAAGGCCTACATAGGCAAAGCGCGACTCTTTTCATCTGAACAGAAGGAGCTGCTGGGCGATGGCTACTAAGCTACTTAAGAATAATGACTGCAAAAACTACCTTAAACACCTATAAAACCAGAATCTTTCCATCAAGATGAATAGAAACTATATATATACCAGTATAAAATACAAACCGGATTCCAAAAAAGTTGGGACACTAAACAAATTGTGAATAAAAACTGAATGCAATGATGTGGAGATGGCAAATGTCAATATTTTATTCAGAATAGAACATAGATGACAGATCAAAAGTTTAATCTGAGAAAATGTATCATTTTAAAGGAAAAATATGTTGATTCCAAATTTCACGGTGTCAACAAATCCCAAAAAAGTTGGGACAAGTAGCAATAAGAGGCTGGAAAAAGTAAATTTGAGCATAACGAAGAGCTGGAAGACCAATTAACAGTAATTAGGTTAATTGGCAACATGATTGGGTATAAAAAGAGCTTCTCAGAGTGGCAGTGTCTCTCAGAAGCCAAGATGGGTAGAGGATCACCAATTCCCACAATGTTGTGCAGATAGATAGTGGAGCAATATCAGAAAGGTGTTACCCAGCGAAAAATTGCAAAGACTTTGCAGTTATCATCATCAACTGTGCATAATATCATCCGAAGATTCAGAGAATCTGGAACAATCTCTGTGCGTAAGGGTCAAGGGCGTAAAACCATACTGGATGCCCGTGATCTCCGGGCCCTTAAACGACACTGCACCCCAAACAGGAATGCTACTGTAAAGGAAATCACAGAATGGGCTCAGGAATACTTCCAGAAACCATTGTCAGTGAACACAGTCCACCGTGCCATCCACCTGTGTCTCGAAGGACTCGCAGCACATCACGAAAAGCGCGGCGCTGCATCAGTACCTCGTTTGTGTAGTCCAGGAAGATGAAAATTCTCTTCCCGTTATATTCCAGATGTTGTTGTCTACCGAGGCGAATGATCAGTTCTTTCTGTTGTTAATGGTTGATTGGCGCCGGGAGCCAGCTTTGGCTGGAGCAAGCCGTGAGCACGGTCAATAGACACAAGCTTTGGGAAATGTTCCGCTGAGAACAATTTGGACATCAACTTGGAGACAAATTCTGTGGGTTTGCCGCGTTCTTCTCCTTCTGGAATGTCCACAATTTTAATCTTGTTTCTGCGGGAGCGTGCCTCCAAGTCAAAAACTTTATTTTGCAATTGCTTGTTTGGCGCTGGTCAGTTCGGAACATTTCTTTTCCAGAAGTTGAATCCAAGTTTCATGGTCACTGATAGCTTGCTCTTGAGTGACCACCCGAGACTCCAGGTCGGCTTGTGAGATCAAAAGAGACTGAAATTTTACCTCAATTGCGTCGAAACATCCGTTAATGCCACGAAGAATGGCCTCTGAGAAGGCTCGGAGCAGGCAAATTTGCTAGCCACTGAGGGAGAGCTAATATTAGCCTCTTTAGTTTTATGGCTAGCAGTACGTTTAGACTGAATTGCCTTCGACATGACTGACCTTACACCTTATTTATGTCAATCAGAGATTCAGAGAGGTAAAACTGGTTGACTGGCCCCTCAAAATGTTTTTATATCTGGTATGTAATATTAAATTATTAATATCACGAAGAGGAGCTGTATTAACACACGTCTACTCCATAGGCTCACATACTAGCGCCTCTGAAACATTTTACAGTAATTAAACGAATTCATAATCAATTCAATTGAATTTTCAATTAAATTTTATTTGTATAGCGCTTTTAACAATTGTCATTGTCGCAAAGCATCTTTACACAATCAAAAGAATTATTAAAGTTTGTATCGAATGTGAATGTGTGTGAATCAGAATGATCAGATAGGTCCTAAATATGATCCTCATTTGGATGAAACAGATAGCAGGAAATGATCTGCATTTATACAGTGTGTTAGGTGTCAGGCAGTTCAGCTATAATAGTTGATGTTAATTGATGTTAAAATGGAGTCCAGTAGTTATTGGAGACTCAGATAGACTTGTAGGAAATATCGAACTGTAAAGTCCCCAGAGAAACAGTTGCCAACACCAGTCGAAGCCAGAACCGTCTTCTAAGTAGAGAGAATCATCCCCAGACACCAGACGCATCCCAAAGATACACACGTGGCATCCATGTGACGAGATCTCCAAGCAGAAGCTGGGCACCAGGATGGGTCAGACAGGTCCGGAGGGCAGAGGGAGTCTGGATCACTGGCAGCTCAGGAATGACGTGTAGCTCGACAGAGAGAGAGAGAGCGGGTGGGAGAGAACAGGAGAGGGGAGAGCAGAAGAGAAGAGAAAACAGTTAGGTATGGTCGCAGTCACAAAATTTATAACGTGAATGTATATTTACTGTAGAGTGCAAGCAGGGACTCTACTAAAGGGGAGGAGCCTGAAGGAAACACAGACATGAGGGGGAACTGAGATGTAAAGCAAACAATCACCTCAACGTCAACAAACCTGAGTGATCAAATGAGAGTGAGGAAGACAGCATCTAAACATACCAGTTCACCATAATACTCTACGTCCTTGAGTCCCCCAGATCTGCTCCTTTACCTTATGGCAAATCTATTTATAAAAATGCTTGGCTAAATAAATAGGTTTTGAGCCTAGACTTAAACACTGAGACTGTGTCTGAGACCCGAACACTATTTGGAAGACTATTCCATAACTTTGGGGCTTTATAAGAAAAAGCTCCGCTCCAGCTGTAGTTTTCATAATACGCGGTACTGACAAGCAGCCTGCATCCTTTGATCGAAGTAGGCGTGGCGGATCGTAAGACACTAGCAGTTCGCTCAGATACTGCGGCGCGAGACCATTTAATGCTTTATATGTCAAGAGTAGTATTTTAAAATCAATGCAAAATTTCACAGGGAGCCAATGTAGTGAAGATAGGATAGGGGTGATGTGCTCATATCTTCTGGTTCTAGTGAGGACTCTCGCTGCTGCATTCTGGACTAGCTGAAGCTTGTTTATGCACCTAACTGAACAACCAGACAGTAAGGCATTACAATAGTCCAACCTAGAAGTGATAAAAGCATGAACTAGTTTTTCTGCATCATTTAGCGCCAATATATTTCTCATTTTGGCGATATTTCTGAGGTGAAAGAATGCTATCCTGGTAATATTATCTACATGAGCTTCAAATGAAAAGCTGGAATCTATAATCACTGTCTTTTCTATCTATAATCTTTTACTGTTACACTTGATGGAACAGAAAGGCCATCTAAAGTTACGGTGTGATCTAAGATTTGACTTCTAGCTGTATGCGGTCCTATGACTAGAACTTCTGTCTTATCCGGATTAAGCAGAAGGAAGTTAATTAGCATCCAATTTCTTATGTCCTGCACACATTGCTCAACTTTAGCAAGCTGGTTTTTCTCATCTGGTTTTGCTGAGACATATAGCTGTGTGTCGTCAGCATAACAATGAAAACTAATACCATGCTTACGGATTATGTTGCCCAGAGGAAGCATGTGAAGGGAAAAAAGCAGTGGGCCTAGAACTGAACGCTGCGGAACGCCAAACTCCACTAGAGAACATGCAGAATAATCACCATTTAAGTCTACATACTGATAACGATCAGTCAAATAATATCTGAGCCAGGAGAGGGCTGTACCCTTAATTCCTACTACATTTTCTAATCTGTGAAGAAGAATAGCATGATCAATGGTGTCAAAAGCTTCACTGAGGTCGAGTAATACAAGCATAGTTACACAACCCTGATCAGAGGCCAATAGGAGGTCATTTACTACAGTACTTTAACGAGTGCTGTTTCTGTGCTGTGATGAGGCCTAAATCCTGACTGATACAGTTCATGTATGCCATTTCTATGTAGATATGAGCATAGCTGCGTCGCTACTATCTTTTCCAGAATCTTAGAGATAAAGGGGAGGTTTGATATTGGCCTGTAATTGGACAACTGACAGGGGTCGAGGTCAGGTTTCTTAATTATTGGTTTGATAACTGCTAATTTAAAAGATTTTGGAACATAACCAATGCTGAGTGAGGAATTAATTATTCTCAACAGCGGTTCTGTTATTACTGGTACTATCTGTTTAAGAAAATGTGTCGGTATAGGATCTAATATAGAGGTTGATGAATTTGCAGAAGAGATGAGTGAAATTAGTTCATTCTCTTCAAGGGGAGTAAAGTATTCTAGGTTTGAATCTGACATGGCTAGGTTAACATCTGTATCAATTACATTGTTCGGTTTCAAAGCCTCAATTTTATGCCTGATATTTACAATTTTATTATTAAAAAAGTCCTGGGGGTCTTGCAGTGAAGGCTCCTCAGTCTTCTGCCTGAGGGAAGAGATTGAAATAGAGCACAAAATAGAAAAGGTTTCTAAATTATTTCCGACACGAGTTGGTCTGGTGTTATGCACAGAGCGCCGGGAGATTTCCTAAAGCTCAAATCTCCGAAATTGTTGGGGCATTTTTTCTTTTAATTATTATTATTATTATTTTTTTTTTTCAAATTTTCTCCTCAATTTAGTCGTGGCCAATTCCTCCCCGTGACTAGGGGGCTCCCTCATTAAGGCTAACACTACCATTCAGTCGGGAGGGTTAAGACTATCACGTGTTTCCTCCGAACCGCGTGACGTCAGCCGACCGCATCTTTTCGAACTGCTTGCTCACACACCGTTAGGGGCGGAGTAACACACTCAGAGGAAAGCACTAGCCTGATTGGCTGTAGAGCTGTGATAAATGTGGGAGCGCAAGTACCTCTCATCCCTTCCCCCTGAGAGAGCTCGGCCAATTAGATCTCGCTATGCCCCCGGCTGTGAGAGGATGGAGGTTTTGAGCTGTATACACACGCATTCCTGCCTAAACAACTCTTAAAACTACACCTGTGACACAATAACAGTAATATTTCGAACATTTTGCATGCTGTCTTTTGGAGAAACGAGAGAATAATGAATCAACCAGTTATTGGGTCAAAATAACCCAACCAGGTGTTCATTTGTAAATGACCAACCACACCTCATATGACCCAACATGAGCAGCAGAACGATGTGTTTAAAGTACCCGAAATAACCCAGAATTTAAATAACAATAAACAGTGCTGCTCGTATGTACCTCAACAGAGAGAGACAGGGAGAGGGAGAGAGAGGGGTGGGGAAGAGAGTAGAAAAGAGAAGATAAAAAGAGATAACAGTTAGGTTATATAGGTTAGATAACTTTGGACTTTAAACAGTGTTCAATTGATCATTATATCAAGATGATGCTATAAGAAGTGAAGAAATTATTTTCTGAACTGGTGCTTCTCAGCCACAGAAGGATCAGGGGGGAAATGGATCATAGAAAAAGCAAACTATGAAAACTTTATGGGAGAAAATGATTGATGGTTAGGCAAAGTCAAAGAGGAAATGAGCATGGAAATTATGGACAGCATAAAAAGGCAACATTAAAGTTCATCCAATAAAGTAAAGGCAACTGTCACAAACCTCCCAACTCCCTCTACATCCTCCTTCCACATTCCAATCCAGAATTTAACTTTCTCTGCTGCTATCAATCCTCTGCGCACCTCTTCCCACTGGGTGGGAGGGAATCCACCCTGTACTCGAGTGAAATGAGCATGATCACCCACCTGATATTGATTCACTTTGCAAGCAGACAAAAATCTGAGTATACAGATGTAACTCTCATGAGCTCTCAAAAGCCAGTACAAAAAATAATCTCTTTCTCCTGTGATGTCTACGAACTCAGATGCACTTACGCGTGGTGTTTATACTATCGTGAGAGTTGCAGAGGGGGCAAGGTAGAGAATCAGCGTGAATAACAAATCCAGCAGGGAAGGAAAATAATCAAAGTCCTTTTACCAGTCCTGAGTTGTACACCGAGAGTCCAACAGCGAGAGCGATCTTCTCCTAAAACACAAGACAGAAGTGAGAGTCTGTAAAGCAGGCAAGGTCATACACAATAATCTTTCCACAATAAGGCAGGGTTCCAAGGGGAAAGGTGAATGATTAATCCAAAGAACGAGCAGGGTCAGCAACAAAACAAGAACACACTGATTACAACACTGAATATAACACTAAAAGGTAAGCACAAGGCAAACGAGTAACTTACTGCAGCGCTAACTGAATATCTCAGTGTGCTTAAGGCTGAGTTGTGAATGATTAATTAGGTACATGTGTGGAGAGGTTAAGCACACCAAAAGAATCTCCAGATTGGAGTTACATTAAGACCTGGAAGACCTGGTTGGTCTGGCTGGTGACATTCTGCTTCACAGTCCATGGGTGTATCAACCTTGTATTCTCATTCATTGACTTCTTATATTCACACTAGTTTTGGGGAAGAGCTTGGCTTTTACAGGCTACTTTACACTGATCAACAGTCGACGCCCCGCCGTAACCAGCAGATCAAAGGAGCAGTTATCGGGTTTGACACCTAGGTTCTGAGTTTGGAGGCCAGGGTTGGTTGGTTGGTTGGTTGGTTGGTTGGAAGCATGTTTGAAGGACACACCCACAAACTCTCTGTGCATACACACCCATAGTACAGTATGAGACACGCACGCAGACACACAAACTCTCCGTGGACACACACACAATCTCTCCGTGCAGATACACCTTCGTAATACACCTGGCCATTAATTTAAATGAATATTTAGGCCTAAAAAATATGCTTTAAAATCCATCTAAAATTAATTTATCGGCATGTATAAACCCGCAGCTCGGACTTATATACAGTAGGCTACTCTCTAGATAAACGCTGGCTTTTCCAACATGCCTGCGTGTTCCGATGTGAACCGATTTACTTAAGTCATAATTAGAGAATATATAGAGAGATAAATAACATCGAGAAAGCATAATACGACTGTCCATAAGGACTATACTCGACAGTAATATAGAGAATAATAATCATATTTATAATAAGATAATTAATTAATAATAAAATTATATCAAATAAGAACTTTATCTAAAAGCCAGACCGACCAAATTTCTCATTCACTGCTGAAGTAGTTAAATATGGTTATACTGTAGATACGTAGGTTACATTTTCAAAGTACAGTAAATTACAAACTGCATGTAATGTTGTAGAATATAAATAAAACAGCATTAGGCACATTTATATGATATGGTTGTATATAAAATGAAAAAGCTCAATGAGTGCTCAAATGTAAAGCAAACGCAATTATTAATTTATTGTGTATATTTAACTTCATTCAGCCGCTTAAGTTTTCTGTTCAAATTTAAAGATGCCCGCGCATGTGTGTACAAAAAGACGAATTCAAATAATACAAAAGTGAATAATCTTTAATAAAGTTGAGCTAATACAATGTTATTTTTGTTTAAAACATGATTCTGTTTAAATCTATTCTCTGAGTACAACACGACAGCGCTCTCCGAGCTGACACCCCAGGAGCCCAGTTACTGTAATCCCTCTAATTGTCATGCACACTCAGCCGCGACCGGCACTAGGACCCGGAAGTAAGGCGGTCGCGAAGCTGAAAGCATAAAAGGAAACAAGATGGCGGCGCACATCGCTCTGTCATTGAGTTAAGCCCATGTCTGTTCGGAATCGTTCCAGTATATGTGAGTACTCACTTTCTTGGTTATCTTTTCAGACTGAGTGTGTGTTTATAGGACTAGGGTTAGATTGTGTCTTTCCTGTGCTCATTGAGTGTGAGAGTCCTTATAGTAAATCGCGTGATTATCCTGCCCGCTCGTGTTTATCCGCGTTTGGGTTTACCATTCACGCTACAGGGCTAACTGCTAAGGCTATCTGTTCATCCCGGTTAGTGCGTGACAGATAGCACGATCATCATTCTGGTCATCCCGGTTAGTTCGTGACAGAATGACAGAGCCTGCAGTAAACCCAGCGGATTACGCCCGCCTTCGCGGTGTGGTTGACCAGCATGCTTTGCTCATTAATGCGCTAACCGCGGAGCTCGATTCTCTGCGCCGGAGTGTCCGAGACACCGCGGCCTTGCGCCGCGAGGTCGCGGAGCTTAGGCAGGAGAACGCGGGCCTTCGGGCGGCGGTTAGTGGGCTGGCTAGCGGTCCGCCCGCCGCGTCGGTCGCGGCACCGCACCACCCCCCCCCCCTTCTGACGTTTTTCTAGCTCTTCCAGATAAATGGGATGGCACGGATGGGAAATGCAGTGTGTTCTTAACATCGCTGGAACTGGTGTTTGAGTTCAATGCCACCAAGTACTCCACCGACCGGCTGCGCATTGCACTCCTCGTCTCGTTGCTATCAGGGCAGGCAGCAGAGTGGGCCACGGCAGTCTTGCGCGCTGACACAGACACTGCGCACTCATATAATGAATTCACCCGTCAGCTCAAGCTAACATTTGAACATCCCGCGGGCGAGGTGGAGACCGACATAAAGCTCTACCACCTGCGACAGGGAGGACTGTCCGTGAGTAGATATACCGCAGAGTTCCGGACCCTCGCTATCCAGACCTCGTGGGGAGACGCAGCTCTCCGGACGTCCTACTTCGAGGGGCTGGCTAATTGTATCAAAGACGAGCTAGCCGGACGAGAGCTCCCAGCCACACTGGAGGGGCTAATCCAGCTAGCCCTCCGGATCGATCAGCGCCTCCTCTCTCGTCCGAAGCCAGCACCTCGAACCCTGCCGCCACCATCCACTGCACCAAGACCACCACCCACCGTCACCACAGCTTTTCCTGGACGTGTCGGATCTCCACCCCCTGCCGTGGTTGACACCGGAGCCGGGGAACCCATGCAACTAGGACGCGCCTCCCTGACCGTGGCGGAACGCCAGAGACGTTACCGTGAGGGACTGTGCGCCTATTGCGGCTCAGCAGCGCACCACCGAGCCACCTGCCCGTCTCGTCCGGGAAACGCCCAGACCCGGTGAGAGAGAGGAGAGACTCCCCGGGTACCATCCACCTCTCCGCCACCACCGATCACACCGCCTTTGACTCACGGTTCAAGTAACCCTCCACCTTGGCCACAAACGGGTCAGAAGTGCCGCGTTCATCGATTCCGGTGCCGCGGGTAACTTCATTGACTCAACATACGCCAGGGGATTGGGGGTAAAGATTGAGGCGTTATCCCAGCCAATGAGAATCATCTCAGTCGACGGGCGGCCCCTCTCATCCAGCCCCATCACCCAGCAGACTCTACCCATCACTCTCGTCCTCGGCCAACATCAGGAGTCCATACAGTTTCACCTCACACCCATATCATCTCCACCCATCATCCTCGGCTATCCCTGGCTCTTACAACACGACCCACTCATCTCCTGGTCTCAGAACCGGATCCTTCAATGGGGGCCGACCTGTACCGACTTATGCCTACAGGCCCAGGCTGGGACGTGTTCCAGGGAGTCCGAGGCCCCCGACGTCGACATCCACGCCATTCCCCCACCATATCAAGACCTGGCTGAAGTGTTCTGTAAACGCTGGGCCAGCCACCTTCCACCTCACAGACCCTACGACCTAGCCATTGAGCTCCAGCCAGGCTCCAGCCCCCCCCGCGGCCATCTCTACTCCCTCTCTACCAACGAGACCCAGGCTATGGAGGAGTATGTCACCAACGCCCTGCGAAATGGCACCATCAGGCCCTCCTCTTCGCCGGCTGCCGCGGGGTTCTTCTTTGTAAAGAAGAAAGGGGGCGAACTTCGTCCATGTGTCGACTATCGGGGGCTAAATAAGATCACCATTCGGAATCGTCACCCTCTGCCTCTCACCAACTCAGCCCTGGACGCCCTCTCTGGTGCCACCATGTTCACTAAGTTGGACCTCCGGAGCGCCTACAACTTGGTGCGCATCAGAGAGGGTGATGAGTGGAAGACAGCCTTCATCACCCCTACCGGACACTATGAGAGCCTGGTCATCCCGTTTGGTCTCTGTAACGCACCCTCGGCCTTCCAAGCTTTCATCAACGATGTCCTCAGGGACATGCTAGGCCGATGGGTGTTTGTTTATCTGGATGACATTTTAATTTATTCACGCACCCCCACTGAACACACCAAACACGTTCGAGCTGTCCTTAAGAGATTGCTCGCCCACCAGCTGTACTGTAAGCTGGAGAAGTGTGCTTTTCACGAGCACTCCACCACGTTCCTGGGTTTTGTCATCTCGCCCCAGGGTGTGGCCATGGACCCGCAGAAGCTGGAGGTTGTACGTCACTGGCCCCTACCCAGGACACTCAAACAGCTCCAACGCTTTCTCGGGTTTGCGAACTTTTATCGTCGCTTTATCCGGGGCTACAGTACAGTTGCAGCACCGCTCACTGCCCTTACCAGGCTCTCCAACAGTTCCTTTCGACTCAACCCTACCGCCATCTCAGCTTTTCATCGACTCTGTCATCTGTTCACCACCGCACCCATCCTGCTCCATCCAGATGCCAGCCAACCGTTCGTTGTGGAGGTGGACGCGTCGGAGGTGGGCGCCGGCGCTGTTCTCTCCCAACGAGGTCCAGACCAGAAGCTGCACCCATGTGGCTTCTACTCCAAAAAGTTTAACCCCACTCAGCAGCGATACGGTGTGGGGGACCGCGAACTGCTGGGCATAAAGTGGGCCTTGGAGGAGTGGCGTCACTGGCTCCAGGGCGCCAGTGAGCCATTCATCGTCTGGACGGACCACCAAAACCTGATCACCATCCGCAGTTTGAAGCAGTTGAACCCACGACAGGCACGGTGGGCACTGTTCTTCGAACAATTCAACTTCCACCTCTCGTACCGCCCGGGGTCGAAGAACACCAAGGCTGACGCCCTCTCCCGGCAACACGAGCGAGAGACGCCCCGGGCGGACCCCGTGCCTGTCCTTCCACCTACCCGCATCATCGCACCCCTGCAGTGGAACCTGGAGACGAGGGTCCGCCAGGCACTGACCCGGGACCCAGCACCGGCAGGTGTGCCGCCCGGACGGCTCTTCGTCCCCGAACGACTCCGAACTGAGGTCCTCCAGTGGGGCCATTCGTCACCCGTCGCAGGACACCAGGGAAGCCGGAGAACCACCACCTTCATCGGCCGGGCTTTCTGGTGGCCCTCCATGAGGAGGGAGATCACAGAGTTCGTTCGGGCGTGCCCAATGTGTGCCAGGGCGAAGGACACTAACCAACCAACTCCAGGGGAACTCCAACCACTCCCAGTTCCCCGTCGACCCTGGTCCCACATTGCCGTGGATTTCATCACGGGCCTGCCGGATTCGGATGGAAGAGACGTCATCCTGACCATTGTGGATCGCTTCTCCAAGGCAGTGCACCTGGTGGCCCCCGCCGGACTCCCGTCAGCGAAGGAGACAGCCGAGCTGATTCTGGAACACGTAGTCCGATTGCATGGGTTCCCAAAGGACATCGTCTCGGACAGAGGTCCCCAGTTCACCGCCCGGTTCTGGAAGGCCTTCTGCCGTCTGATCGATTCATCCTGCAGTTTGTCTTCCGGCTACCACCCTCAGACGAACGGTCAGACGGAGCGAACCAACCAACAGCTGGAGCGCTACCTGAGATGTTTTGTGGCGGACCGCCAGCGCTCCTGGGCCCGCTACCTCAAGTGGGCCGAGTTATCCCATAACCTCCATGTCTCCTCAGCCACCAACCTGAGCCCATTTGAGGTGTGCTATGGTTTCCAGCCTCCAATGTTCACCCACCAGGAACCGGAGGTTGACGTACCATCGGCCCAACAGTTGGTTCGCCGGTGCCGGCGGCTATGGCACCAAGCCAACCTCGCCATCCGACGCACCAACGCCAGCTACGTGGCCCAACACCGCCGCCGGCACCCCCCGGGACGATTGTACCACGTAGGTGACAAAGTGTGGCTATCAACCAGGAACCTCCACCTGCACACCGAATCCAAAAAATTATCACCAAGATTCATCGGGCCATACCGCATCACACTCAGGATCAACCCTGTCACCTACCGGCTCCAGCTGCCTGCGGCGCTCCGGATCCACCCCGTCTTCCATACCTCACAGTTGAAACCATTCACCACCTCACCCATGGTTCCACCCACCCCCCCTGCTCCTCCTCCCCGAATCATTGACGGCGGTCCCGCCTACACCGTGCGACGGATCCTCGACTCGCGCCCTCGGGGCAGGGGCACCCAGTATCTGGTCGACTGGGAGGGCTACGGCCCCGAGGAACGGTCCTGGGTTCCGGCTCGCTTCATCCTCGACTCCGGGCTCATTAGGGACTACCGTCACCGGGTATCCCCCACCGCGGGACCGTCCGGAGTCGGTCCTGGACGGGGGGGTACTGTCATGCACACTCAGCCGCGACCGGCACTAGGACCCGGAAGTAAGGCGGTCGCGAAGCTGAAAGCATAAAAGGAAACAAGATGGCGGCGCACATCGCTCTGTCATTGAGTTAAGCCCATGTCTGTTCGGAATCGTTCCAGTATATGTGAGTACTCACTTTCTTGGTTATCTTTTCAGACTGAGTGTGTGTTTATAGGACTAGGGTTAGATTGTGTCTTTCCTGTGCTCATTGAGTGTGAGAGTCCTTATAGTAAATCGCGTGATTATCCTGCCCGCTCGTGTTTATCCGCGGTTGGGTTTACCATTCACGCTACAGGGCTAACTGCTAAGGCTATCTGTTCATCCCGGTTAGTGCGTGACAGATAGCACGATCATCATTCTGGTCATCCCGGTTAGTTCGTGACACTAATCACCTTTCATTCATGATAGGTGTGAAGTTATCAAACCGGTTTCGCTGATTGGGGAATTCGCAGAAATGGGGGGTTTCAGAAACTGGTAAGCTGAAATAAAATCAGTAGCAGCATTAGCTCACTCTAGTAAACTAGTTAATTATTTTAATAATTATCGTAGTCAATATTAATTCGAAATAATGCTGAAAAACATTATTTTGAATGAATATTGACTACCATAATAATTACTAGCATGGGTTAATGCTGCTACTGATTTTATTTCAGCTTATATGTTCAGTTTGATTGCGATTCTTTTCACTTGGCTCTGGTAGATCAGGGGATCAGGGGAAACACCTTTACCGCGTTCAAATGAATAAAGAGTTACTGCATTATGTTTCAAGACATCCTTAATTAAAATTTTTTTTTACTAATTATATTGTTAGGGGGTGCGGTGTAGAGATCCGCACCACAGGATGTTTTACTGATTATAAGATGCCTGACGCAGGGCTTTAGAGGGGGTCAGTGAAATAGGAGTTGTGACTGAGAGCTTATGACAGACACAGGAAGACATTTCCGTTTGGAGATAGCGTGGGATTATTAATTAAGAAACTTAAAAGGAAACCAAAAGAAAACTGAAAACACAAAATAACCAGAGCTCCGCCGTCTACACGAGAACGGACAGGATTCTGGAAACTAAAACAAAAAAACTAAAGATCCTCTCGGGGTTTATGCCCTTACTGAGAATTTATAGGAAGAGGGAGAGTAGAGTTTGTGCTTTGTGCACTTTAACCCGAGAGCGCGCGCTAAACTGATGCGTGTCGGTCCCCCTCACTTTCTCACTTTTTCTGTCTTAGACAGACAGAGGCTTTGTCTGTGTCTTCTTCAGCCCGCTTTGTCTTTGGCCCTGACACCTTTTACCAGTGCGACCGAATGATCACACGGAGTGTCGCGGTATCACGACCCGGCCCGTTCTGAACAGTTTATGCGCGGCTCTGCCCCTCGCGCGAGCCGCGTCGTTACATACATATCCACAAATACTTTAACAACATACACTTATCACGAATTGCATTTTATATGAATGTCACGTATGAACAAACACATACTTGTATAATATATTCACATACACATTCATACATATACAGTGGTGTGAAAAACTATTTGCCCCCCTCCTGATTTCTTATTCTTTTGCATGTTTGTCACACAAAATGTTTCTGATCATCAAACACATTTAACTATTAGTCAAAGATAACACAAGTAAACACAAAATGCAGTTTTTAAATGAGGGGTTTTATTATTTAGGGAGAAAAAAATCCAAACCTACATGGCTCTGTGTGAAAAAGTAATTACCCCCTGAACCTAATAACTGGTTGGGCCACCCGTAGCAGCAATAACTGCAATCAAGCGTTTGCGATAACTTGCAACGAGTCTTTTACAGAGCTCTGGAGGAATTTTGGCCCACTCATCTTTGCAGAATTGTTGTAATTCAGCTTTATTTGAGGGTTTTCTAGCATGAACCGCCTTTTTAAGGTCAGGCCACAACATCTCAATAGGATTCAGGTCAGGACTTTGACTAGGCCACTCCAAAGTCTTCATTTTGTTTTTCTTCAGCCATTCAGAGGTGGATTTGCTGGTGTGTTTTGGGTCATTGTCCTGCTGCAGCACCCAAGATCGCTTCAGCTTGAGTTGACGAACAGATGGCCGGACATTCTCCTTCAGGAGTTTTTGATAGACAGTAGAATTCATGGTTCCATCTATCACAGCAAGCCTTCCAGGTCCTGAAGCAGCAAAACAACCCCAGACCATCACACTACCACTACCATATTTTACTGTTGGTATGATGTTCTTTTTCTGAAATGCTGTGTTACTTTTACGCCAGATGTAACGGGACACGCACCTTCCAAAAAGTTCAACTTTTGTCTCGTCGGTCCACAAGGTATCTTCCCAAAAGTCTTGGCAATCATTGAGATGTGTTTTAGCAAAATTGAGACGAGCCTTAATGTTCTTTTTGCTTAAAAGTGGTTTGCGCCTTGGAAATCTGCCATGCAGGCCGTTTTTGCCCAGTCTCTTTCTTATGGTGGAGTTGTGAACACTGACCTTAATTGAGGCAAGTGAGGCCTGCAGTTCTTTAGATGTTGTCCTGGGGTCATTTGTGGCCTCTCGGATGAGTTGTCTCTGTGCTCTTGGGGTTATTTCGGTCGGCCGGCCACTCCTGGGAAGGTTCACCACTGTTCCATGTTTTTGCCATTTGTGGATAATGGCTCTCACTGTGGTTCACTGGAGTCCCAAAGCTTTAGAAATGGCTTTATAACCTTTACCAGACTGGTAGATCTCAATTACTTTTGTTCTCATTTGTTCCTGAATTTCTTTGGATCTTGGCATGATGTCTAGCTTTTGAGGTGCTTCTCTGTGTCAGGTAGCTCCTATTTAAGTGATTTCTTGATTGAAACAGTTGTGGCAGTAATCAGGCCTGGGGGTGACTACAGAAATTGAACTGAGGTGTGATAAACCACTGTTAAGTAATTTTTTAACAAGGGGGGCAATCACTTTTTCACACAGGGCCATGTAGATTTGGAATTTTTTTCTCCCTTAATAACGTAAACCTTCATTTAAAAACTGCATTTGGTGTTCAATTATGTTATCTTTGACTAATATTTAACGGTTTTTGATGAGCAGAAACATTTAAGTGTGACAAACATGCAAAAGAATAAGAAATCAGGAAGGGGGCAAATAGTTTTTCACACCACTGTATACATACATACTGTATAATACATAACATAATATTTTCAGTAAATTTGTGAATTACAAGTAATTATGAAGGCTGATTTGATTGGTACCATTAAACATTTTTTTCTATTTATTCTATAGCTGATGAAATACATTTTAGGCAGAGACGTCTGCTAGGTCTTGGTAAATTGGTTTAAAGGCCGCAATTCTGCCAATTCCCCCATCCGCAAAACCGGTTGGATAACTTCACATCTACATCAAAGGTGAGAAGAAGGATTATAGTAACTGAGCGCGCTGTCGCATTGTATATACTGTATTGTGTATATATATATATATATATATATATATATATATATATATATATATATATATATGGTTCATTCATGATGGCGACACATTTTTATGTTTTAAATGTTGGCACATTCACGAATCAGGACATTCGCATAGTTAACACTATCAGATAGCCTACTATCAGGAAATTAAATTAATTTCAATACCATTTAAACCGAGGCATTGTCATGTCTTTCACTGTTTTGTCCCTTTTAAGACATTACAAAAACTATATAAGAAACTTTTAAAGCACGAAGTTGGGCATCTCATTTCATCATTATGAAAATACTGTAATATGAAGCACATATACACACACGTTCATTATGAAATATCTGTGTAAAACAAAATAAAATTTTTGCTTCAAAAAGTTCAGCATTGGAAACAATATTGTTTTAGGCTAAGTAATTATACACAATTCTCCATCGTACTTGGTCTGGCTTTTAGATGAAGTCCTTCCATGCGCCATCTGTCGGATATTCAGTGAAGCACAGCACATTTATTTAAATTCCCAAATGTTGCTTACGGCAAGTCGCGGGAAGCTGCGCGCTGAATTGCGGCATCTCGCGGGAAAACACGCACAGTCTTAATGGCCACATCTGTATGTAAGTAATACTATTTTGTAATTAATTCTGAACAGGTAGCCAGTGCAGGGATGATAATATTGGGGTTATATGATCATATTTTCTGGATCTAGTGAGAACCCTAGCGGCTGCATTTTGGACTAACTGAAGCTTGTTTATTGAGGATGCAGGACAACCACCTACTGTAGTAATGCATTACAATAGTCCAGTCTGGAGGTCATGAATGCATGAACTAACCTTTCTGCATCAGATACGGATAACATGCTCCTAAGTTTGGCAATATTTCTAAGATGGAAAAAGGCTGTTTTTGTGATAATGGAAATATTATTTTCAATAAAGACAGGTCTTTTACTGTCGAGCTTTTTAGTAACAGTACATCCTGCTAAACGCAGGCTGAATTGTGAAAGCTGTTGTGTGCTGGTTTTTGGGCCGATAAGTAATATCTCTGTCTTATCTGAACTTAGTAAATGAAAGTTATTGGTGATCCAATCTTTTATGTCCTGGACACACTCAGTTAATCTAGACAACTTAGGTATTTCGTCTGGTTTTGTTGAGATATATAATTGGGTATCATCAGCATAACAATGGAAACTAATCCCATGTCTTCTAGTGATGTTACCCAAGGGAAGCATGTACAGTATATTGAGAACAGCAGGGGTCCTAAAACTGACCCTTGTGGGATCCCATATTTCACTGGCATTACACCAGCCGGTTCTCCATTTAGACCTACATTCCTGGTGTGGTCCTGTTCCTTCACCCCAGAATACCATTCTCCAGCCCCCTTTCCAGGGTGCGCTCTCCAAGTTGAGGCAGGTGAAATGCCAATGTGGCATTTAATTTCAATACTTCATAGAAAACTGTTACTGGTTAATTGTTAAATCAATCTAAGAGAACATGGAGAAATCCACCCAACAAAGAGAATGCTGGAGGAGTATTAGGACAGTGAACACACTGATTATTTAGCAGACTAAGAATTGGACACTGCAACCTTAAAAGCACTATACTTATAATAAGTAAACACCAAACAGGACTCTGTGAGGAATTCCATAAAAGTGAGACTGTCAAACATATTCTGCTCTCATGCAGGAAATACTGTACATGCAGGAGAGGCTTGATGTAATGTCAGCTCCAAGAACTAGGAAGACTAGAAGGCAATGCTTTAGAATGGGGAGTCACTGATCACAGAAGGATATAATTTTTGAGGAAGACTGGACTAAGAAGTGAGCTTTAAAGTACAGGGAAGTTGAGGGAGAGGGAGATCTACAGGTGGTGGTGATACAATTTACAGCCCCCAACCAAAGGCACAAAGTGGTACTGAGAGAGGTATCCATGATGCTCTGAGATCGCGCATAATGTGAGACTTGCATTGGGTTCATGGACTTGTAAAAGGCTGTGTCATACACATTCACAAAGCAGTAAAGAAGGCAAAGTAGTGCTACAGGAGGAAATTAGATTTACAGCTTCAACAGTGTGACTTTAGGAGCGTGTGGCCGGGACTATAAAGCATGGACAATTGCTATGACATACACGGACATGTCTCTAGTAGACAAGCTGAACATCTTTTACACTCTCTTCAAGGCTGCAGCAAGCAATGTTAATAGCACTAACAATGCTAACGCTAGTGATGCTAATGGCTGCAGACGAAAAGAAAGTGCCAACACCAGAAACACATTCATCATCTCAGAGTATGAAGTGTGGAGAGCAATCGCCGACGTCTTTCACATATCACTCACTCACCTAGACACTTACTGTATATATCCAACCCCCCCCCCCCCCCCCACCTCCTCCACTGGTAAGCTCCAGCTCTAAGTTACTGTGTGCATTTTATTATTTTTATTATGTTGTGGATATCATGCTTAGTGTAGTGTACACTTGATGGTGTAGTTGCAACTACTATTAGTATTGCAATATGTAACTTTATGTACATATTTATGCAATATGTAACTAACCCGAGATATACCAAGATGGCGCCGGTGAGGTCGGCTGCCGTCACGACTGCTCCGACGACCTTTTCTTTGTTTTTTGTTTTTTAAGTTAGTTTTCAGTGTTTTAAAATCGGCAAAATCACCACCATTGAGTACATTAGGTATGATAGAGACACTCTTGTTTCTATTGGTATACAATGTACTCACAATTCGACTGTTTTAACTCCGGATCCGAGCTGGCCGAGTGAGATCCTGAGGGAGAACAATGGACGCGACGCGAAGCGACGAACCCGAGGGAGACGAGCTGGGGTGAGGAACAGGCTCAGGACCCGTGCACACCGCACACCTCTGCCTAGCATCCTGCTCGCCAACGTCCAGTCACTGGAGAACAAACTGGATGACCTCAGGGCCAGGATAAAGTTCCAGAGAGACATTCGGGACTGCAATCTCCTCTGCTTCACCGAGACATGGCTGAACCCAGCGGTGCCAGACCACGCCATACAGCCGGCCGAGTTCTTCTCGGTTCACCGCATGGACAGGACGCGGGACTCGGGGAAGTCCAGAGGAGGCGGCGTGTGCTTAATGGTGAACAACAGCTGGTGCAACAGCGCGAGCATTGTTCCTCTCACACGCTCCTGCACACCAAATCTGGAACTACTGTCCATCATGTGTCGTCCATTTTATCTTCCACGGGAGTTCACATCGGTCATAATCAGTGCCGTTTACATACCTCCACAAGCGGACACTGAAACTGCCTTATGCGAGCTGCATGAGGCGCTCACACAGCACCAGACACAACACCGGGACGCTGCGCTCATTGTGGCGGGGGATTTTAATAGTGCCAACTTCAAACGCGCAGCGCCGAACTTTTATCAGCACATCACCTGCCCCACCTGGGGCGAAAGGACACTGGACCACTGTTATACCACGGTCAAAGACGGTTACAAGGCACAATCTCGTCCAGCGTTTGGTAAATCCGACCACGCCGCCATTTTCCTCATGCCAAAATATAAACAAAGGCTGAAACAGGAAGTGCCGGTCGAGAGGGAGGTCGCGCGCTGGACGGACCAATCGGTGGCCGCGTTACAGGACGCACTCGATGACGCAGACTGGGACATGTTCAGAAACAGCTCCGATGATGACGTCAGCGTGTTTACGGAAGCGGTTGTGGGATTTATTGAAAAGCTGGTAGACGATACGGTAGAGAAAAAGACTATCAGAACGTTTCCCAACCAGAAGCCGTGGGTGGATAAAACCATCCGCGACGCTCTGAGATCTCGCACAGCTGCCTACAACACGGGACTTGCATCGGGGGACATGGAACCGTACAAGGCTGCGTCATACAACGTCCGGAAGGCGGTGAAAGAGGCGAAGCAGCGCTACGGGAGAAAACTAGAGTCACAGCTTCAACAGAGTGACTCTAGGAGCCTGTGGCAGGGACTAAGAACAATAACGGACTATAAAGCACCAGCATCCGGTATGACGAACGCGGACGCGACTCTGGCAGACGAGCTCAACATCTTCTATGCTCGCTTCGAGGCTGCAGCTAAAGACGCTAGCGATGCTAATGCTAACGGCGCTAATGCTAGCGGCGCTAACGGCTGCAGACAGGAAGACACAGCCAGCACCGGGAACGCGCTCATCATCTCCGAGCACGACGTGAGGAGAGCCTTCAAGAGAGTGAACACCAGGAAAGCAGCAGGACCAGACGGCATCTCAGGTCGTATCCTCAGAGCCTGCGCAGACCAGCTAGCACCTGTGTTCACTGAGATATTCAACATCTCTTTATCTCAGTCGGTGATCCCCACATGCTTCAAAGAGTCCATCATTGTTCCTGTCCCGAAGAAACCACACCCTGCTTCCCTCAATGACTATCGCCCTGTAGCCCTCACCTCAGTAGTGATGAAGTGCTTTGAACGCCTTATCAGGGACTTCATCATTTCTTCACTACCCGACACACTGGACGCACTACAGTTTGCATACCGTCAGAACCGCTCCACAGACGATGCAATCTCTCATCTCCTCCACACATCACTCACTCACCTGGACAGTAGGAAAGGGAATTATGTTAAAATGCTCTTCATCGACTACAGCTCTGCTTTTAACACCATAATTCCCTCCACACTCACCACCAAGCTGGAGCCCCTGGGACTGAGCTCATCTATATGTCAGTGGATCTCCAATTTTCTGACTGGCAGACCACAGGCAGTAAGGATGGGCGGACATGTCTCAGCTACACTCACTCTCAGCACTGGAGCCCCCCAGGGTTGTGTTCTGAGCCCCCTGCTGTACTCTTTGTACACCCACGACTGCGTGGCCACTACCAACTCCACCTCCATCATCAAGTTTGCTGACGACACCGTCGTGGTCGGACTGATCACCAACAATGATGAGTCGGACTACCTAGAGGAGATTGGAAATCTGGAGAACTGGTGCCAGAGGAACAATCTCCTCCTGAACGTCAGTAAGACAAAGGAGCTGATAGTGGACTTTAGTACAAAGCAGGAGAGGAACTACCAGACCCCCGTCATCAACAGGAGCCCAGTGGAGAGAGTGGACAGCTTCAGTTACCTCGGTGTTCACATCACGCAGGACCTATCATGGTCCTGTCACATCAACACCGT
Source organism: Channallabes apus (assembly GCA_030522415.1). Classification (NCBI taxonomy): domain Eukaryota; kingdom Metazoa; phylum Chordata; class Actinopteri; order Siluriformes; family Clariidae; genus Channallabes; species Channallabes apus. Next base: position 16,486,619 of record CM060115.1, on the reverse strand, counting down.
GGTGAAAAAAGCCCAGCAGCGTCTCTACCACCTCAGACGCTTGAGAGACTTTAGACTGCCCTCCAAGGTGCTCAGGAACTTCTACTCCTGCACCATAGAGAGCATCCTGACGGGAAACATCTCGACCTGGTTCGGGAACAGCACCATGCAGGACAGACGAGCTCTACAGAGGGTGGTGCGATCAGCCGAGCGCATCATCCGCACTGAGCTCCCTGACCTGCACTCCATCTACAGCAAGCGGTGCTGGACTAAGGCCAGGAAGATCATGAAGGACCTCAGTCACCCCAGTAATGGACTGTTCTCTTTGTTGCGGTCTGGGAAAAGATTCCGCTCCCTAAAGGCCAACACAGAAAGACTGAGGAGGAGCTTCTTCCCGCAGGCGATAAGGTCTCTCAATCACAATCACACCTCCACACAGGACTAATAACACCTTTTAAGCTCACAACACTGACTGGACAATCATGGACACATTCATACACACTTGCACTAAATACTCATACATCTGGACAATTGCACATGTCACCTTTCATGCATATTTGCACAACCACCGACACTTTAATTCTATATACATATATACTCTACCCTATATTCTATATTTTTGCAATATTTTATTATGCCCTTATTGCACAGTTAATTTTACTAGTTAAAATTATTTCTTCAGTATTTCCTTTTTATTGATTATTTATTTTACGTACAAGCTTTTATTTTCTTTTTTAAGGTCACTGGCGGTCGTATAAAGCATTTCACTGCATATTATACTGTGTATGATTGTGTATGTGACCAATAAAATTTGAATTTGAATTTGAATTTGAATTTTTGAACTACCTCATCTCTCTCTCTCTCTCTCTCTCTCTCTCTCTCTCTCGGTATGGTTAACAGTGTTAATACAGAAATTATAAAGATCTGTTTTCAGAACGAACACACACACACACACACACACACACACACACACACACACACACACATTCCTCATGACGCTCTCTTCTTCATTGACATGCTTGGTGTTTTGAACACATATTACAGGTAAATACATTTTATGTGGTGATTATTTGATTTATTCTGTGTGTGTGTGTGTGTGTGTGTGTGTGTGTGTGTGTGTGTGTGTGTGTGTGTGAAAGAGAATTTTCTTGTCTTGTTATTAGAGTTATTTGAATTAAAAAATCAAACTATCAGTTTATCGGTAGTTTTATCTCTAAATGTGAAGGAAAAAATGTCCATCGACTGAAAATGCAAAGAAAGCTGTCAGAGTGAGTAGGAAATCTAGAGATATGTTTATTGTCATCAAGTTTCTATCTTTCTTCCTTTTTTTATTATCATTATTGTTATTAATCACAATTAATACAATTAATTAAGAGTTCTGCAGACAAGTCAGTAAATTGTCCCGGACTGGGAGGAGAAGCTAAAACCGCATAAGATATTTTAGTTTATGATGTATACATACTTTATTACCATTTTGCACATTACAATGCTGTAATGATGTATACATATGTTATTATAATTATGTAATATTTAAAAATGTGTACACTTTAACAACAAAAATATATGCCTCTGTTCTGATGGTTAAATGATAACATTAACGATGGTGTGTTATAATATAATAATAACTGATAATGCCATAATTCAAGTTTTAAAACTGTTAAAGTGTGTATACATTGTATGGATAGGCAAACACACACACACACATACACACACATAGACACACACTGCCGAGCCAAAAAAGAGTCACACACTCTAATATTTCATTAGGCCATGGCAGTGTTTCGATAAGCTTATTCAATTTCACAATACTGTATTTCCCTCCATCCAAAGTCACATTCAAAGAGTATATCTTGTATTGATATTGATGCGAGTGTCCTCCGGAGAGAATACTGTGGACACTATGCATGATGGGTGCATCGCTTCATGCGCGTCCCGTCTTCCCCTGGAATAGGCTCAATCTGGACTCATCAGAGAGTATGACCTTTTTTCAGTCCACTCTTTATGGTCTCTAGCAAACGGAAGCTTTTTGTTCTGATTAGTCTCACTGATTAGTGGTTTTCTTAAGGCTACACAGCTGTTTGTTTATTTCTCTATGTGTTTAATTGGTCTCCCATTACCTCATTCAGGATGTTTTTTTTATGTTCTTTCTTGGCCCAATATTATCAGTTTCAGCAGTCTCCATATGTTGTTTCTTTGCTTAAAGATTCTTTACTTGATGACGGAAAATAATTTGACCCTTCTCAAACACAACCACAGAATACAGTATGTCTACTGATGTGGTTGTTTAAGAAATGAGAAACTTCTCACTGCATCAGTTAGGGATAGGTAACTTGTTACCGTTTGAGATTTTGAGAGCTAAAGTAAACATAACGTTGCAACTGGTCAGAGACGTATTAGATCTCTCAGGCGACACCCATCCTGGTGTCTGTTGATAATGTTTCGTTCTTAAACTCAGGAATGTTTAAGATAAGGTTTAAGATAATGATAAGGTTTAAATACTATAAACTCTGCTTGACTAAATGTGACTGAGAGATCGTGTTGTTATTAAGGAAACCTTTGTTTCAGTATAACATCTTGACATAATACATGCAACCCTTATACTCACAACAAATATTTTAATAGCTGTTCACAACTTTTAAGGAGTGTCTGAACTAAAACAGGAGGAATTTTATTACAGAAAATGGTGAGAGTTATTATAACTGACTTTGTTAGGTCAGTTAATGAATGTCACTTTTTCAACATTAATGCAGAGGTTTTAGACTGATGTGGTGTTTCAGTATTCAGGATGAGAATGAAATGATCGTATGTGTATCTCAAAGAGCTACAACAAACATTTAATTGTTAAAGCAATGCAGATTTTATAATTTTTTAATTTTACTGTTCATTTCTGTTATCGCATTCCTGTTTTCTATACTTAATTCAATTCAATTCAATTTTATTTATATAGCGCTTTTAACAATGGTCATTTTCTCAAAGCAGCTTCACAAAAATTTAAGAAATTTAACAAAAAAAAAAAATATATATATAGAATAATTATATATAAAGTAATAAATAAATAAATAAAATTATAATAGAAAAATAAATAAAAACAAATAATAATAATAATTATAGAAAAGAAAATAATTGGAAGTGTGGATGTGTGAGAAAAATGTGCAGATAATAATGAGACGAATGAATGAAATTTCTCTGATGAGCAAGCCAAGGGTGACGGCGACGGTGGCAAGGAAAAACTCCCTGAGATGGCATTAGGAAGAAACCTTGAGAGGAACCAGACTCAACAGGGAACCCATCCTCATTTGGGCGATAACAGATAGAAATGATATAACATCTTATGTGTTGTGCAGGTTACTTACTATAATCCTCTCATTTTACAGGATCTACATGTTAATGTCATATATATAATTAGTAAGTAATAAACTCTGGTAATTCTGAGATGTTTCGTGTTTGGTCCCTGTTTAGCTCTTCTCAGAGTCAGAGCTAAATATTGTGTTTTGTTTGTTTACCTTTAATCAGACAGTAACACTGCAGGTCCTACACTACATGTTTTTATATTTGTGTCTTTATTGTTTCAGATAAACATGGATGTTCTAAAGTGGATTTACAGTAAGTTTTACACCTTGTTACAGATGTAGCCACGCCAATAACAGCGACCGCGTGAATGTCATGCGAATGGCGTACGGCTGCCCTATGCACGCCGTGATCCCCCCTCCTTTTTCTGCCAGAAAGGTGTGTCAAGATTTCACAGTAAACACGCGCAAGCCCTATTTATTCATTTATCTGGTACCACCACTAGATGGCGCATCATTCTCAAGAACACGTTAACACAAGCCGGCAATTTAGCTGCGCTGAGTTGCAATCACGTGATTTTAATAACCCACACCCACCCCGCCGAACTGATCCTACCAAACTGCAGTACAGAGATGAAGATGGCGGCTTAATGGACTATTCGCGGTAAGTGGCATTTTATTTTATAAAATGTGTTTGGGGTAGTTTGCAGTTTATTTCCCAGTTCAGTTTTTTATTGGCTGTTTTGAAAATCACTGGCAGCACCAGCAAGCGGTCAGATGTGACTTTAGAGAACTTAATGATCTGTTTACCAAGTCTGGAGTTAACATTACAGCTTACTGTCAGTGTCACAAACTGACAATGTCACTCTGCTTTAACTCAAAAAGATGCTCAAGCTGCGACAATACTATTAATGTCCCTATTACAAAAGCTGCACTACCCGATGAAGAGTGTTTGTGTCCTCTGTAAATATTGAGAGAATCTCACCGCGTGTTGTCTGGATAAATTCAGCGTTTATTTATTCTCTGGTTAAGAGTTAATCTGCAGGTTATTTCTGTGACTAGAATATAATATGATGCAGTTCATGAGGGACACAAGATGAGGATAGATGTACAGGAGCTAGTAACGCTCATAACCCGGTTTATATTTTACACACTTTGGCCGTGACTTTCCACGGTAGCGCGAGCGCTTAGTTAAAGAGCTGAACAACAACACTGAAGTGTTTATCAGTTAAGGAGTGAGGGGGGGATTCAGTACTCGGTAAGTTATAGTTTCACTTCAGTAGATGAACTAATGCTCATATACGAGTGTTATATGGCTTAACTTATTTGTATGAGAAGCGCTTTAAGTAAATTCTCGGTTAATTTAATTCAGACGATAATACAGACAGACCGCGGTTAACACTAACAAAGTTCACTGGTTAACATTAGCACAGGCAGTTTATTTACATTCCAGAATGCCCAAAACAGTATTTTACACACTCTGCGGTAAATACGTTTATTAATATCTTTTATATTTATTACAACTAGATATTCTGTAAAGTTTATTCATCTTTGTCTTGACTAAATTCTCCTGTTGTCTTTATGCAGAGCTCCGCTGTGGAGGATTGGGGGGTCAGACGGCTGACGGCTGGACTTTTGGAGCTACAGGACTGGAGGAGCCTGAACAAGCTGTTGACGGAGCTGTAGGAGGGATGACATCACAGTCCGACAGCTTTAGAATGATGTTTGATCAGGTCTACTGTATATTCTGAACATAGAACTGCAAAATGTCTGATACAGTACTTTGGGGGAAACAAAGACTTAAACTGTTCCATCTTTAATAGTTTTTAAAAATTTATATTTTAATATAAAAGAACCAGATAAAGACTGATAAGCAGCTGGTATATCTGGGTATTTTAATGAACTTTAAGCAAAAATACAACATGTTTTATACAAATTACTGTTTTAATTTTGACTAGTTTTGGAAGAATAAATTGAATTGTTAAAGTCATGTTTGCGTGTTTTAATTTTGGGGGATGTTTTGGGTATTTAAAAAAACGTTTACTTGAACCAACAACTTCAATGGGCAAAAAATGGGACACAAGTTTGTTTTAAATAGTCAAAGACTTGGGCTGAAAATAATAATAATAATAATAATAATAATAATAATAATCCAGCCACTAATGACTGTTAACAGGATTCTTTCGTCCTGCCGGCGCGCAAATGTTTGTGTGTTAGTGCATCAACATTGTCTTGTAAATAGCTGATTAAACCTATGAACACAGCTGTTCAAAAGAAATACTAAACAGACACATGGTCTATTTTGTCCGCAAGTGAAATACATCGATACGTTAATAATTTATACCATGATAACATTAGTGCAGAAGGATCTGAAGAGACTTGTCTCTATTACATCATGACTTTGGGATGTCCACAGTATTTTCGAACGTAGACAGTATTTATTTTTGCTAAACATTAAAAAACAGTCATGTTTAATAAAACAGTGGATCTTTAATAAGCCACATTGGTTTCGAGTCAGAAGTAAAATTAACGAAAGACTGCGATGCCCCGTAAACTTGATCCTGAACAATAATAGCTGATTGTTTTTATATTTATGTTTTTTGTATATATTTTTAAATGTTCAAATGAACGTTTCAGAGTATATCATTTGTCATGTCATTTGTTTACAGCGTTGGCTGATTTTGTGATTTAGACCCATGAGTTACATTGAAATCATTTTTATTAGTAGTACTGTACACACACACACACACACACACACACACACACACAAATACACAAATAGCACATGAAATCGCGTAAAACCAAATGAAACTAGGGTAAAAATATATAAGCAGTAAAAATACTGTAGGCGGCGCGGTGGTGTAGTGGTTAGCACTGTCGCCTTGCACCTCCAGGGTCCGGGTTCGATTCCCCGGCCAGGCTCGATTCCCGTCTCTGTGTGCATGGAGTTTGCATGTTCTCCCCGTGCTTGGTGGGTTTCCTCCGGGTACTCCGGTTTCCTCCCACAGTCCAAAGATATGCAGGTTAGGCTAATTGGCGTTCCTAAATTGCCCGTAGTGTGTGAGTGTGTGTATGTGTGTGGGCCCTGCGATGGATTGGCACCCTGTCCAGGGTGTACCCCGCCTAGTGCCCGAAGTCTCCTGGGATAGGCTCCAGGTCCCCCGCGACCCTGAACACAGGATTAAGATATAGAAAATGAATGAATGAATGAATAAAAATACAGTAGTATCCTGTAGGTGATTCCTGTCCTGTGATAACAGGCACTAACACTCAAGAACTGTTTAGTTCTTTTAGTATATTGTTTTCAAGTGTGAATGTTTATGGGGATTAAATCTGTCTCTGCGGCCGCATCTATTCACCGTTGTTGATGTGGGACATTATGCTGGTTAAATGACTAAAGAAATACTGATCCGTATGGACAGATATTTGTTCCAGATATTATGCGCCATTAATCAATTTGTTATGCCAATTTGACTATCAGCGAAAACATAAAAAATATAACAAAAACAAACCCAAGCAGAAGTTACATTTTGAGCTTTACTTTGCAGCAAAATATTATCTATCAGTATATTAAATGGCACTAGGTAAAATACACCGTAATGTAAAATACTGTACATAGCCCGCATTTGTATTCAGTACCTACAATGTTCGGTATAGATAAATTACCGACGTTACCGTGTCTTTAAAGCACAAACGGAAAAAATGTCTAAACATAACTATTTATCTGCACGCAATCTCTGGCAGATATACTGTAGGAGCTCACAAACACTTTTCTGTCACAAGCCCCAGTGACTTTCTGTTGTGGTTGAATGACTTTTCACACATTCTTCCTGACAGAACGTTAATAGTTCTGAGAAATTCATATGCTGTCTTGCATTCACACCATGTTTAAGATCTTCACTCAGATATTCAGTGGTAGATTATTGCACACTTCAAGAGACTGTGCAAGCTTCCCTGAAAGCTTTTTCTAAATACATAAAACGATCCATTTTCACTTATTCCTGTCCACCTTTCTAGACGTTCATGTGATAGTTAAATTTTAACAATGATAATGTTACGATCTTCCATGAAGAACAGAATTGTGTGTCTTTTACTGGGCGTTTACTTTTCCGCTCTGTTCAGCATTCAGAACGGAAGCTAATAAGTGAGTGTGTCATTTGGAAAAGTTTTCAACTCAAAAACCTCTAGTGCATAAAAGTGAGAATCTAACCCTGGGGGTGTCAGGCCACGGTACTAATCACTATGCCTCCATGCCACTTCATGGTACATAGACAATAAATTAATTGTTGTCTCCTTAATTAAGTTTTTTTGTGGAAAAAAACCAGATAGTACATGAGAATCGTTACAACAACTCGTACAGAAGACATGGCATGTATTTAATTTACATGAACAGTTTGACTGATTTTTTTGTCACTATACTGCCACTGTACTGGGTCCCATTAACCCATCAAGGTTTTAATCTTATAGTACCATGTATGTATATGAAGTCAGATGATGCCATTAGATTGTGGCAGTGGCCGAAACTTCAAAGCACTTTTGTAAGTCACTCTGGATAATGTAAATACCAAAAACAGATACACTGGGGGAAATAAGTATTTGATCCCCTACAGATTTTCTAAGTTTGCCCACTTACAAAGAAATGAAGGGTCTATAATTTTTATCATAGGTTTATGGTAAAGCATTGAGACAGGATATCAACCAAAAATCCAGAAAAAGCATATGATATAAATGTTATGAATTAAGTTGCATTTCAATGAGGGAAATAGGTATTTGATCCCCATCAAAACATGACTTAGTACTTGGTAGAGTAACCCTTCCTGGACAGCACAGTGGGAAGACATTTCTTGTAGTTGTTTACCAGATTTGAACACATATTGGGAGGCATTTTGATCCACTATTCTTTACAGATTTTCTCTAAATGTTTAAGGTTTCTCAAAGTTACAGCTCTCTTCGTGAATTTTCTATTGGATTAAGGTCTGAAGACTGGCTAGACCACTCCATGACCTTAATGTGCTTATTCTTCAGCCACTCCTTAGTTGCCTTGGCAGTATGTTTGGGGTCATTTTCATGCTGGAAGACCCATCCACAACCCATCTTCAGGAGGTTCTCATCCAAAATTTTACAACACATGGCCTCATCCATTGGCCCCTCAGTGCAGCAAAGTCAATCTGTACCTTTAGCAGAGAAACAGCCCCAAAGCATAATGTTTCCACCTCCGTGCTGGACTGTAGGGACTGTGGTGTTCGTATTGTCATAGTCAGCATTTTTCTTCCTCCAAAAACAGCAAGTCGAGTTTATGACAAAGAGCTCAATTTTGGTCTCATCTGACGACAGCAGTTTATCCCAATCTTCTCTGTTCATTGGTGACCCTCAGACAAGTCTTCTTGAGGAGGGGAAGCCTTGCTGCGCTGAAGGACTTCAATCCATGCAGGCGTATTGTGTTACCAATGGTTTGTTTGGTGACTGTAACTCCCAACTGCCTTGAGATCATTCACAAGCTCCTCCCGTGTAGTCCTGGGCTGGTCCCTCATTTTTCTCATGATTATTCTTTACACCATGAGGTGAAATCTTGCATACAGGGCCATTAATGGTTACTTTGGATTTCTTCATTTGTAAATAATCGCTCCAGCAGTCGTCTCCTTCTCACCAAGCTTCTAGCTGATGGTCTTGTAGCCCATTCCAGCCTTGTGCAGGTCTAAAATCTTCTTCCTGACTTGCTTTGGTCTTGCCGATTGTGGTGAGGTTTGAATGGAAGACAGAGATTTTGTGGACAGGTGGCTTTTATTACACATACCACATTGTTGTTAGGAGCACCTTCTTAAATTAATATGTGTACCACAAGAGCACATAACCAGTCTGTGAGAGGCAGAATTATTGTTGGTTGGTAGGGGAGCAAATACTTATTTCCCTCATTGAAATGCAACTTAATTCATAACATTTGTATCATGTGCTTTTTCTGGATTTTTGGTTGATATTCGGTCTCAATCCTTTACCATAAAAACCTATGATTATAATTATAGACACTTCATTTCTTTGTAAGTGGGCAAAACTTTCCTATGATGAGGGATTAACTATTGAGCTATGTTAAACTGTAAGTGGTAGATGATGAGGCTGATGCTGCATTGTTAACTGATATTTGTCTAAATCTATAGAGTTTTCTTATTTTGCATTCAAACTATTTATATGTTGTACAACATATAAAATATAATTCTAAGAAATCATCAGGCCATTCAACCAGATCGGTTACCACATATTAAGTACTGTATAAAGACAGAAACCAACTTACTCACCGCAATAAAATAAAAAAATTAATATGAGAAGTAAGTAAGGTGGGAAAATGGAGGGGTGTGGTTAAAAAAAAATACCATGCAGAATTCCTCACGGCTCAGTTTTGGGCCCATCACTATTTAGCATGCCATGCGTATGCTTTTTCTCATCAGAAGTAATTAGTAAACATGACATTCCTTACCATAAGTCAGATAGTATTGCTGCTGAAAGTGAAGATAAATTAATGTCTGTTGATGATTTCAGTTCAGACCACACACTATACTCACCTGCTAGTCTCACACTCTTGACACGTCTGAGAGAAACTCATAGATGATGTGTTTGATGTATTGGTTTTACTTTTGAGTAAAAGCCTGATTTAGAATCTAATGTCTCTCTGGCAGGACCAAGGAGAAGGAGCTGGAAGCTGGAGACCACTCTGCTGCTCATCACGACTGTTCTCTGTTTGCTACTTGTGATGCTGGTAGGCTTAGAGAACAAGAAACTACTAAAGACACCTGGCAAACCAGGTGCCAAATTGGAACCTCAGGCATTACCAGAGCAGTCCAGGAATTTGTCCCACAAATGTCAGAGAAACGTCTCTGTGTCTAACATCACTGGATTTTCCACTTTGCCTGAAAACATTAAAAACTTCCTGTTTTACCAACACTGTCGGCATTTCCCGATGCTACTCAACGTTCCTGCTAAGTGCGGCGGTCCTGGGAACTCCGCAGATGTTTTTCTGCTTCTGGTCATTAAAAGTTCTCCACCCAACTATGACCGACGGGAGGTTCTGAGAAAAACATGGGCTTCAGAAAGACTTCAGAGTGGCATGTGGATCCGCACTGTGTTTATATCAGGAACCACAGAAAATGGTTTAGAGAAGGAACGGATCAATAAACTCCTGGAACTGGAGAATCGTAAGTACCAGGACATCATTCAGTGGGACTTTCATGATTCCTTTTACAACCTCACGCTGAAGCAGGTCTTATTCCTGGAGTGGAGGGAGAGGTTTTGCCCTCATGTGCACTTCCTCCTTAATGGAGATGACGACATTTTTGCCAACACAGACAACATGGTGCAGTATCTAAAAGGGTTACATAATAATGATGGAAGCAAACATCTGTTCACCGGTCACTTGATCCAATATGTGGGGCCGATCAGGGAACCCGCCAGCAAATACTACATCCCAGTCCAAGTCCATGAATCAAACCATTATCCTCCATACTGTGGTGGGGCAGGCTTCCTGTTGTCACAATTCACTTCCAGAATCATCTACAACATGTCTCAATCCATCACCCTGCTCCCCATCGATGATGTTTACATGGGAATATGTCTGGAAAAAGCTGGACTTAAACCTGTGTCTCATATGGGAGTGAAAACAGCGGGCCTGCACATTCCCTCAAAAAAGCAGGACATGTACAACCCATGCTACTACCGTGAGATTCTCCTGGTCCACAGGTTCCTCCCTCATGAGATATTTGTAATGTGGCATGAAATCCATCAGAATGATTTGGTTTGTGGAAGGCGAGAATTTAATGCCCAGCCTGAGGAATTAGTGCCATAATGCACTAAATTATGGCACTAAATCATAATTTCTCACATTTTGAGAAATGTGAGAGACATTAAGAAGCAGAAAGGAGACATTCAGCGCACATCTATTGTTCGGTAGGTTTACTTTAGCCACCAAATAAAAAATGTACAATAGTGTTACAAACCACAAAAGGAACTACAGCTGAAGAACGGAACAGAAACTATTCTGATCTGACAACTGATGGTGTTGATGTTAGCATAAAATGAGTGTTGCTGTTTGTGCATGAACATCTTTAAAAAGCAGCAACTCTACTCTAATGTTACATACTGTATGCAACTACACTACCGTTCAAAAGTTTGTGGTCACTTTCTAACTCCATGATGGTTCCTGATGTTTATTTCTTTCTACATTGTAAAGCTGAAGGCGTCCAAAACCTGCATGAATCTCCATTGAACAGTTGATATTGAGATGTTTCTGCTACTTCTGCTCTGTAAAGACTTCATAACGCCTCTAATCTGAGCTGCTGTTAATTGGTCATTTTTCAGGCTGATAACTCTAAATGAACTTCTGGTCTGCAGCAGAGGGAGGTTTTGGTCTCGTCCTCCTGGGACGGCCTTCATGAGAGACAGTTTCATTATGGTGCTGGACGGATTTTGCAAATGCACTTGACGATACTGTTCTTGCAGGAACTATTACAGAAAGGCCGACCTCTGTGTCTTACAATAACAACTAACTGGTGTTTTTCTTGTTGTTACGTAATTACCTAATTCCATATGTGTTATTTTATAGTTTTGATTGTATTGTTGTAGAATGTAGAAAATAAATCACTAAACAAAAACAAAGACATTTGCAAGTGTTCTAAAACTTTTGAACGGTGGTGTTTGTTTAATCTGAGTGCAAGAGTGCATGAATTCTGTATTAATATTACATTACTTTGTTCTGTACTGATGAGAAACTGAGAATCGGAAATCAATTAGCACACTGCGCTCTCAGCTCAGAGGAATGTACTTTAATTAGCTTATTTTAATAAATTGACTAAAGGACTAACACACTACAGAACTACAAGCTCAAAGCTCAACACTTGACATGTTTAATTACTTTTATGCCACAAATGATTTATTAAATATACTTTTTAAATTGTATTTATAGTTCCAGTTCAAACTGAGGCATATCAAGTAAACAAGCTAGTTCCTGATGTCACTTACATTATGCTGTAAACAGCAATTCTCTCACCATCTTATCTTTCTCTCTCTCTGTCTCAAAGTTAATGCAATAAAACTGACAACAAAATACAGTACACACTGTTTTTTAAATAATTCATTTAGAGAGAACGTGAGCTGTACACAGTGCTGTGGATAAGCTTTTATCTTAAGGAAGGACTACTGTCAGAGTAATTGTAATAGAAAATCCATGACCAATCAGAATCCAGAACTCATCAGCACTCTTTTTTAAGGTGTTTTAAGGACCCGAATCTTAAACAGTAAACAGTCAAGATCACTGAATCAGGTGTAAGTTATGTGAAATGTGTAAAGCTTTACCTTCATCGTGGTGATAATGTGATAGGACCATGACAGGGTGGTTCCAGAAACTGTCCACTCTCTCCACTGGGACCTTCTTCTGTCAACTCCTTTGTCTTGAGGTTTTTCTTCTGGCAGATCTTCAGGCTTTTAATCTCCTCTAGGTAAACCTGGTTTTTGCAACATCAGTGACCTTGATGATGGAGGTACTGTAGAGTTGGGCATAGCCAAATAACTCTCACACACTCCTTTAAAAACTCCAGACTTCTGTGTCACAATAACATGTAATTACAATTAATGTAGTAAAGATGTACAGCAATGTATAAATATTATAACTGTATATTATTACGTGGTAAATAAAGATGACATCGCATCTTATCAGGGATTTACCTAGATGTACAGATTTCTTTACCACTATAAATAATGGTAAAACTATCCAACCACAGCCAAGAAGTGTTCTGCACAGGAAGTTCTCGACTCATAAAACAGCAACATCATCTGTGCACTAAATAATGTTTATACATTGTATATTAATATGATGCATACTTTCCCATAACTCATAAAACAACATGTATGCGTGTGTGTTTGTCCATCTCGTCTGGATTAGAACATCAGCCAGTAAGTATATCGAGGTGCAGCGAACACAAAAAACAAAATTTATTTTTCTTTTCATTAATCATAAAACTTTACAATTTGGAAAAATCTTTTTAAATCTAACATGCACAGTGAGGTCAAAATAATAATTCAGACACTTTTGTTCTTAATACTCAATCTACTTACTGCACAAAAAAATAATAATAATAATAACTCACCTCAACCTAAAAAAGTTTAGTAACAAGTTGCACAGCTTTTTTAACTTTATTCAAGTTTCAGAGAAATTTGCTGACCAAACAAAGTATTTCAGAGTTGTACTGAAAATCCAAAGTGTATAATGTAAAAAGGAAAGGAACGAGTACTGTCCTCTGAGGTGTCCCAGTACTGCTAATCACATTTTCTGACTCACGTTCCCGCAACTTTACAAACTGTGTCCATCTGTTCATCAGATAGTTGGTGATCGAGGAGGTTGTGGAGGTGTCGACATGCATATTCTCCAGCTTCTCTTGTAGTAGTGCAGGTTGAATTGTGTGAAAGGCACTGGAGAAATCAAAGAACATGATTATCACACTGCTACCCGCTTTATCCAGGTGAGAAAGAGTTCACTGAAGAAGGTAAATGGCATCATCCACACTGTGCTGTATGAGCCAGCACCATCCTCTCCAAAACCTTCATTAGATGGGATGTACTGTAAGGGCAACTGGTCTGTAATTTGGGGTGGATGGAGACAACCTTTTTGGGACTGTAAAAAGGCAGGATGTCTTCCACAGTGTGGGAACCTTCTCCTGAATCAGCCTTATGTTAAACATCCAACATAAAATGTTGGCCAACAGTTATGTTGGTAAAATCCAACATAACTGGTTAGCACAGGCCTTCAGAACTGATACAGGGGCTGATACCATCGGGACCTGCAGCATTGTTTTGATTCAGTCTCTCCACCTGACATCTTAAAACAGAAAGGGGGGTGGGGGAGTAGAGGACACATAACTGTTGCTGGACAAGGTGGAAGAGATAGATGGGGGTGGTGGTGATGGAGCTGTGAAGTTTATTGTGGGGGTTAGGGTGTAGACAAATGGACAGTGTGACTTTCTATTGTGGTGGGGTTTGAAGGGCTTGTTTTATGGAGTCCACGCTGGCCTGCAACTCATCAGTCCACTCTCATTTTACTCTCATCTATTTCCTTTAGATGTTTTTGGCAGTATTGTCAGCGAAATGGGAAATAAACTTCTGGTAACATCCGGCGAGACCCAGGAAAAAGGCGTTAAGATCTTGAGGTGGCATTCTAGGTCTTTTCATGGTCTATGTGCACTCCTCTCTCACAGATGATGTGTCCCAGAAACATTAGATCTCATCTGTAAAATAACACTTCTTCATGTTCAAAGAGATTGGTTTGGGTGAGTCTTTGTAGCAATCAGATATTTATGGCGCTTTTCCACTGCATAGTACGACACGACACGGTTCAGTTCTACTCACTTTTGGGGGTTTTTCCACTGGGAACAGTACCTGGTACCTGTTCCTTTTTTTAGTACCACCTCGGCTGAGGTTCCAAGCGCGCCGAACCGTTACCAAAACGTGACGTGTAAACTCTGCTGGTCACTGATTAGCCGGAGAAAATCGTCATTACTGCGTCACTGAACTTGCGACACGAGACACAACAGAACCGCTATATTTAGAAACAGCCAGAGAAGGATCGCACGCACCTTTTTGTATTAACCGTCGGCCTCTTTTGAAACAAACTCCTTCGTCTCGCTGTTAAAAACATCCACATGCCGAGAATGAAGAACACCATGCCGTCGATATGCTCCATTGTTGTGTGTTTGTTTGTGGCGCGTTTACGATGACGTCACAGCAGTAGCGGCGCCGCGCGCGTGAGTAATCCCGCCCACGCTAAAGTGTTACTACACTGCAGTGGAAGAGCAAACCGAGCCAAACTGCGCGGAACCGAAGTGAGTTGAACTGAACCGTGTCGTGCCGTACTATGCAGTGGAAAAGAGGCATTAGTGTGCTGCTCCATGATGTGTGAGTAAATGATAATATCATCAATATAAATGAGGCAACATTTTCCCCTCAGGTTACCCCCTTCTCCATGAGCCTTTGAAATATTGCAGCAGCATTTCTGAGCCCTTATGGCATGAACCAGAACTAATAAACGCCCTTAATGGTAATGAAGGCTGTTTTTTCACAGCTCTCCTTCTCCATCTCAATCTAAGATGTCATGTATCAGCGGCACTGGATATACATCTGGTTTATATGCATCAGAGGTGAAAGTAGTTTCAAATTCTTATGGTTGTCAAAAGGTGAGGAGAATAAACCATAGAGGTGATGGTCAGAAAAGATTTACTTAATATTTGCACTTATTCTACTTTAGAATATCAGCTCTGTTGTCTTCCTGGTTCAGGGGTTGAATTCCAAACAGCATTGAATGGAAAGCTAGTGCACTATGTAGGGTGTACAATCCCCAGTTCCACACATCAAGTAGTGCCCATGATCAGGAGTTAGAGAGGGATTTGGGATTCATTAACTAGCCTTGTAATAAAATCTAGTTAGCTCTGTAGCCTAAATAAAAGAACATGGCAGGTTTG
The DNA here is from genome assembly GCA_030522415.1 of Channallabes apus. NCBI lineage: Eukaryota > Metazoa > Chordata > Actinopteri > Siluriformes > Clariidae > Channallabes > Channallabes apus. The sequence continues at coordinate 16,470,862 of CM060115.1, read as the reverse complement.
GAGTCTGTATTTAACATAGCACATATAATCCATTCAATAAAATTTTATTTGTATAGCGCTTTTAACAATTGACATTGCCACAAAGCAGCTTTACACAATCAAAAGAATTATTGACGTTTCTATGAAATTTGTATGAATCAAAATGATCAGATTGTCCCTGATGAGCAAGCCGAGGGCGACAGCAACAGTGGCAAGGAAAAACTCCCTGAAATGGCAGTAGGAAGAAACCTTGAGAGGAACCAGACTCAACAGTGAACCCATCCTCATTTGGCATATAACGGATAGCAGGGATTGATCTGAAGTCATACTGTGTATGGAGGTGTTGGGAGGCTGGAAGTTGAATAACAGGAGATGTGTTTAAGTTAATATGGAGTCCAGTTCATTATTGGAGGGTTAGGTAGACTGTAGGAAACTCCAGTCCTGAACTATCAAGTGACTGCAGTCACAAAGAACCGCTGTCAGCATCACTTGAGGCCAGGCCCATCTTCGTGTAGAAGTGGAACCATCCCCAGACACCACAAGCATCCCAGGCAGACCACACGGGGCTATGAGAAGTGGGACACCAGGATGAGTCAGACAGGTCCAGAGGGCAGAGGGTGTGTGGATCACTGGCAGCTCAGAAGAGACATGTATAGTGAGACAAATATACAGGTAGAGGGAGAGAGAAAAGAGGAGAGAGCAGAAGAGAAGGAGAGATAACAGTTAGGTATGGTCACAGTCACACAATGTATACGTGAATGTATATTTAGTGCAGAGTGCAAGCAGGGACTCCGGCAGGACTAAATATGACATCATAACTAAAGGGTAAGAGCCAGAAGGAAACACAAACATGAGGGGGAACTGAGATGTAAAGCAAACAATCACCTCACCGTCAACAAACCTGAGTGATCAAATGAGACTGAGGAAGACAGCATCTAAACATACCAGTTCACCATAATACTCTACGTCCATGAGTCCCCCAGATCTGCTCCTTTACCTTATGGCAAATCTATTCATAAAAATGCTTGGCTAAATAAATAGGTTTTTAGTCTAGACTTAAACACTGAGACTGTCAGGGGCGTGTCTAGAGGGGGGGGCACAGGGTAGTAAATAGATAAATGTTACTTTATTATTTGTTTTTATGACTAAGATACAAAAATATTTTCCCAATGATAACATTCCCTTCATAAACACGGAAATGTTTGAGAATGTTATTTAAATAAATTTAAGTCTATAATTAAGAGACTTAAATGCTTTTTTATTTTAAGGCAGCGTTTGGCAGGAAAAGTTAAAAATAAAAAGAGGAGAGAGCCAGACATAGCAGAAGGATATCCAATGTTTCTTTAAGAAAAGTGCAGTCAGAGTCAAAGTTCAAACAGTGCAGGCCAAGGAATTAGTAAGCCTGGACCCGCAAGGACAGAACATGACCTGCTAGAGAGGACCACCCACACGGAAAGAACCTATATAAACATATATGTTTTAATATAGGTTTTGATATAGGTTTTTAATATATGTGACATATATAAAATTGGCCGTTTTCCTATATTATATGTACATATATGCGTGCATATACAGTATGCGTGCATATATGTACCTATATAGACATGTATAAAATTGGCCGTTTTCCTATATTATATGTACATATATGCGTGCATATATGCGTACATATATGTACCTATATAGTAATACAGTATATGTGACATATATAAAATTGGCCGTTTTCCTATATTATATGTGCATATATGCGTGCATATATGAACCTATATAGTAATACAGTATATGTGACATATAAAATTGGCCGTTATCGTATATTATATGTACATATATGCACATATATAGGTACATATATGCATGTATATATATGTGTGCATATATGCACCTATATGTTTACCTAGATTAGTAAAAAAAATCCATAGCTGCTATAACATAAATAAAAGCCCAAAATGTAGAAATTAATTTTTTATTTTCTTAAGAACAATCAACTAGTAAAAGAACAAAAACATGACAAAAAACTGAACAGGAAGAAAAAAATATATTTTGTGGATCTTCCCAGCTCCGTGTGCTTTGAATTGATGTGCCTATCTGCCTTCGGGTGGCTGCCGGCCACTTCTTCAATGTAGCATCTAGAGAAGACAAAAATAATAAGACAGTATAATAATAATAAATGATTATTTATTAAAACTTCAGACGACAACAATTAGTGCCACGAGGTTATTTGCAACACTATATGTTCTACAAAATAGAGGGCTACATTAACAACCAGTTATCTTCAGCAAGAGATAAAAGCCACAACATGAGCATTTTATTAAAAAAAATTCAGCTCTATAGTCAGTTCACACACATAAAAGTATTAAAAATCGTAATTTTGTTAATATGGATTTACGTGTTAACACATGAATGTATTTTTTAAGATTAGTTAATGTACTAATGTTAACAAAAATTAATAAATGCTGGAAAACTATATTGCTCACTGTTAATTCATGTTAACAATGCATTACCTAATGTTAACAAATAAAACCTTATTTTAAAGTATTACCGTTTCTGTTTTAGGTATACCCAGTGATGAAAGATCCCAAACCTCTGCAGGTGCAGCTGAAATGATTCAGATTCCAAAGGTTACAGTGACAGAGAGCAGCACCCACTAACCCTAACCCTCAAGGTATATTGACAGATGTCATCTACCAGTGTTTTAGACCATTTTACTGTGAAATCAAAAGGGGAGCTGAGAGCAACTGTCATGAACTAACCCGAGACGACCAGGAAGACATAGCTTTAGCAGTTAGCCATGTAGCGTGAATGGTAAACCCAAACGCGGATTGACACGAGCGGGCAGGATAATCACGCGATTTACTCTAAGAACTCTCAAAGTGAATGAGTAAAGGAAAGACACAATCTAACCCTCGTCCTATAAACACACACTCAGTCTGAAAGCAAACTCAAGAAAGTGAGTACTCACGTGAACGGGAACGATTCCGAAATAGCATGGGCAAAACTCAATGACAGAGCGATGTGCGGCGCCATCTTGTTTCCTTTTATGCTTTCAGGTTCGCGACCGTCTTACTTCCGGGTCCTAGTGCCGGTCGCGGCTGAGTGCGCATGACAGCAACACATCAGTTAAAATGAATGGATAAGGACTACCATAAAAAAATCTAAAGAGAATCAGTGTAACATCACACAAAGTTAGCACCTGTCTGTTGTTGAACGTAATCACACACACATCTCCTCGTACTCATCATTCCTTTTGTTTGCATGCAAGTTTATCATACAATAACCACACTGTGTCTGTTTTTCCCCTGATAGATTCCGGGTCGGCTGGCAACTTCGTCTCCTCTGCTCTCCTTTCCTAGCTAAAAGCTCCCGTATCGAAGCTTCCATACCCAATCCCAGTTAAAGCTCTAGCTCTTTAAAATAGTCACCTCTTGAACACCTTTCCGTGCCCCTTCGGTTAACTTTCCCGAGTCCTACAGAGGAGCTAAAATTTTTTGTGCTACCTCAGGTCGACCAGTCCATCGTGCTGGCTCTCCCTTGGCTCAGCTATCACAATCCTAATTTCAATTGGGCACAATCTCGCATCACATCATGGGCTCCTAGATGCGCTAAATTCTGTAAACCATCCGCTTTGATGGTCCAAGCAACGACCATTGAGAGTCCAAGCGCCCAAACCTCAATCACTGTGCAATCTGAGTACCGAACATTTCAAGATGTATTTAGTGTTAGGGCTGCAGCACGGACTCTCCGTCCGTGGGACTGCGCGATTGAGCTCCTGCCGGGGAAAACACCGCCCTGCTCGCGCATTTATCCATTGTCCGTGGTGGAAACCCAGGCCATGGAGGAATACGTGAGTGTGGCTCTCCAGCAGGGGCTCATCAGTAGGTCCATGTCTCCAGCTTCAGCAGGATTTTTTTTTAATTGAAAAAAAAGGCGAGGGCCTTAGGCCCTGTATTGATTATCGCAACTAAATGCAACAGTGAAATATAAACACCCACTTCCCCTGGTACCGGCCGCTATCGCTCCGAGGCACCTCTATCTTTACTAAACGCGACCTCTGCAGCGCTTACAATCTCGTTTGTGTTCGTAAGGGCGATGAATGGAAGACAGCATTTAGCACGACACCTGCCGCCCATCATCGGCTATGCGAACACGGGCTCTATGCGAAGGCAGAGAAATGTGATTTTCTTCAACAGGAGATTGCATTTCTTGGCTATCGCATAGGACCCCAGGGTGTTGAGATGGAGGCGACCAAGGTCAGGGCGTGCAACAATGGCCAGAACCCAAGTCAGTTAAGGTGCTACAGAGTTTTCTTGGGTTTGCCAACTTCTACAGGCGATTTATTCAGGGATTCAGCACAGTGGCACCACCGCTCACAAACTTGTTAAAGGGGAAACCACAGCGGCTGCGTGAGTTCCCGCTGGAAGCCCACGCAGCTTTCCAGCATCTCAAACTAGCTTTCACTTCTGCGCCTATCTTAAAATTATCTGACACTGAGAAGCCCTTCATAGGTGAGGTCAATGTGGGGCTGGGAGTGGTACTGTCACAATGGCAACCCAGAAAAACTCCACCCCTGCGCTTTCTTTTCACGGAAACTAAATCCTGCCGAACGCAACTATGATATTGGTAATAGAGAACTGCTAGCAGTAAAAGCGACATTAGAGGAGTGGCGACATTGGTTGGAGGGAGCTAAACATTCCTTTACAGTACTCACCGACCATCATAATCTCGAGTACATCCAACAAGCTAAAAGATTAAACTCTCGCCAAGCCCGATGGGCGCTGTTTTTCACGCGTTTCCAATTTGTTATTACTTATCGCCCCGGCTCACGTAATAAAAAAGCAATTGCGTTATCCCGCTACTATCCGACGCGGGATCAAAACCCAGATCTGAAAATCATCTTGCCCTCGGCACTCGTGATGGCTCCGATCGTGTGGGAAATAGATTTAGAGATAGCCCAAATGACACGGTCAGACCCCGTGCCCAGGGACTGTCCTCCGAATTGAACATACGTTCCGTAGCCACTACGCGAGCAAGTGATAATTTCACTGCATGTGGATACATTTCACTGCGTGTGGATACATTTCACTGCGTGTTGTACTTGTACAGTATAACTATGCATGTGACAAATAAAGAATCTTGAATCTTGAATCTTGATAATCGCAGCTCACACCAGCTTATCATCTGGTCACCCCGGCGTGTCACGTACCATTCATAGAACCAAAGTTTTGGTGGCCAATGTTCCGGGAAACCGTGAAAACAGTTGTTTCGTCTTGTGCAGCAACCAAGAGCCCTTGTTGGTTGCCAGTTGGTAAATTAATGCCCCTACCACACCTAACAGACCGTGGTCCCACATCGCAGTGGACTTTGTGACGGATCTGCTGGTGTCAAAAGGGTACACGACAATTCTTGTAGTAGTGGACCGATTTTCTAAGGGAAGTCGTTTCCTTCCATTTAGCTCTCCCATCAGCCCTCCAGGTGGCAGAAACCCTATTCGAATCAGTGTTTCGCTACTACGGCATCCTGGAGAATATTGTTTCCGACCGTGGTCCCCAATTCATCGCTAAAGTCTGGAAAGCTTTATTCCAGAAATTGGGAACCACTGTTAGCCTAACGTCAGGCTATCACCCCGAGTTGAATGGGCAAGCAGAGCGGACTGTCCAAGAACCCGGAAGGTTCCTCCGAGCATATTGTAGTAGTCGACAACATGAATGGGCAGACTGTTTAATCTGGGCGGAATATGCGCAGAATCCCCCTCGGAAAGCCAGCCCCGGGGGGGGGGGGGGAGGTTTACTGTAACATCTCTACCACCTCAGTCGGGGAAAAAAAGATCTGGGTCACCGGATTACTGAGCTGTGTGTACTTGTTTCTCCCGTATCTGTATTGTCACTATGTAGCGCAGCCACACAAAAGGGACACCTTCTACAACAGGGAAATGGTTGTGGAGCTAATGCTGCTCACCTGTGGCCGAAGGTGTGCCCTAGCGGTTTCTGTTCCCCTATTGACAGTGGTTTGGTCACCGGGCAAGTTCCCGCGCATGCGCAATCGCAACGCAAGGGAACCCGGAAGTGAAGTTGGTCACATGATCCGGCATAAAGCCGGAACCGGCGTAGAAGCCGGGATGGAGAGATGATGACAGCGCGCTGCATGTTTTTTGAAGCTGAGAGCCTGATTGTGGATTATACGTCGATAATTTCATTCAGTACTCAGCTCCTTCCGTTTCTTGATCTCCCAGACCTACCATCTTTATCTGGTGAGATCGAACCATCTCTCCAACTCACCATTCCCATACCTATTGCCGTTTTTCAGACACTGGTCTATCATACACACACTCACACACCCGCATACATCACACACACACTTTTTCTATTTGTATATATTTTGTATATATTGGTTTGTGGTGCACCTTGTTTGTTTATTTATTTAGTTATCTTGTATAATACATTCATTCATTCATCCATTTTCTATACCGCTTAATCCTGTGTTCAGGGTCGCGGGGGACCTGGAGCCTATCCCAGGAGACTTCGGGCAGTAGGCGGGGTACACCCTGGACAGGGTGCCAATCCATCGCAGGGCACACACACATACACACACTCACGCACCCAATCACACACTACGGGCAATTTGGGAACGCCAATTAGCCTAACCTGCATATCTTTGGACTGTGGGAGGAAACCGGAGTACCCGGAGGAAACCCACCAAGCACGGGGAGAACATGCAAACTTGTATAATACACTTGGTTTAAATTATTATAATTGTTTTGTGTCGCGTCGTGTTTTGTCCAGCTGCGGTTGCGCAATACCGGAAGTGTTGTTTTCAAGCCCCTGTTTAGATTCCCGAATCCGTTTTTTTTTTGTAACCAAGCGGTTAATTCAATCCAAGCGTTACAACTAAATCAAGTTCACCTGTCTACCCCTGTGTGTCTCTATATATTCCAGGCGAGCCTGTAGCCCTTTGTCTGTTCATAGTCGTGCACCTTCATGTTTGTATGTATTGAATGTTTGTGTTTACTTTTCTTCCCATCCCAGGATTGAGCAGTGTCTGCAGAAAGGGGGCTGGTTTTCATATGCATGGCAAAGGGACTGAAGGACTTTTGAGTCACCTAAGTTCAGCAAGAGGCTCGTATCTTTTGAGTGTATTACTGCCCGTCTGCAGACCCAGCCTGGGAGGTTCACAGCCCTGCGGGGTGGTAGCCCTTGTCATTTGTTTTCTTTGTTTTCATTTTGTTTTCGTCCCTAATTGCCAAATAAATCTGTCTTGTTTCCCTGCATCTGCCTTCTTGTAGACATGACGATCAGGACTATATAAAAACTGTGGCCGATATTCTCCTGCTTACTGCTCCACAAAATATTCCTCAAAGAGGCCATCGTAAAACAGAGAACAGGGGGAACTTTCTGGACATATTGGAGCAAATAGCAAAACACAATTCAATAGTATAGAAAAACCTATATAGTGGAAATGCTAAATACACAAGCAAACACAAAATTAAATCCTGGAGTGTTTGGCAGAGAAGGTTCGGCATAATATCATCCAAGAGGTGAAACAGAATTATAACATCTGTTCCACCACGGTCCGAGGGGATAAGATCTGGGTCTCCAGACTACTAAGCCGTCGCTTTGTCCCCACCTAGTGTGTCAGTGTTGGTATGTTCACATAATCCCAAATTTAGTACACCTGTGTCACGCCCCTGTGTGTCTCTATTTAAGCCGGCCGAACCCGTAGCGTCTCGTCCGTTCACTATGATTCTTTTCGTGGGTTTTTCATGGGTGTGTGTCTTTTCACTGTGTGTTGGATTAAGTGTCACATTTCATCCTCAGAATTAACAGCAGGGCAGGAGAAAAGACTGAGAAGCAATATCGTTCAATGTGACACGCCCTCCCCTTTTCAGGAAGTACATGGAATAAGCGCTGCATTCACAGGCACCTGCCTGCTGAGCAGAACTGAGGAGATCTAGTCGAGTATCTGTTTTATTTGTGTGGTTTGTTTTTTTGTGTTTCAGTGACTGGTTCTTTTTGAGTTGTGTGTTTCAAGTAAATACTCGATATTTTATGTTTGAACCAAGAAAAAAGAAAGACCCAACAAATAAAGAAAAGAAAAGTGAACTCCTGCATCTGTGTCCGCTCCTTCCATCCGTACGAACATGACAAGAGTGAGGCATTCAGTGTACTTGTCTATGAAACTAAGGACATGAAAAAAAAAATGTACTGCTTCTGAGAGATTATTATAAGGTTGAAATAAATGAGAGTTTTTTACATTTTCAAAAAGCTGATAGTTTTAAATGCTGCAGTGTTGACAGAGATCATCAGTAGTCTAGAGAGATGTGGACTGGATTACAAAATGACTCTGGTAGGCCAGGGATATGATGGAGCATCTGAAATGAGTGGAAAACATATTTTCCACACCCATAAATGGCAAAACATTCATTCTATGTGCATTGCAATTCACATTGCCTGAACCTGGTTTTAGTTGACACTGTCAAGTCAGTAAATGAGGCATCATGTTTTTTTCTCTTTACTAGAGAAGCTATATGTCTTCATGTCAGGCTTGTACGTTCACCACAAATGGCTTGAAGTTCAGCAACAAATATATAAAGGTAAGCCCAGAGAGCTCCAGAAGCTTAGCGACAAAAGATGGTCATGCAGACACTTTGCCTGCCATAATATAATGGACAGGTTACCTGCAGTGCTCCATGTCCTTGAAGATATTGCTGATGAGAGAAGTGGAGACAGGCCTGTAGAGGCACGGAGTCTTCTTGCCCAAATTGACTGGCCTTTCATTGAGCTTATAGCAACATTCTGCAAAGTGCTGGGTGACACCAAGTTTCTATCTGATATGCTTCAGTCACCTTCACTAGACGTAGCCAGAGCTGTTGAGCTAATTGAAGCACTTCAGGACACATTTCAGTGTTACAGAGAAGAACACTTTTGTGATGAGCTATGGAGAGAAATCTTAAGCACAGCTCAAAAGTGAAATATCCAACTCAGTTTAATTTTATTTATATAGTGCTTTTAACAATGGTCATTGACTCAAAGCAGCTTCACAAATATCAGCATTGAAAGTGTGAAAAAAAGGCAATGGAAGACCAGCTGTAGACTAGAACGATCTGTAGTGACACTCACTCTTGGTGAACGTAGAAGTGGCCAAAATGACAAGGATAGTTATAGAAAGAACATCTTCTATCCGGTCTTAGACTCTATGATTGGATAATTACAGAAACGTTTCTCCAAGCCCAACTGCAACATAATGAGAGGTTTTCAAGCACTCCATCCTAATTAAACCTTTAACTAAATAAACCTGAGGCGAGCACAGGAAGTTTTTAGCTTTCTCCCACTATTCCTCACTCCTTGCACCACTGCAATCTCAAACAGTCCTGATTTTGGTGATTTTAGAATGACTAAGTGATAAGATAAAATAGAATATAATCCTGAAATCACACCTCTTGCTGATGTGAATTAAACGTAACCAGGTTTTCCCAGGGCTACATAGAAGGTATAAGAGGAAAGTTGGAAAAACACTTGAACATAATGTTTTGAACTTGTAGGTAACGAAAGAAACGAGCTACAGGCAGCACATGCTTCAAGGACAGACTAGCAAAACATGTAAAGACTGATTCATGTCATATCATGATGAAAATGTTGAATCTAGAGTGACAGAGGCAACTAATACTTTTCATGAATTCATTTAAAGTGATGTCTAAACCTCAGGTGACGTGATAACCACTAGGTGATCAGTATATTGATCAGTTCCTTACCTGATTTTAGTAGTCTCAGCAATCTCCTTAGTTGTTTTCTTTGCTTGATGCAAGGCAATAATTCGACCCTTCTGAAACAGTAACAACTGAAAATTATACAAATATACAAACCTTTAGCTGTAAAATTTACAATATGTATAAGTAATACGATATAATTGAAATAGAAGTGTATCAGATGTTAAGTGTATAGGTTTTGCAGGACAAGTTAGAACTGAATGCAGTTGTGTGAAAAATGATCAATCACGAGCAGAACAATGAGCAAAATCTCACAGGTGTGCAACTTGTAGGCCATATGCAAATGTGCTTAAATGTGTAATGTGATGAGTAGTGAGTGAGTAGGGAGAGTGTTATTATGTGAGAGAACAAAGGAAACAGATCAGATTTTTTTTGTGCTATTTGATGTTCTGGTTAAGAGACAGAGAGAACAGTCCATTGTTCGGGTGGTTTCCATCCAGTTCTCAGCATGCCTGTCAGACTTATCTTATCTTATTCATTCATTCATTCATCTTCTATACCGTTTAATCCTGTGTTCAGGGTCGCGGGGGCGGAGCCTATCCCAGGAGACTTCAGGCACTAGGCGGGGTACACCCTGTACAGGGTGCCAATCCATCGCAAGGCACACACACATACACACACTCACACACCCAATCACACACTACGGGCAATTTAGGAACGCCAATTAGCCTAACCTGCATATCTGTGGACTGTGGGAGGAAACCGGAGTACCCGGAGGAAACCTTATCTTATCTTAGATAAGGGATAATCAACTGAAACCTAATCTCAGTAAAGCCAAACTGCTGTTCATCCCAGGTGATTCACCCCCCTGTAAGGAGCGTATGATCTCGCTTTTCACTTTTCAGTCATGTTAGTCAATATTCCTTATTCCAGCATTCTGTGAACAGGCCTTTTAGTGATGACCTTCTGTGGCTTATGGTCCTTGTGGAGGGAGTCGATGATCAACAGCTAGACAACAGTCAAGTCAGCAGTCTTAGCATGCGAGCCGTTTACTCAAAGTCAGTTTTTTTTTCATGAGCTGTAAGCTGTAATATTTGAACATAAAACAAAAAAAAAGACTTTTCCTAAATATACAAAAAAATTTCGACACACTTGTATACAGTATGGTAATGGTTTATAATATCAGCCAAAATTAATGATGTTTTTTTACAGTGATGTCACACCTTTAAATGCTTAAAAGCAGGGCATTTGGACTTCACTAAAGAGAAGAGCTGCATGGCTCTCGGGTCATGTGGAGGAACTGCAGCGAATTTAAGCTTTGTTGAATTTAGATCATTGAGTGTGTTTCTGTCATCCTCTGTAGGAGGAAATGAACATTTTAGAAAAAGAAGTATTTAAAGTAATGTTAGATTTCTGAGCTTTTTTTGGAGGCAGAGATTTTCCTGAAAAGCAGAAGGTGAACGCAGTACTTGTGTGTTTTGTAGTGAATGGCAATAAATAATAATAATAATAATAATAATAATAAAAAATAAATAAATAAACTTGTGTCTTATGATGAATCATATGTTGGTTTTTGGAGCGTTACCAGATCCGTGTGAGTTCATTAATCATCTTTGTAGTAACAGTCAGTGAATGGGGTTAATGTGTTTGTGATCATGTATAATTTGATCATGTGTTTCCTGTTAAATTAATTATAGCAACACTTAGTGGGAAAAAAAATATTCATTATTGATATGAATTTTTTTTATAATAACACTCAGAGGTAACGATGTAACTCTATCATCAGGACGCTCCACAACATTACATGTACCTTAAATCAAAACATTCTTTTTTTTAAATAATAATAATCTGGGACGCACTGAAGCTGTTAGCATCATCATTTCCGTGTTAGGAAATGTGTGAAAGTGTGAAAACTTTAGCATGCAACAGTATACTACTTGCTGGTCACCACAACCACGTCACATCCTTTCTAAATCAAAGGTCACAGCATGATATTCCTCATCTCTTCTTACACCACCACAGAACAATGTGCAGATTATCCCCAGACATGCAGTTTCTCAAGGTCGGGTTACAAAATAAAAAACTGTCATTCTGTGTCACCCCCTTGCCTATTGTGCCTTCCTGCCCCAGTCACATGACCACTGACTTTTTTGCAAAAGCAATACCACAGTTAGAGACACAAACAGACTGAGAAACCGAAGTGTAAACTTCATATCACAGAGTGAATGCACAAACTGTTGCTATGGAAACCATAACGTTTCAGAGTGAGCAGTTTAATATAAACCTTCCCTACAGTCAGAACTGCTGTTAGAGTGAATTAATCAAAACCTTCTGACCAATCAGAATGACCAGTATTAAAATAAAAAAATGTATTTAAATTATTAATAAAATAATGAACGCCTTCTGGGGGTGCAAACTTTTGAACATGTTAATGGAGAGACACTTGAGTTTTACATCAGGGCTTTAAATAAATTACAATGCAAGAAATGTATTAAACAATTAGCATTGACTCCGCCCCTGATTTAAATAATAAATTGCTGCTTTAAACATTTTTCCTCACAGTATAGCTGATTAGACCATTTGTTATATTGGATAATGAAATGTAAAAATAAAAATAATAAGTCTGTGATTTATAGTTATAGAGTTTATAGATTATTGTTTATAGAGCTGAGAAATTGTTGGAATGTTTTATTTAAGATGACATCAGTTTTACATCTGATCTCTGCTGCAATCAGATTCGGTTTTAGATTCAGTTTATGACCAGATTTTCACACGGACTAGTGCGCCACCTACAGGCCCGAACCAGATGTGCATTGAACTCATTTCCTTTCATAAATTAATACATTTCTACTGTATATAATGATTTGTCACATAGCGGTTCAATTATTTTACTCTAAATGTGTGTTCACTGTAAATGTTTTACTCCAGCACTTTTCTCTGGACACTGTTTTTCTGTTTTATTATTATTTAATATTAGTTTTTTTTATACTTATTTATACAAATTTTTATATATATTTGTATTTTCTCATATTCATATTTTTAAAAGTGAGGCAAAAAATATATATTTATATATACAAAAATATATGTTTTCACATATGCTGGTGTTCTTCTGTGTCCTCGGGATCGGCGATGAGCCACCAGATGCCTTCATGGTAAACTTTCCACTAGGCAGAATATGTTCCTCTGCACTGTAGAACCCGGCCCTGTGACTGCGGTATGACTTCTAGTTTCTGGTAAACATACGGTGTGTCTGTCCTGACAAAACACGTTCTGTCTAGACTTTACTCTGGATAGCGAAGATCCAGTGTACACCTCAGCTTTCTACCCATCATCATCATCATCATCATCATCTAGGCAGGCGACACTCCAGGTGTTGACTGAGGAGTGAACTGTTACAGTAGCTAAACCAGGCTACTGTGTTCTTCCTCATGAGTTCTTTATTCTGTTCACTGACAAAACCCTGAGCATTACAGTAACACAATCATCGCTGGAACACATCGTGCACTGAAACTCCTGATGTGGTTGCGTTCGCTGTGTTTACCTGTTGCCATGTTCAAGGTGTATGAACTAGAAATCATTAGAAATGTTTTTGCCATATAAGGAGCTACACAGTCCAGGTGGAGCGTTCTCCACAGCTTCTCAGACCTCTCCCATGGGTGTACCTGGCACGTGGAGCACAACTTTACATTGCTCTCATTTTTCTCCTTTCATTCGGCTCTTCCCAGGATGTGACTGATAGAGCTGTTTAATTGTAGTTTATCTTCTCTTTAATTAATTAATTGATTGAATTTAATGTTGACCTTTTCTGTCCCTAGCGCTGACTTGATATGGCTCTGACATGACTTTTATCCCAAACTTCATTAATCTGAGTTTGTTTGTGTGTTTGAAGAGCTTATGAAATGTTCTCCTCATTTGCTTTTAGGTTCTAGCATTTGAAGACACTTTTTAACAGTCTTAATGTGACTTCATGACCAGTTCCACAGAGATGTCTGGACTTGTCTCTCCCCTAGCTAACAGTATCCCGTATATCAGGGGTCCTCAAACGTAATATTTAAAGGTCCGAATCTGATTTCTATTCAAGGTCAAAGGTCCGGAACGATAGGTGATAAGTTAAGAACTTTTTAATCGTGTAAGTTTTATATAAACTTGTTTATTATTAAAAGCAATGTAAGTTATAATATTCATAATTATAATTCGTAAGTTATAAAAGTCATAATATTCTCATAGATCGCTTACAAAATTATATAGGTATTCAGGGACAGGCATTAAAATGGTTTAGATCTTACCTGTCTGATCGCTACCATTTTGTAGATCTAAATGGAGAACCATCTGGTGTAATGCCAGTGAAATATGGGGTCCCACAAGGGTCAGTTTTAGGACCTCTGTTGTTCTCAATATATATGCTTCCCTTGGGTAACATCATTAGAAGACATGGGATTAGTTTCCATTGTTATGCTGATGATACCCAATTATATATCTCAACTAAACCAGACGAAATACCTAAGTTGTCTAGATTAACTGAGTGTGTCCAGGACATAAAAGATTGGATGACCAATAACTTTCTTTTATTAAATTCAGATAAGACAGAGATATTACTTATTGGCCCAAAAACCAGCACACAACAGCTTTCACAATTCAGCTTGCGCTTAGAAGGATGTACTGTTATTACCAGCTCAGCAGTAAAAGATCTGGGAGTACTATTAGACAGTAACTTGTCTTTTGAAAATCACATTTCAAATATCACAAAAACAGCCTTTTTCCATCTTAGAAATATTGCTAAACTTAGGAACATCTTATCCGTATCTGATGCAGAAAAACTAGTTCATGCATTCATGACCTCCAGACTGGACTATTGTAATGCATTACTAGGTGGTTGTCCTGCATCCTCAATAAACAAGCTTCAGTTAATCCAAAATGCAGCTGCCAGGGTTCTCACTAGATCCAGAAAATATGATCATATAACCCCAATATTATCATCCCTGCACTGGCTACCTGTTCAGTTTAGAATAAATTACAAAATAGTATTACTTACATACAAGGCCTTAAATGGTTTAGCTCCCACATACCTAACCAGTCTTCTGATGCGCTACAATCCACCACGCGCCTTAAGATCACAAAGCTCCGGACTTCTGGTAGTTCCCAGAATTTCAAAATCTACAAAAGGGGGCGGGGCTTTTTCATATTTAGCTCCAAAGCTTTGGAATAGCCTTCCAGACAGTGTTCGGGGAGCAGACACGGTTTCTCAGTTCAAAAGTAGACTCAAGACGCATCTTTTTAATCTGGCATACACATAACTCATCCCAGTACTCATACTCCAGTACACCTATACCGAATGGCAACTACGCTAATTCTCCCCATCTGTTCTGTATTTCTCTACCCATCCCGAGGCATCGGGAGATTTTGCCAGCTTCAGTAGACAAAGGCCGACCCTGCGAGGTTCCTGAGGCATCCAGAGAAGGACCAGCTCCAACTGGATTCAGCTTTATGATGGTTGGAGCTACACATGCTGCTCCTGTGCTTCCAGTGATCCAGACCTCATCTGCCCTCTGCACCTACTGACTCGTCCCTATGCTGAACTGGTCTTCATGTCAATTTAAATAATTTCTGTCATATTGAATTTTCACCTGCACAACACACAAGATGTTATATCATTTCTATCTGTTATCACCCAAATGAGGATGGGTTCCCTGTTGAGTCTGGTTCCTCTCAAGGTTTCTTCCTAATGCCATCTCAGGGAGTTTTTCCTTGCCACCGTCGCCGTCACCCTTGGCTTGCTCATCAGAGACATTTCATTCATTCATCTCATTGTTATCTGCACATTTTTCTCACACATCCACACTTCCAATTATTTTCTTTTCTATAATTATTATTATTATTTGTTTTTATTTATTTATTTTCTATTATAATTTTATTTATTTATTTATTATTTTATATATAATATATATAATTTTTTTTTTTTTTTTTTGTTAAATTTCTTAAATTTTTGTGAAGCTGCTTTGAGACAATGACCATTGTTAAAAGCGCTATATAAATAAAAAATTGAATTTAATTGAATTGAATTAAGTTCACATTTTAATTTTTCTTGGATTAACATTGTAACACTTTAATGTTCCATTTTCAACAAGAAAACACCTGATCTTTCAGTTTTCATCCGAAACCCTATAAAAGCTGCAACTTTAGCCAGGTTTAGGACTCTTTGGCGGTACGTCCACGGAATCTGTAATTGAATGAGTATAAAAGTCTATCTAGTACCATGAAGCCACACTTTTTAATCAATTCGCCACGTGTTAGGAAATCTTTGGCACAACAATAACTTTTTGATTTGTTGATATTTTTTTATATAATTGATATGATTTATATGATTTATCAAATTTATATGATTGATATGGCACTTCCAGTTAGTGACCTACTGCACCACTTTAAGGATTTATTTAACGATGAAAACTAATAAGTCACTCTGAATAATGAGACTGTAAACACAAATATAAATATTAATCCCCCAGTGGAGAATTAGTTCCTCCAGTTCACTGCATATCGTATTGTGTATGACTGTATATGTGACAAATAAAATTAGAATTAGAATTTGTGACAGTGTCCATTGTTAAACACACTATCTAAATGATATAGTATTAAATTGTCTGAATACAATATGGAAGAAATGATAACTATGAAAATTATTCCTGGCTTGAATCTACACAATGAAGTGTTATTGTAATAAACACATGGAATGTGCACTGTGTTGTCATTTGCTTATATTATATTGCTCTTTAAACCTGTTTCTGCCTCCAGGGCAGTTATTACATTTTATAGATTTACACTGTAAAAAATAAATAGTCCATTTTACGGTAAAAAAAATGGCAGCTGTGGTTGTCAGAAGTTTACCGTAAATTTTTTTACAGATTTTCTTTTTTATTTATTTTTTTACGGTTTATAACTGTCTAATTAACATGTTTATGTTGTTATAAAAACAGTTTATTCCCGCCAAATTCCAGGGTTTACATTGTAACAAATACGGATCATAACCATGTTTTTTACAGCTCAGAACTGTCTAATTTAAAGATTTATGTTGTAATAATAACAGTTTATTTCCATCTTTTTTACAGCTCAGTACTCACACACTCTCACCCATCATCTATACAACTTTATCCTATATACTGGGGGGGGTGACTAGTACCTGGAGGAAACCCACCAAGCACAGGGAGAACATACAAACTCCATGCACACAGAGACGGGAATCGAGCCAGTCTGGGAATCGAACCCGGACCCTGGTGGTGGAAGGCGACAGTACTATCCACTACACTACCATGCTGGCTACACAATTGCTGTCGTTGTTGTTGGACTATTTGTTTTATTATGAATAACCACAGTGAATTCATTCAGCAATTCTGTGAAAGCATCATTTTATCCCACTAGCTGGAGCTAAAAGAGATAGAAGTTACATCGCTAAGCATTCGGATTTTACTGTTAATAAACTATTAAGAGGACTTTTATACTAATTGATGAATACAAACCTAAATCAAATCATCAAAACTCATCAAAAGTTATTCAAGACTCGGACATCAGCACGGCCCCATGTATTCTTTAATAAAGACAGAAAAACAATATTTAAATTCTCAAAATCAAATATACAAATGTCAGGGTGGACAGTTTATTGGGCAGACACTCTAAGTACGGCGGTGGCGGCGGGTGAAGTGGCGCGTGCTAGCGGCTGTCCTCGCCACAGTCATCAAAGGGTGGAATATCATTCACTAATATGAAGTCCTCGGTTAATGTAAATTAGACGGCAATAAACCGTAGAAAAAACTATTAATATCCGTAAAATATACAGTATAATGAGTTCAGTCCCGTACAAACAATGTTATGAGGGTTAGCTTCAATATGGCTCCCCTCGGTATACTATACATATGGGAGCCCCAACGCAGGACTCGGAGTGGGCGTTGGGCCGTGGATTGTTTATTTTCGCTAGGGACTGGTTGGTTCGCGTGAACACCACGCAGCGTTATGAAGGGAATGAAGGCCCGCTTATGTCGGCGCGTGCCACCGTACTTCTCGTACTTAAAAGGTAGGTAAATTATATTAGTGCTTTATGATTCACTTCTCTTTTCACCTTCTCTCTTCTCTTTCTATTTCTTTTCTATCTTTCTATTTCCTTTTCTATCTTTCAATTTCTTCTCTTTTCTATCTTTCTATTTCTTTCCTATCTTTCTATTTCTTCTCTTTTCTATCTTTCAATTTCTTCTCTTTCCTATCTTTCTATTTCTTCTCTTTTCTATCTTTCTTTTCTTCTCTTTTGTTCCCTATACCAGAGCCACGCTCTCGTACCTGGTGCTATCTAATGTTCGCACAGCGTGCGCTGGTTTCTGGGAACTTAAATATCCTACTGGCCAGGTGTAGTTCGTCTCCGTTGATTGCCAATGCTGCGGGGTTGCCTAGCAACCGCCCGTCGCATGTGTGGCCGTGTTACAAACAATAACGCTGCTACCGTATTTTTTATGGTAAATTTCTGGCAACCACAGCTGCCAGTTTTTTACCATAAAATTTGAAAGTTTATTTTTTACAGAGCAGATATTTGTCTGATTTTTAAACTCTATCAACAAAGATTTAGTAAAATATAAACTGATGCTTCATGATATTAGTAACAAATACCTTCTCTGAGAGTTTCCTTTTTATAAATACAGTATATCATAAATTTTACTGCAATAAACCATATTTTCATATGTTTTTAACTGTTAAATTTAAGGTCTAATTTACATTTAAAACTAATTACAGTTTTTCACTGTAAATTCTACGGTTATCCCAAGTTTTGTGAAATACGGTTTTATTCTGTAGCATTTATACGGCATTTTACTGTTAGAATTACGAACATTTTTTACAGTGTATAGACGATAGACTTCTGGACTGAAGCTCCAGCTCCACCAGTATGTTGGATCCGAGTCAAAAGCACTGATGATGCTTCGTTACTGCACAAACAACGTACTGTATCTGCATTTTCATTCTCCATAATTTTATACCGTGTTCCTTTCCAGCCATTCATCTAGGAACCTCTGTAGTCCGACTAGGGACATGGAGACATGGAGATTGGACGCAATTCCAATTTGCATGTGTTTGGTTCTGCATGGAGAACATGCAAACTCCATGTACACAGACCGGAGGTGGGAATCGAACCTGGATCCTGGACATGAAAGGCCACAGTGCAACACCTCCAATACCGTGCTGCTGCTGATGTTTCTTTTAATATCCTGTATAGTAGATTTTTAGATTTTTCTTTTTCTTCAATGAAAGTAAATTCTGTAAACTTCATGTAAAATCAAACCAGACAGATTAAAAAGCTTTTCGCAGTGTAGTGTGTGTGTGTGTGTGTTTGTGTGTGTGTTTGTGTAAGTATGTTAAAAACTATTGCTGATATTACAAATAAATAGAATATTTATAATATTACTTAATAAGGATAGCTTCATATGTAGTACAGGATCTGAGAGTGATATGTAAGCAAAACTTCATTGATGTCAAAGGTGAAAGAAGAACAAATGCCACAAGGTGTGGCGTAAGCTCTCCAGCAGGGTACAAGGTGTGGTTCCACATTCCTGGGCGAGGTAATTATCTCTGAGAGTGTGTCAGGGTGTGGAGTGACCGTGTCGATCTCGGAGAGCTGTGATGTTGATGCTTATGTTGATCTGGTGGGATTGGAATTTGTTTTTCAGGTTCTTCAGTAAATGTTCTTGCAGTGTTCTTTGGTCTTTGATGATCTGCAGTGCTTAGATTTCGTGTTACATCAGCAGAAGTATTGGAGGTATGTGAAGCATTGTGTCCTCATGCGTAGGGCTGAGGACTTCAGCTAAAGAATTTTCCACCTCCGTAATTTAGTCTGAACACTTAATTACACACTGGGTGTGTTTGTGCTTGAAACGTTGCTCTTGGTCCTTATCTCAGTGCTCTTTGAGGGACTCTTCCAAAGGACTCGTGTATTTTCATCTGTATCTTTTAGGGTTTTTTTTCTTAGAATCACTTAAGCCACAAGGAAAAGTAAAACAATGTAGAACCTGGCTGTAGAACTTCTACTGTATCAGAAGAGGCTTTAAGCAGGATTTTCTAAATGTTCAATTATTTAATAAAGAATTGTTAAATTTCATACACTACAATTTTAATTGGTCTGTAGTTGTTAGAACTGCTTTGAGGCTCCACTACCCCTCTGAAGGTGTGTGTAGTATCTGGTACCAAGCCGTCAGAAGCAGAGCCTTTAAGTTGTAAGTTGTGAGATCGGGCCTCCATGGACCCGACTTGTTTTTCCAGCACATCCCATATAAACTCAACTGGACTGAGATATGGAAAGTTTGGAGGCAGAGTCAACACCTCGACCCCCTTAGTCATGTTCCTCAAACCGTTCCTGAGCGGAGTGTGCAGTGTGTCAGGGTGCATTATCCTGCTGAAACACACCAGTGCCATCAGGGAACACCATCTCCAGGAAAGTGTGTAACTCTGTATGTGACAGTGTTTAGGTAGGCGGGACGTGTCAGAGTAACCTCTACATGAACGCTAAGACCCGAGGTTTCCCAGCAGAACATCACCCAGGGCATCACACTGCCTCCAAAAGCTGTCCAGGAAAGTTTGGCAGTTAAATCAGATGAAACCAGTGGAGTGTGCAGGAGCAGGACTCGGAATCACTACTGCAAAAGATGTTAAGATCAATAATAAGTTCTCAATTCTTTATTTGTTTAGTGATTTGAACAACGGTCATTGTTGCAAAGCAGCTTTACAGAATGAAAAGAAAATTATGGAAATGTGAAAAAAATATGCATTAATCATAATGATTAGATTGTCCCTGAGGAACAAACCAAGCGTGACGGTGCTGAGGGAAAATAGGAAGAAACCTTGAGAGGAACCAGACTCAAAAGGGAATCCATCCTCAACAGTGTGATAACGGATAGCTGGGATTGATCTGCACCCATACTGTGTATTAAGAGGCTGGAAGTTCAGTATAACAGTTTAAAGTGCATGTAGATGAGGATCAACTCCACAAAGTTAATTCTATATTATTTTGTACATTAATGTCACTGAGATGTCGGGATGTCATCAAAGAGCACAAACACAAAACCATCCTCAGTTTTTAAAATAAATCACACGTGAACTGTGACGTAAACCAAGAAATTATTATTCATGTGAGACTGAGCATGTCTGATGAACAAAAGTATGTGCACTTCACAGTATGTGGAAACTATATAAAAGTATTTGAGGTCAATAAAAAAAAAAAACATGTGAATCTTGTACAGAAGTTTGATTTAAGAGACCTTTTTAGTCTTTATTAGTTAATCCATATTTCAGCTTTCATAAACAGCAGTCATCTTATTTCTATGAACCACACACACACACATACAGTACACATACACACACTCATCCACATGAAAGAAGGAGTGAACTCGTAAAGAATGTGGTATGAGATGGGAGGATGAAGTCCTTAAATTGTTATTAATATTTGTTTGTTTAGCCACGCCCACCCAATTGTAATACCTGGAATACGGATTCCAAATAAAAGCCCAGTCTCACTGTTCAGTCTGTCTCACACACTCTCTCTCTCTCTCTCTTTCACACACACACACACGCTCAAGACTTACAGACAAAAAAAATGAACCACCTACCTCCACTTTACACACACCTTTCAGGTGTGTATAAACACGTTGAAAATATTCGGTAAGTTTATTTATTTATTTATTTTATTTATTTTATTTTATTTTGGCCATTGATACATTTCCTCTGTAGTTGTAAGTAAAGATGAATGATGATGGTTTTCTCTCTTTCTCTTAGTTGTCCTCAGGTGAACATGGAGAATGTCAGCTGGATATACAGTAAGTACAGTAAGTCCTCTGATTATTATTTTTAGCTTTTTTAAGGTTTGGTTGAAAACCCATTTATATTTCATTCATATTCATTCATAATTCATAACTTGTGAACTCTAAATTATTCTTATTGTTATTATTATTGTTATTATTATATAACAAGCATGAATGTGCCGTACTGTTTATTATCGCCAAATTTACATTAAAGCATTTTTTTCTTTCTGTTTAGCATACTGAACTGTACATTTATTACGTTTCGGATCAGTTATTTCTACAAATGTTTTGAGCAACAGAATATAATTCTACATGACCTTTTTTATTATTATCATTAATTAGATTCTGCGCAGAGTTACGGAGCTTCATTATGGCATTTATATCATAGCTCAGTACAAACTGTACACGTTCTACCGTAAAACATAGACCTTTAGGTTCATTAATTTTTTTAACAGTTTTCTCTGAAATTACAAAAGCTTTTATAGAGATCAAACTGGTAACTAGATTAAGCCAAAAACACTGACACTATAATTTAATATAATGAATGGCTTGTCTCAACATATCACTTTGCTCTTAAATCATCTTTAATTAGACTTCCAGCAAACAATACGGCACGTCTACATAATTTCTGCAGACTCTCAAATCAAATCAAATCAAATCAAATTTTATTTGTCACATACACAGTCATACAGTATGAAATGCTTTTTGCGACCACAGGGTCGCGACGGCAGCCACCCAGGCGCCATCATAGAAAACAAGGAATCAGATACATTAGGATAACGAGGGTAAAAAAAATCCCCTCCCAGACTGTCCTTCGGAGAGGGCAGTGTGGGATCAGGGGTACAAAAAAATACCTCAGCAGCAAGCACAGAAAGACATGTAATCACAAGACATCAACATTGCAACAATAAGGGTACAGGGATAGGAAATGTCCAATGTAGGCAAACAGCTCCAGTCCCTGCAGCTAAAGAGCGCTGGTCCCGATTCCGCCTGCCCACACCGAGGGGAATAAGCACACGAAGGCGTTGGAAATGGGGAAGGTAGAG
Organism: Channallabes apus; assembly: GCA_030522415.1. Taxonomy (NCBI): domain Eukaryota; kingdom Metazoa; phylum Chordata; class Actinopteri; order Siluriformes; family Clariidae; genus Channallabes; species Channallabes apus. The sequence goes on along the minus strand of CM060115.1, from coordinate 16,448,321 downwards.
TGTCTATCTGTAGCTGTTCTGTGAGTGTGTAAGTGCGTGCGTGTCAGTTTGTAAGCCTGTAACATCCCGTAATAGTCTGCGCCAGGTGACCTTAAAGGGGGAGGGGGGTAGATTCGAGAGCGTCTCATTATCTTGGTCTTCGGGGAGTTTGTTATGTCTCCAGCCACTGCCTTGAAATGCAGTAGCTGGAAAGAGAGGGGGCAGAGAAAAAAAATTTATATACATTTCCAGGTTTCGATCAATACCTGCCAATTTCACAGATATTTAATGTCCATCACTGGTCTCCAGGTCCGTCCAAATCACGTTGTATAGCTGCCAGTCTCCCCAAGATGGTATCCAATTTGCGGTCCATAACCACAGTCTGATTACTGACAGCTCTCGTCACCATTATTTCCCAGCCAGCCAGTCTCTTGGGGTTGAGACTGACTGCTTTTAAGATTTTTCGATATCCAAGTAATCCACCTAATCCAATCAGCAGAATCCCAGTTATCAGAGTTCCGAATAGGTAAATATCTTCAACGTCCTCCAGAGACAGTGCGGCCAGGCACACAATGCGCCACTTCTCCCAACCGTCCATCGTGTGACTCTGTTGATCTTCTCCTTGATTCCTTTAACTCAAAAGTTAAGAATGTTATTGATGATATTGCTCAGGAAAAGGTCCGAAAGGCGGGCAAACAGAAATCACCATGGAGAAAATCACCAGCAGTTCAGGATATGAAAAGACAATGTCGAAAAGCTGAACGTATGTGGCGGAAGACGAAACTTGAAATTCATTATAGCATCTATAAAGACAGCCTTCGTGCTTTCAATGTGGAACCAGCCACAGCTAGACAGACCTTCTACTCAAACATTATTAACAGCAACATAAACAACACACGCGTTCTTTTGAATACTGTTGAGAGACTGACAAACCCACCAAGTCAGATTCCCATTGAAATGCTCTCCGACAGCAAATGCAATGAGTTTGCTTCCTTTTTCTCTGAGAAAATTAACACATCAAGTTGTGCAGAGGTCAGAAAAACTCAAACACAACCTCACAAAACAGTTACTATGTCTGTCTTTCAAGAAATTGATAGCAAAATCTTGAAAGAAACAGTACAACACCTCAAATCGTCAACCTGCGACCTTGACACACTTCCTACATCTTTTCTCAAAAGTGTGTTAGACTGTTTGGAAACAGATCTATTAGAAGTGGTGAACACCTCACTTCTCTCTGGGACTTTTCCAAACTCTCTGAAAATTGCAGTTGTAAAGCCACTTCTAAAAAAGAATAATCTTGATAACTCCGTATTAAATAACTACAGACCAATATCAAATCTTCCTTTCATAGGTAAGATTATTGAAAAGGTTGTTTTTCATCAGATGAACAACCACTTAAACGCAAATGAATACCTGGACAGTTTTCAATCTGGTTTCCGAGCGCATCACAGTACAGAGACAGCGCTCATAAAGATAATAAACGACATTCATTTAGATTCTGGCAAAATATAAGTGCTGGTACTGCTAGATCTTAGCGCTGCGTTTGACACTGTCGATCATAACATACTAATAGAAAGACTGGAAAACTGGGTCGGGGTTTCTGGGATGGTACTCAAATGGTTCAGGTCATACTTAGAAGGGAGAGGTTATTATGTCGGTATAGGAGAGCACAAGTCTAAGTGGACGTCCATGACATGCGGAGTCCCACAAGGCTCAATTCTTGCACCCCTCCTGTTTAGCCTGTATATGCTCCCTCTAAGTCAGATAATGAGAAAGAACCAAATTGCCTATCACAGCTATGCTGATGATACCCAGCTTTACCTAGCCTTATCTCCAAATGACTACAGCCCCGTTGACTCCCTCTGCAAATACATTGATGAAATTAACAGTTGGATGTGGCAAAATTTTCTTCAATTAAATAAGGAGAAAACTGAGGTCATTGCATTTGGAAACATAGATGAAGCTCTGAAGGTGAATGCATACCTTCACTCTAGGGGTCAGATAACTAAAAATCAAGTAAAGAATCTTGGGGTGATTCTGGAGACAGACCTTAGTTTCAGTAGTCATGTCAAAGCAGTAATTAAATCAGCATATTATCATCTTAAGAACATTGCAAGAATTAGATGTTTTGTTTCCAATCAAGACTTGGAGAAACTTGTCCATGCCTTTATCACCAGCAGGGTCTCCCAAGAAGACCATTATGGCGCTTTTCCACTGCATAGTACGGATCAGTACTTCAGTACTCAGTAGTTCAGTTCAACTCACTTTTGGGGGGTTTTCCACTGGGAACAGTACCTGGTACCTGGTCCTTTTTTTAGTACCCCCTCAGCCGAGGTTCCAAGCGCGCCGAACCGTTACCAAAACGTGACGTGTAAACTCAGCTGGTCACTGATTAGCTGGAGAAAATCGTCATTACTGCGTCACTTAGCTTGCGACACGAGACACAACAGAACCGCTATATTTAGAACAACCAGAGAAGGATCGCACGCACCTTTTTGTATTAACCGTCGTCCTCTTTTGAAACAAACTCCTTTGTCTCGCTGTTAAAAACATCCACATGCCGAGAATGAATGAACCGTGTCGTGCCGTACTATGCAGTGGAAAAGAGGCATTAGACAGCTGCAGCTCATCCAGAACTCTACTGCCAGGATTCTAACTAGAACCAGAACCTCTGAGCACATCACACCAGTCCTCAGGTCGTTACACTGGCTTCCTGTAACATTTAGGTTAGATTTTAAAGTACTTTTACTCGTTTATAAATCACTTAATGACCTATAGGACCTAAATACATTACAGATCTGCTGACTGAATATAAACCTAACAGACGACGCAGAACATTAGGATCGAGTCAATTAGAAATACCAAGAGTTCACACAAGACAAGGGGAGTCGCCTTTAGCCATTATGCTGCCCGCAGGTGGAACCAGATCCAGAAGAGATCAGATGTACTAAAACATTAGTCACTTTAAAAACTAGACTTAAAACTCATCTGTTTAGCTGCGCGTTTATTCAATGAGCACTGAGCTACGTCCAACCCGATTGCATTATTTAGTTTTTCTAATATCTTAAACTGTTTTATTTTTATATTATGTTTTAATTCATTTAAATTAGTTTATAGTTTTATTGCAAACTGTTTTTATTTTTATTTTAAATAAAATTTTTTAGTTTTCGTCAAAAAGTTTTATTGCTATTATCTTTTATTTCATTTTATGATTATTTTCTTTTCTTCTATGTAAAGCACTTTGAATTACTATTGTGTATGAAATTTGCTATACAAATAAACTTGCCTTGCCTAATGCATTGTTTAATTTAAATGTTTAGTTTAAGTAAAGTGCTGATATTTGTTTGCAATAGAATTAAAGTTCAAGTATGCCTTGATTTTTGTAAAGTTAATGTCAATATTAATCACTTGCTGATACACAGAAAAGAAAACACAAAAAAAGAAAACATTTATTTTTATCAGATTAATCCTAGAAAATAACCTGTCAAAAATATAGCACGTAAAATTGCCAACTTTTACAAGACTACAACTACAATTTCCAATGTAGCTACATAAATTTTCACTGTAGTGATCGTTGTTATCCATAAATGTATCTGTATTTTTTTTTCTGCAACACATATACTGTACAACACGCTTGGTTCTTGCTTTTAATTGTTGTTTGTGCTGTTGTTGTCAGGAGCCCGAGGGAAGAGGCGAGCTCTGGAGACCATCTCTCTGCTCATTGTGAACTCTTTGTGTTTGCTTGTGATCCTCAAAGTCATTTCGTCAGAAAACTGCGACAAAATGACATCACCGAAGACGGTCCGTGAGGCCCAGCCTCAAGAGAATCCTATTTGCGAACAAAACCTGGGCGTTGAAAAACTTGAGGGATTTTGGGATTTGCCGGCTTTCATCCAAGAGTTCCTTTACTACCGGCACTGCCGCTATTTCCCAAAGCTGCTCACTGTTCCTGGCAAGTGTGACATTCCAAAGGTATCAGAAGAACCTTTTTTTCTGCTGGCCATCAAAAGTTCTCCGAGGAATTACGAACGACGGGCAGTCCTGCGCAAAACATGGGCAGCGGAGAGACTGCAGAATGGGGTGTGGATCCGCACGGTGTTCCTGTCTGGCACTACCGGAACAGGCTTTGAGAAGCGGAGGATAAACAAACTCCTGGAACTGGAGAACAAACGGCACAATGACATCCTGCAGTGGGACTTCAGCGATTCCTTCTACAACCTCACACTCAAACAGGTCCTGTTCCTGGACTGGATGCAGACCTGGTGTCCCACCGCGGATTTCATCTTAAACGGAGATGATGACGTTTTTGCCAACACGGACAACATGGTGGATTTCCTCAAAGGACAACGCGACAAGGATGGAAGCAAACACCTGTTCATTGGCCAGCTGCTACTGGACAGCACACCTATCCGTGACAACACCAGTAAATATTTCATCCCAGAACAGATCGAGAAAGGTGACCTGTATGCTCCATACTGTAGCGGAGGTGGCTACCTGTACTCTCGTTTCACTGCCAGGACCATCCTCCAAATGTCCCGGTCCATCACCCTGATGCCCATTGATGATGTTTACATGGGCATGTGTCTTCAGCGAGCTGGACTCCAACCCATAGACCACCAGGGTGTCTGGGCCGATGGCCTCATCATTCCATCTGACAAAATGGACATTTATGATCCCTGCCACTACCGCGAGATCATCCTCGGCCACAAGTTCCTCCCAGATCAGATTTACCTGCTGTGGAATGAAATACATCGGAAAGATTTGGACTGTGGAAAAAAAGAGATTGATCTATAACGAAAACCTGCACACTAAAGACTGATCTTTCAGCTGGTTTATTTATTACACAAACATTTTGAGAGAGATTTACATGTGAGCCAAGCTGGTTTGTCAGGTTCGTTCATGATACTGAAATAATATGAAGAGCTGGAATCTTTAAAATAATAAACATGAAGAATGTCACTCCTCCTGTTTAGTCTAGGTGTGCTCTCTGTATGTCGTTGGGTAACCTCATCCTCCATGCGCGGGTCATTTTGTATTATTTAGATATGTTTACTTAGGTAAAAAATTTAAGGTTATGTGTAATATTTATGTTCCTGCAGCTGTGGGGAAAAGTTCTGTGATGGACTTATTTACCTTATTAACCTAACCTGATCTTCATCTGTGTCTTTCTGTGTCATGATAATAAATAAATACTTATTTATTTGACAAAAACGAACATTTGTCTTATTTAAAAAACAAGTCATCAGAGAAACAGCTGTCAACACCAGTCGAGGCCAGAACCGTCTTCATGGTAGAGTAAAACCGTCCCCAGACACCAGACGCATCATAAAAAGAGACACATGGGGCATCCATGTGACGAGATCTCCAACCAGAAGCACCAGGATGGGTCAGACAGGTCCGGAGGGCAGAGGGGTTCTGGATCACTGGCAGCTCTGGAACGACATGTGTAGCTCGACAGAGAGAGAGAGAGCGGGGGGGAGAGAACAGGAGAGGGGAGAGCAGAAGAGGAGAGATTGCAATTAGGTATGGTCACAGTCACATAATGTATAATGTGAATGTATATTTACTGTAGAGTGCAAGCAGGGACTCCAGCAGGACTAACTATGACATCATAACTAAAAGGGAGGAGCCAGAAGGAAACACAAACATGAGGGGGAACTGAGATGTAAAGCAAACAATCACCTCACCGTCAACAAACCTGAGTGATCAAATGAGAGTGAGGAAGACAGCATCTAAACATACCAGTTCACCATAATACTCTACGTCCATGAGTCCCCCAGATCTGCTCCTTTACCTTATGGCTAATCTATTTATAAAAATGCTTGGCTAAATAAATAGGGTTTTAGCCTAGACTTAAACACTGAGACTGTGTCTGAGTCCCGAACACTATTTGGAAGACTATTCCATAACTTTGGGGCTTTGTAAGAAGAAGCTCTGCCCCCAGCTGTAGTTTTCATAATACGCGGTACTGACAAGCAGCCTGCATCCTTTGACCGAAGTAGGCGTGGCGGATCGTAAGACACTAGCAGTTCGCTCAGATACTGCGGCGCGAGACCATTTAATGCCTTATATGTCAAGAGTAGTATTTTAAAATCAATGCGAAATTTCACAGGGAGCCAATGCAGTGAAGATAGGATAGGGGTGATGTGCTCATATCTTCTGGTTCTAGTGAGGACTCTCGCTGCTGCATTCTGGACTAGCTGAAGCTTGTTTATGCACCTAACTGAACAACCAGACAGTAAGGCATTACAATAGTCCAACCTAGAGGTGATAAAAGCATGAACTAGTTTTTCTGCATCGTTTAGCGACAATATATTTCTTATCTTGGCAATATTTCTGAGGTGAAAGAATGCTATCCTGGTGATATTATCTACATGAGCTTCAAATGAAAGGCTGGAATCTATAATCACGCCGAGGTCTTTTACTGTTGCACTTGATGGAACAGAAAGGCCATCTAAAGTTACGGTGTGATCTAAGATTTTACTTCTAGCTGTATGCGGTCCTATGACTAGAACTTCTGTCTTATCCGGATTAAGCAGAAGGAAGTTAATTAGCATCCAATTTCTTATGTCCTGCACACATTGCTCAACTTTAGTAAGCTGTTTTTTCTCATCAGGTTTTGCTGAGACGTATAACTGTGTGTCGTCAGCATAACAATGAAAACTAATACCATGCTTACGGATTATGTTGCCCAGAGGAAGCATGTGGGCCTAGAACTGAACCCTGCGGAACGCCAAACTCCACTAGAGAACATGCAGAATAATCACCATTTAATTCTACATACTGATAACGACCGGTCAAATAGGATCTGAGCCAGGAGAGGGCTGTACCCTTAATTCCTACTACATTTTCTAATCTGTGAAGAAGAATAGCATGATCAATGGTGTCAAAAGCTTGGTACTGAATGTGTGTGTGTGTGTACCTGGTGAGTGTGTGTGTCCTGCTGTGTGCACTTCCTGTTGGTGACGTAGCTTCCTGTTTTCGTATCGTTGCTGCTTTATACAATAACAATATTAATAGCAACTAGCTTTTACATCTCCATACTATTCGGCTTCGCCTTTTTTTCTGCAATTTTTGGAGAACACGTGAGTTTCCTCATCTAAGAACAACAAACGGAATTCATCTCCAAACAACTAAAACTCTGACACAGAGGTACGTTATAATGTCTACCGTTCAGCTCGTTCAGTGTGTAGAGTGCAGGATGTTTAGACATTCTTCCTCCGTCATTAGTGATAATTTTATTTGTGATAGGTGTGTGTTAGTGAGCACTCTGACGGAGAAGATATCAGCATTAGAGGAGCGCATCCAGACTTTAGAGAGGGTTAGACAGTGTGAGAGCAGCGTTATTCCTGTAGCGGACAGTCTGGGTGCCACAGGCGGAGATAAACAGCCCCCGACTCCGGCATTAGAGCCCTCACAGCGGGGCGAGTGGGTGACGACTCCGCGGCATACTCGTTCAGCCAAAGCTAACGCTAAGGCTAGCCCACCGGAGCACACCTCCTCTGCGCCTCACGTGTCCAACAGGTTTGCTCTCCTCAGTGCTGCACCCGCTGAGAAACCTGAAAGAGCTCTGGTTATAGGAGACTCTATACTGAGACACGTGACATTAGCTAGACCTTTAGGGGCGCCAGCGGCAGTGGTTAGGTGTATCCCGGGGGGCCAGAGCACCGGACATAGCAGGTAATCTTAGGGCTCTAGGACAGCACAGGTTCTCTAAGATAGTGGTACATGCTGGAGCTAACGATATACGCCTTCGTCAGTCAGAGGTTAGTAAGAGTAACTTTACAGAGGTGTTTAAATTAGCGAAGGCGATGTCCGATGAAGTAATATGCTCTGGTCCCATCCCAATGAGACGTGGCGACATAGCTTACAGCAGGTTATGGTCGCTGAACCGCTGGATGTCCAGGTGGTGCTCCGAAAATAATGTGGGCTACATAGATAATTTTTACTATATTCTTTTACTATAAAGAATTTCAAATGAGTTAAATTTGTGTCCGTGTTTTTGTACGATAGACAGATTATCATTATGAATAACTGCGACGCCTCCTCCTCTACCAGTTAACCGAGGCTGGTGTATGTAGCTGTATCCAGGAGGACTAGCTTCATTTAGAGCTACATACTCATCCTGTTTAACCCATGTTTCAGTTAAACAGAGTACTGTATATTAAACGCCTGATCTGTGATAATTTCATTAACAATAACTGCTTTTGATGCGAGAGATCTAATATTTAACAATCCTATCTTCAGATCAGAGGTGCCGGCTGCGCATTCAGTATGATCGGAGTTTGTGGACTTTATGTTAATTAGATTATTGAAACAGACTTTCTGAGTCTTTCTACATTTTTGCTTAGATCGGGGAACAGACACAGTCTCAATAAGGTGAACCCTGAGTGACGACTCTATGCAGCTAGCAGACGGTTGGTTTAGCCTGTCTGTCTGCTCCCTGGCCTGGGCTCTGGATTGTCACCGATTAACTAGACCTCTACTGAGACTATGAGCTATACTACAGGAAATGAGAGCAGCACCTTCCCGAGTGGGATGGACACCGTCCCGCCCTAACAGGCCAGCTTTGCCCTCAAAGGTCTTCCAATTATCTATGAAGCCCACATTATTTTTGGAGCACCACCTGGACATCCAGCGGTTCAGCGACCATAACCTGCTGTAAGCTATGTCGCCACGTCTCACACATTTAACACTTACAGTAGCACAATAAAGTCACTGATGTGGTATTAAATTCCAACTCATAAACAAGTGTCTAGGTCGGTCGTGATGAAATCATGAATCCTTCATTAGGGAACGCCAGACTATCTGTAGATTAATTATTTCTGTTCCAAGGGTCTAAAAGTTGTGTACAGTGGGACAAACCTAATCAGGATCAGGAACGAACAGAGCAGTGCATTTATGTATTTATTTATTTATTATTGTTTCTTCTGCACTCTGATTGGTCAGAAGCTGTTAATTAATTCTCTATAACAACAGCTTTGACAGTATCTGCATGGTTTATGTTACTGTATATGTTGTGATTTTTCATAGAAATTTTTTTTTTTGTGGTTTCTCAGCCACATGACAAGCTGAATTTTTTTTTATAATTTTTTATTAACTTGAAAACTTAATAGAGAGAAAGAGAGAGAGAGACCACTGAGGTGATGAGTGTTTATCGCTCATCTCAATGCCTCATGCATCATTACAGATGTGTAATCCGATTATAATGGAGCAGCTTCTGGTTTTAAATGTCTGCTAATAATGTACAATTTGTTAGTTATGTAATGAAGAATGCTGTTTGTCAAGAAATTGAACAAGTGCTTACTCATGTAATTTAATAAAAACATTTAATCTAAGTTACACAGACACACGCACGCACACACACACACACACACAGTATAAAATCTTGTGATTCTGCTAATCACAGCTGAGTAATGAGCAGTGTGCCTTTACACAGGTTAATGTTTGTTTTTATAATTAGGGTTTTTTTTTTTTAACATTTGATGCACCACAATGCAGTAATGTACATCTGAACAATGTAACATACTGTACAGAGTGTACCATTCCTTTTTTTTTGGTTAACGAGGAACCCTTTCATTTATGACATCATTATGCACTCAGCCAATGACAAAGCGTAGCAAAGCTTGCATGGCTCTGATTGGTTGATGTCTATTTGCACACTGAAGGCTTTATGTGAAATTAAATCTTTGTTGTTTCTAATGAGTGTTGTGTTGATTCAGTTCGTCAGGACTAGAATGACGGAGTGCAGATGTGCAGGATGCATCTGGAAACGTCTTAATCGCTAATTACAGCAGAGATTTGACCTTTTAAGTCAAGTTTACAGTCTGTAAGTCAATAATTCAATTCATCCTAAAGTGTAGGATAACAAAATTATTTCCTTAGTAAAGAAAAGTACCTTTACAACATCTAGGCAAGACAGGGACATCAGGAGGAGGTAGAAGTATCACCATCAATGTCTACGGTCAAAAGACACCTTCATGAGTGTAAATACAGAGGCTTTAGGATGTAGAACACTATGAACTCCCACGAACAGAAAGGACAGATTAGAGGATGCGTAAAATAAATATAATTAATTATTTAATACGCCCAAATAGAAGATGGGAATAGATAAGAGAGCACTGCAGTTTACTTCAGGAAACTTCTGGAACGTCAAGAGGAAGATGGAGGGTCACAAACCATCAAGTAAAGCTGAGCTGTTTGCTTTTTTTGTAAAAGGTGGTGTTTTAAAGATCGAAACAGCAACGTGTAAAACTCATGAAAGCTGTGACTGCAAATCGTGGTTATTCCACCAAATACTTATTTATTAATGTTATTTTGCCAAAGTGTTAACGCAATGTGAGTTATTAAAGCTCTGCAAATACGTCATGATCCTGGGTTATTGTGATGTGTTGTGATGATGTCATTCCCTTTAAATATACACTCTAAATAACAATATAATATTTAGGAGAATTTAGGAGAAATTATTGTCAGCAGTTCACAAAAGAATTAAACAAAACTCTTCAGATGTGTTGCTCACCAACACATGCACCTGTAAGAAGAAGAAAAAACATGAAGATTTACATTTATATTTTGGCAGATGCTCTTATCCAGAGTGACTTACAAAAGTGCTTTATAGTTTCGGTCAATGGATAGATCATTACAGTACCGTCCACCGATACTACAGGACACATTGGGTTACCAGGTTACTAACTAAGTGCTATCAGTCAAACACTGCTGGGAATATTGTTTTTTCTGCTTATTTTGCAGTGTTCACTTATTTTTTCCAGAGCTATACAGTAGATACAGTAGATGTATAGATAGATAGATAGATAGATAGATAGATAGATAGATAGATAGATAGATAGATAATTGACTGGCAACAGTTCTACTGAAAAAAACACTTAGCATTCATCTGTTTCACAAATCTCTGCTTAATTGTGAACAAACTTACTAAAATAAACAGCGAATATGGAGGTTTAATGTTATTAAATGTTGCAAGTAGGCAACCACCTTCGCTAATTGTGTCTGAACATGTCTCAAGATAAACACTAATTACTGCTGCTGTGAACAGAAGCATATCTCAATAACTACTATAACACTATTGTGATGCTAATGTAAACTAAACAGACCTGTCTGGGTGTGTTTACAGGTGTACATGTACAGTAGCCTTTATTCGTCACAGATACGTTATTACACAGTGAATTGGTTTCTTCTTCACATATCCCAGCTATAATTAACTAAATAACTAAATAATCGTGCCCTGTAAGAAGACAACCTCATCCTTAGACATGGTGGAGACAGTGCCATGGCGTGGGTGTGGAGGCAGTGCCCTGGCGTGGGTGTGGAGACAGTGCCCTGGCGTGGGTGTGGAGGCAGTGCCCTGGCGTGGGTGTGGAGACAGTGCCCTGGCGTGGGTGTGGAGACAGTGCCCTGGCGTGGGTGTGGAGACAGTGCCCTGGCGTGGGTGTGGAGACAGTGCCCTGGCGTGGGTGTGGAGGCAGTGCCCTGGCGTGGGTGTGGAGGCAGTGCCCTGGCGTGGGTGTGGAGACAGTGCCCTGGCGTGGGTGTGGAGGCAGTGCCCTGGCCTGGGTGTGCACGGCTGCAGTGGCTCCCCTGGAGCAGACAGGGTTAAGGGTCCAACACATGTGGAGCTGGGGCTTGATCCCCCAACCTTCTGATCAGTCACTCAGGGTCTTAACACACTCAGCTACCACCGACGCTTCACTTGTTCTTGACATGCTGAAGTCCACAGCCATGATGGAAAGGTGTGTAGTTTATAAGTTACTATTAATGAATCTAAGTTCATTCTGCAGTCATTTACCCGAGAGCATCAAATGGGCAGTTACATTTTCTGGGAGAATTATTTTCTGCAATATACGTAAATCTCGTGCAATCTTTGTCATTCCATGGGCAATTTGGAGCAGTATGGATAAAGTGCAATATACAGTATACACATTTATTGTGCAATATGCGACAATTTTGGGACAGCATGCGTACAGTAATTGTTTAAAGTGTATAGAGTGTGTAAAGTGTAATTTGTGCATTTTGTGCAATATATGAAATGCACATAATTTTGTTGGACATGCCACATGTTCCAATGACAATAAAGATATTTTATTTTATTCTATAAAGTATGAGTTTCAAGTTAAGTCTCAAGGCTAAAGCACAAAAACATCATTCTTCACATTCTGATGCCTGATTTAACAACCTGTTTGCAGCTGCAGGTAAAACTCACACAACTCACACTCAGGACAACCACAAGTATTTTTACTCTTGTCTAATTAGCTCAATGTTCAGGGAATGTTCAGGGCAGGGATGAAACGTAACGATCAGATTAATAGGTGGTGAACTCCATGCACCTGGACATGCTTTATGTGCTCAAGGTTTGAAAAAATTCAGTTATTATAATCTCAATAGAAACAAATTTCTCTTACGCACTTCAACAATACGCGATGTGAGTAAGTAGTCTCACTCGTTCAAAGCAGGTCTAAATGTTGTGTTATGCTAGGATTAGCTACATTTTCTACACACACACTCTTTGTCTGGGCTATGAGGTACATTACAAGGTTAGCTAGAGCTACCATGGGAGGGAGGCTGTGGTTTTATTTCTTGTTGGTTGACCTGATTTTGTCGCATTTTTTCCTTCATTTTCCCAAAAAAAAAAAAAAAAAAAAAAAAACACTCACACAGACATTTACCCTTAGATTCAATCTAATATTCTTCTTGATTAAAGTATTTGGAAGAACTCATCATCAGGTACACAAGACAGGGGCGTTCGGATCTAACTGCCCTTGTATAAGTCTGGAGAAATCTATAGGATTTAATACTGAAGCGTGAATATACAGTACTGTGGCCACTTTGACTGCAAAGCTAAACGTCTCCTTCATGATGGATGGAATTTGCTTTTCTGTGGTTTTGAAGAACTTGAATGCAAATTCGATGTCATTGTCATTCGAGGTGTGTATTATAAAATCCTTTAATGGTTAAAAAAAAAGAAAAACAACGAGTCATTATATGTGACGAGTCGATGCATGGATGCCCCGTGTGTCTCTTTGGGATGCGTCTGGTGTCTGGGGACGGTTTCACTCTACCATGAAGACAGTTCTGGCCTCGACTGGGTTAGCAGCTGTTTCTCTGAGGACTTGACAATTCGATAGTTCAGGACTGGAACTTTCTACAAGTCTATCTGAGTCTCCAATAACTACTGGACTCCATTTTAACATCAATTAACATCAACTATTATAGCTGAACCTAACACTTAACACTGTATAAATGCAGATCATTTCCTGCTATCTGTTTCACCCAGATGAGGATGGGTTCCCTGTTGAGTCTGGTTCCTCTCAAGGTTTCTTCCTATTACCATCTCAGGGAGTTTTTCCTTGCCACTGTCGCCCTCGGCTTGCTCACCAGGGACTATCTGAACATTTTGATTCATACACATTCACATTCCATACAAACTTAAATAATTCTTTTGATTGTGTAAAGCTGTTTTGAGACAATGTCAATTGTTAAAATCACTATAGAAATAAAATTGAATTGAAAAATTATATGGCAATAATCATGTGGGTGTAGGAATTTCAAGACACAAGACACACCTTCAGCTTCATCAGGTAACTACACACCTCAACAGGTATTCACACACCTTTATATAATATCATATATTGTACACATTGCTCATTTTCACCGGAGGTTACTGTAGGTTAAGGTATTGGGTGAGGAACATAAACCAGTGTCATGCAATAATGAGCTACAGTATCAGTATGTAGGTCAGTGGCGACGCAGTGTGACGCAGAGGCACAGCGGTACAAAAGGATTGTATGAATAGCTAATGAGTAATAATAAGACTCGTTGCATAAAGTGCTGTGTTGAAAATAATAGTTTATCAGGAATGATTTTTTATCTATTTGATCATTTATATAAAAGTAAGGAGAGTTTTTAGCCTTTTATTGCATCATTGTAGCATCGTATTCATCAATCGATAAATGACATTAGATCATCAGTTAAAGAGATGGCTCTATGTAAAATCGCTGTTCTATGGCAACAATAATATGCATTCATTCGTTGTCCACTTTATTAGGAACACCTGTACAATGTCATCAAATGTCAAATTAGTGAATCATGAGGCTGCAGCAACACGGATACGATGTTCATATCAGACATTAGAACCAGAGAAAGTCTGATTACTGTGACTTTACACGTGACAGCGTTGTTCAGTCTCTGGAGTTTACTATCAATTATATATATTTTTTAAAATACTGATTTTCTCCCAGTCCTCGGGGTTCGGTGTGAGCTGAAGTGGAACAAGGAGAACAAAACTCTGTTTTATTGTTGATATTATAGATACATAAAAATGACAAAATATAAATGAGAGAACGGGTTTCCACTTTGGATATAAAATATTTGAAAAGCACAAATACAAATATAAAAGTACGTCACAAAAATCATTAAAGCTGTGTGTAAGTCTAAATAAAAAGCAGGCTGTGTATTTTTGTCATAACGTTCTACATTACAGGCTTCGCGTTTTTGGTTAATTTCAAAAGAACAGAGTAAAAAATAATGTTCATGTGTTTGTGCTCATGTTTAATATCTAAAGTGATTTACTTAATTTAAGAGTTCCTGGTGTTAACACTACTGCTTTTAATAATAATAATAATAATAATACTGCTAAACAGATGAATAGTTATGAAATGAGCAACATGTCTAATTATTAAAGAAGTTAAAAAAGTAATAGTTGTTATACAATATAGTCCTGTGTGTGTGTGTGTGTGTGTGTGTGTGTGTTTGGAGTTAACCAGTAAGATAGTCAGATAAAGAACGTTATTAATCCCAAAGTGAAACCTTACACGGCTTGTAAAAGTCCACATCATTTAGATATCTGTATTATATTATTTGTGATACGCTTTTCATCCTTTAGCTCCTTCCCGCTCATCCTGAAGGCTGTTCTCAATCAGGTCCTGTAGGTAGGAGAAGGTGGGTCTGTCCACGCTGTTGAAAGCCCAGCAGTGCATCATCATGCTGTACACCTGGACGAGGGGTAAAAGCAGGGGGTCATTCAGGTACACAGCTGGACTCTTACAGCTGGACTCCTCCGCACTTACTGCTGCGATTCCCAGAGCTAAGGCATGATGTACTATACATTATACACACATGTACGTATATCTGTATGTATGTATGTATGTAGCTTCAGGTTAACCCTGAGCAGCTCATCTACATTTTTTCCTTTAATCATTTTGTCACATTCTGTACCTCAGCTTCAATAGCAATTAAAATGTAATGAATGACAAGTGGATTGTAACCAAGTAGGCACACAAACACACCACTAGCATGCTCTCCACACGTGTACGTCCTGGGTTTAGCCGCAGTGACAGAGACAGCGCAGCACAGCTCTGATGTATTTACCCAACAGGAGCACTAAAGTTATCATTTAGTCTATTAGTTCTTACACAAACATAAACTCAGGTCATGATGTGTCTCACAACAGTCTGACCTGTCTGAGGAAATCCCTATCAGAAATGCTGAGGGTCGGTGCCATGATCACAACAAGGAGACTGTGTGTGCTGTGCTGTGGAACAGGAGGGGTGCGTTTACTTTTGGTGGACACATGGTGGGCGCAGGTAACCTCCAGCTTTCCTTCAGGACGTTGAAGAGATGAGCGGCCATCATGGCGCCTTGGACGTCACCTCCGATCCGATGCAGTGCCAACTACACAACATACAACACAACATAATATACACAACACAACACACAACATACAACACACACAACACACAACACAACATACAACACACAACACACAATACAACATACAACACAACACACACAACACACACAACACAACACACACAACACACCACACAATACAACACAACACACAACACACAACACAAAACACACAACACAACATACAACACAACACAAAACACACACAACACAACACACACAACACAACACACACAACACAACACACACAACACAACACACCACACAATACAACACAACACAAAACATAACACACAACACAACACACAACACAACACACAACACAACACACAACACACAACACAACACACAACACAACACACAACACAACACACAACACAACACAACACACAACACAACACACAACACAACACACAACACAACACAACATACAACATAACACAACACACAACACAACACACAACACAACACAACACAACATACAACATAACACACAACACAACACACAACACAACACAACACACAACATACAACACAACACAACATACAACACACACAACACAACACACAATATACAACACACAACACACAACACAACATACAACACACACAACACAACACACACAACACAACACACACAACACAACACAACATACAACACACACAACACACAACACACAACACAACACACAACACAACACAACACACAACACAACACACACAACACAACATGGTATAATTCCACAACGTCTTAGGAGTTTCCATTCACTTAAAGACAAGTGTATGTTTTATATGCTTTGATTTAGCTTTCTGTCTTGTTTCTTTCTAGCATAATAATAATAATAATAATAATAATAATAATAATAATAATAATGATAATAATAATAATATTAATAAAAGCTCAAAATGAAATTGCAGGCGTCAGTATTTGGCACACGTGTAAAGATAAA